>OY482673.1:51379808-51732308 GCA_960531455.1 Urophora cardui
ATGTATTACTACCTTGAAAAGAAATATTTTCTTTAAAAAAAATTCCGCTAGGTGGAGCTGAGATCGGGGTAATTAAAACTGAAAATCTTAGGTGCGAAACTGTTTGAAGAAGGTCAAGCCTACGTGGCTCTTACACAGAGCCAAAAGACCACATAAAATGCCCTATAAATTAGAACAAAGTTTAGCGGATTTCTCTATGCTTTCTCTCCAATAAGATGCCCGTCTTATTATGACTGGATATCTCGTTTTAATAAAACTAAGCAGATAATATGTAAAACTAATATGAAAACCTTTTCAATATTATTAAGAAGATAACTCGTGGATTTTAGATGAAATCATTTTCAGTAAAATTTTTATGGATAACCTATAAAACTAAGATGAAAACCTCTTATATAAAATTAAGAAGATGACTCCTAGAATAAATATGGAAACCTTTTCACATAAATTTAGCAGATAACCTGTAAAATTAAGAAGAAACCCTGTTTAATATTATTAAGAAGAGAATCTTGATTTTCATCGGAAAACATAATTAGTCAACTAGTATTTTCCTAGGACTTATTCAGACAAAGGGCAACATTTCATTTCATATAAGTGCAGATGGACATAATAAACTCTTTATACCAAGTGCTTCACTAATCGTTTGAGAATTGTAGAAATTTGCAAAGCCGTATTGAAATTGACGAATGAGGAAACACATAAGAGCTCTTTTAAAAATAAAAAGTTTTCCTTTTTAATAAATTCAAAAAGGTTCTAGTAAAAATTAGAGGATGTCCTTATTGATTTGCTTTATAAAAATTTTCTCATAAAAACAAGCAGATTTCTTCTAACAATTTAATTTTTTTTGACAAAATGACATAAAAAATTAGTAAATAAGAAGTTATCTCCTCGTTTTCAGGCGGTATCCTTTTCAATAAATTTAAGAAGAAATTCAAGCTAAAATTTAGAAGATTTTCTAGCAAAAATTTCTTCAGTTGTGTCTCCTCTCGCTCTCCTTGGCCAAATAGCTTTTTTAGATGGCAGTCTCTTTGATTATAGGTGAACTTTTTGGCTCTGTGTAGTAGAGTAAGAACTTTGCAGGGACTACGTATAGAGGCGTTGGACTGCAATAAACTAACGGGCAAGAAACATTGCAATAATGAAGCACTAAATGAATTAAACAGAATGCGAAATAAAAACTAAAAACTAGAAAATTAAAATAGGTAAAAAAACTTTTTAAGTTAAACGGTTTTATGTTATACATACATTGCAATGTTTAAGATAAATGTACTAAAAACCAAAAAATAATAAAATAGATACAGTCGTGGGAATTATAAACATTTGCATAGACTAGACTAAAATAAAACCGTGGGGCACGTCAATCGTCTACAATCGTTGATTAAAATGTTTGTTTTGTAATGTTACACTATAATTAGGCAGTTGTTCAACCGACAACGATGGACGTGTGATAAGTAGGGCTAGAATGTGGAAAAAAGCTAGCAAGCTCGATTATAAGCGAGTTTTAAGGTTTGATAGTGGTGAGCGAGTAGTATTTTTATCATATGTTTTGTCGATTAAAGACAAACTGCGAGCAGTGAAACGATTCCTCGTGTGAATGTCCAACGATAAACTAGTTGAAATATCTCTTTTATTAACATGGAGTATATAACTATTGGAATTTCCATGAGCAAGAAAATAGTAAGTAATTTCCTCACCGTCTGCGGGCCAACTGCCTAACGACGAATTAAACGATTCTTCTATCGCACATTAAGTCGATAATTTGTAGACAATTGACGTGCCCCCCGGTTCTATTTTAGTCTAGTCTATGCAAATGTTTATAATTCCCACGACTGTATCTATTTTATTATTTTTTGGTTTTTAGTACATTTATCTTAAACATTGCAATGTATGTATAACATAAAACCGTTTAACTTAAAAAGTTTTTTTACCTATTTTTATTTTATTGCATATTTAGAATCTCCATCATTGATTCTATGTCTGGTCAAAGTTTCGTCAAATTCTACTTCCACAAAGTGGGCCCAAATGTCATTGGAAAAAATGGTGTATAATTTCTTGTTCAAAAATTTAATAGATATGTATCTGATTTGACAAAAACTTTAAACTCGATTTTCTCAAAACCCAAAAAAAATTATACGCTATTGTTATATTGAGGGGACGATATGTACATACACGAGTATTTATATCTATGTACATAACATGTATTTCTGAAAAAAAAAAAAAAAACAAATTCAACTAGTCCGGTACGTGTTGGGGATCAGCCGCCAAGGAACATGCGACCACTTACATATGTACATACATATGTATATGTGACGATTTGTTCAATCATGTCCCTGCAAAAAAATGTACGATTAATACCGAAAGATATTTGTCCCGGATCGATCTCTTTCGAGAACAATCGGTCCACAATTAGTCCCCGATTGTTCCCGTACGGGTATAAATGTAGACTAATTGTAGACCAATTGTTCCCTAACGGGTACCAATGTAGATTAATCACTAACATACCGAACGGGTATAAATGTAGATTAATCGCTTTCATCCCGAACGTGTACAAATCTAGATTCCTTAAATGTAGAAATTTTACAAAACTTTGCAATGTATTTAAAAAATTGTAGAACCGGTAAACCGGTAAAACGAATTGAACACCCTTTCTTTTAATAACAATGATGAATAATAATTTTAACAAAATGTTGCCTAAAATATTCTATGAAAAAATCCTTTACATTACGCTCATATAATGCATACTCAAAACTTACAATTTTTTTTATTTATTTATTGAGATTTTTTTTCAAAAGTAAAACATTATATAATCTTTATTTATATATGTATGCATGAACATTTACAATTTTTTAAAGATTGTTATTAAAAATTGCCTTGGCGAACAACTTGGAGAAATCTACATTTGTACCCGTTCGTGCTGGAAACGATTGATCTACATTTGTACCCGTTGGGGATGAGAGCGATCTACATTTGTACCCGTTCGGTATGTTAGTGATTAATCTACATTGGTACCCGTTCGGGTATACAAGTTGAACAATTAGTCTCTTCATAGGACATGCTCGAACAAATGCGATCAATTCACTCCATATAAAGGGATGTAAAATTGTATTAGTCGCATGCTCCTTTGCGATTGATCCCGGACACGTCCCGGATTAATCGCATTTTTTGCAGGGGTGCTATAAAAAGATACTTATGCAAATACATATGTATGTACATACATAAAAATAGAAGGACAAAGTCGAAGCAAATTGTCTGGACAACGCTATGATCTCGGACTTACTAGCTTGCTTTTCAAATTGTACCTGAACGGTTAAATAATGACCAATTAGGTACAAATAATCGATGATAAGAAACTGAACGGACTAGGTACTTTTTTATGTAATCTATCACACAATTTTTCGAAAATTTCTGTCTATGCTAAATATAATCGCTAGCTATTTTTTTTTGTTATTGTTATAATTCTGTCAACCAACTTGCCCTCTCGCCTTGCTACAAAAAAGCTAATAAATGCAATTGAGAGCAAGGCTAATTCATAGAAGGTTAACTTACTAAAAAGCTGATTGCTAACTTTTTTCTACTTTTTTTATTCATATTGTGATGCTTATGTCAAACTAATGTCAATTTTGATCCTGACACAATATGATTTCTAAAATGGCGGGCTATGATTTTGACAGAAGCATCACAGAATACACAAACAATTTACATGGAGAGTGTATGTATGTATGAACGTATATCGTACTGCGAAAACCTTCAATAACACTGGATCACAAAATGAAATTTGTTGTCTGTACTTTGGACGTGACTACCCTATATATATGTAAAATCGGTCGCTGATTCCGAAAATCGGGTACATTTTTAATTCTATGGGAAGGTTTTTGAGATATCGGCAATTTACCGTTATTTGGCCAATGGCTCCACTTAATCCTGACTGTCTCTTTAACGGAGTGAGCTATCTTCCGTAAGGTAACACCAAACGAAAGAAAATTAAATTTCCTTTTCATGGCTCCTTTAACATTTTTCTCTAACTCTTACAGTTTCCGAAATATTGACGATTAAATTTGAAATTTTTCGATTTTTTACGATTTTTTGAAGAAAAAATTGACTTTGTCGGGCAATATCTTTAAAACCAATGTTTTCTCCTTCGCGAACCGGAGATTTAATCAAAACTATACATAAATACATCCATATTTGAGTTGGCAAATATTTGCGCACCTGTGATTTTGTCACTGTTCCTTAAAAAAACTGGTCACTGCAGTGACTGATTTCATAAAATGACGGTGACAAAATCACGTATTCTGAAAGCATTAAAATTTCAGATTACACAAGTTTAGTTTTTTATTTTTTATTTTTTTTTTATTTTTAAATGTTTTAAATTAATTTCAATTGATTTTGTTAAAAATTGCCAAACGTATATCACTCCGTTACTCAAAAATCACGGGATCGGCCATCTCTAATAAATACACAGTATTTACATACATATGTATTAAAAAAACATATGAAAACGTGCTTAAAATGGGCAAAAACGTATTCTTTAATAGTGGTACGCCACAAGCGGGAGTCTTCTCTCCACTTCTTTCTGTCGCCACAATGAACGTGTTGTTGGAAACCGTGGAAGAGAATGGATGTTCTAATATCGTAGCTTACACGCAGATGACCTTGCGGTCATAGTGAGTGGGAAGTCTCCACACACGCTCTGTGACATTATGCAGAACAACTTAAGACTACTCTAAAGGTGGACCGATGAAAAAGGTCTTGGGGGTAAATCCAGCCAAAACAAAACTAGTGCGATTCACGAGCACGTACAAAATTGCCGCGTTGAAAATACATACATACATCGAAACTCGCTGAACGCAAAAGAAAAGGGAGACCTCCACTGCGTTGGGAAAATCAGGTGGACAGCGATGCTGCCTCCCTAGGTGTTCCCAAGTGGCGCCATGCTGCACAAAACAGAAGCAATTGGCGCGCTCTGTTGGACTCGGTCAGAATCGTCTAGACGGTTAAGCGCCAATCAAGAAGAAGATGTAAGTAGCGATTAGAAATATCACACTATCATGCTGCACTAAAAGCGCTAGGAGCTGTCACGTAAAAATAGAGAATTGTTTATTATATTTTATTTTATTGTTTATTATTAATTATAATAGAATTTCTGATGGCCAGCTCTACAACTAAAAAGCTAAGAAGTACTTGAGAAGGAAATATAAAGCTTTCCTAGCTCGGAAACTGTGCACATCTGGCGCAATAACTGGTAAGTCCCTTCAAATTCTAGTGATTTCTGAGCCTTGGCAACGTGCAACCATTTTTATAAGCGTGTTTTGTTTTTTTGAGTTTTACAAAAAAAAAAACAAGTAAAAGCGCGGGTGTCTTCGGCCGTACCGAAGACTTCATACCTTTCATGAGTGGGGAAATGAAAAGTTACCTATGTATACATAGCCTGATTTAGTATAATTTATAGTTTCAATTCTGTGGGTTGTTTATGGAAGGATTTATAAAAAAAAATGGTGTCTGGGCTATTTAAATGGAGGAGTTATACGACAAAATGTGTATATCTGAATAATAGGTTGTTTTCTATATGTTATAGTGGTCCGATTCGGCCGGTTCCGACAAATGATCAGCTGCATATAACAACATACCTGTATTCCGAATTTCATTCAGATATCTCAAAAAATGAGGGACTAGTTTGCGTTCACACAGACGGACGGACGGACAGACGGACATGGCTTAATCGACTCAGCTCGTGATTCTGATCATATCGGTATATAGGGTATGTTCTGAAACTCAGCATGAAACGCAACATCGGCAGTAATTATTTTTGATGATTGTGATGAGCGACGCTTCATGCAAAATTTACGTTTATGAACGCTCTGCTTGTACTACAAAATCAGGTTGCGCTTCAAACTGAGTTTCTGAACAAAGCCATACATATTTTGGTGGGCCCCCCACGCTTCCTTCTGGTACTTTCGACAAAAATTTTTTGGCACAATGTTATAATACCATTTCATTCTCATGAAAGGTATAAAAATTAGCATTGGTGTATAGGCCTTGGGCATATCGTCCCCTCAATATAACAATAGCGTATGTGCTCATACGTCATTATTTTTAAACGGTTTTATTTAGCTCACCCCGTTTGTTTTATTTATTATTTATTCTTGGGTCAAATTTAGTAATTCAAATTTCACCCTCTTCCTGTCAGCCGATTAATTTGAAATTTTGTACGCATGTATAACCCCGATGACAATGCAATATTATGAAAAAAAAATTCCGATAGGTGGCGCGTGGGTCGCTATATTTACAAAAATCGCATTTGTGGTCCGATTTGGCTGAAATTCGGAACATGTATTACTACCTTGAAAAGAAATATTTTCTTAAAAAAAAATTCCGCTAGGTGGCGCGTGGGTCGCTATATTTACAAAAATCGCATTTATGGTCCGATTTGGCTGAAATTCGGAACATGTATTACTACCTTGAAAGGAAATATTTTCCTAAAAAAAACTTCCGATAGGTAGCGCGTGGGTCGCTATATTTACAAAAATCGCATTTATGGTCCGATTTGGCTGAAATTCGGAACATGTATTACTACCTTGAAAAGAAATATTTTCTTTAAAAAAAATTCCGCTAGGTGGAGCTGAGATCGGGGTAATTAAAACTGAAAATCTTAGGTGCGAAACTGTTTGAAGAAGGTCAAGCCTACGTGGCTCTTACACAGAGCCAAAAGACCACATAAAATGCCCTATAAATTAGAACAAAGTTTAGCGGATTTCTCTATGCTTTCTCTCCAATAAGATGCCCGTCTTATTATGACTGGATATCTCGTTTTAATAAAACTAAGCAGATAATATGTAAAACTAATATGAAAACCTTTTCAATATTATTAAGAAGATAACTCGTGGATTTTAGATGAAATCATTTTCAGTAAAATTTTTATGGATAACCTATAAAACTAAGATGAAAACCTCTTATATAAAATTAAGAAGATGACTCCTAGAATAAATATGGAAACCTTTTCACATAAATTTAGCAGATAACCTGTAAAATTAAGAAGAAACCCTGTTTAATATTATTAAGAAGAGAATCTTGATTTTCATCGGAAAACATAATTAGTCAACTAGTATTTTCCTAGGACTTATTCAGACAAAGGGCAACATTTCATTTCATATAAGTGCAGATGGACATAATAAACTCTTTATACCAAGTGCTTCACTAATCGTTTGAGAATTGTAGAAATGTGCAAAGCCGTATTGAAATTGACGAATGAGGAAACACATAAGAGCTCTTTTAAAAATAAAAAGTTTTCCTTTTTAATAAATTCAAAAAGGTTCTAGTAAAAATTAGAGGATGTCCTTATTGATTTGCTTTATAAAAATTTTCTCATAAAAACAAGCAGATTTCTTCTAACAATTTAATTTTTTTTGACAAAATGACATAAAAAATTAGTAAATAAGAAGTTATCTCCTCGTTTTCAGGCGGTATCCTTTTCAATAAATTTAAGAAGAAATTCAAGCTAAAATTTAGAAGATTTTCTAGCAAAAATTTCTTCAGTTGTGTCTCCTCTCGCTCTCCTTGGCCAAATAGCTTTTTTAGATGGCAGTCTCTTTGATTATAGGTGAACTTTTTGGCTCTGTGTAGTAGAGTAAGAACTTTGCAGGGACTACGTATAGAGGCGTTGGACTGCAATAAACTAACGGGCAAGAAACATTGCAATAATGAAGCACTAAATGAATTAAACAGAATGCGAAATAAAAACTAAAAACTAGAAAATTAAAATAGGTAAAAAAACTTTTTAAGTTAAACGGTTTTATGTTATACATACATTGCAATGTTTAAGATAAATGTACTAAAAACCAAAAAATAATAAAATAGATACAGTCGTGGGAATTATAAACATTTGCATAGACTAGACTAAAATAAAACCGTGGGGCACGTCAATCGTCTACAATCGTTGATTAAAATGTTTGTTTTGTAATGTTACACTATAATTAGGCAGTTGTTCAACCGACAACGATGGACGTGTGATAAGTAGGGCTAGAATGTGGAAAAAAGCTAGCAAGCTCGATTATAAGCGAGTTTTAAGGTTTGATAGTGGTGAGCGAGTAGTATTTTTATCATATGTTTTGTCGATTAAAGACAAACTGCGAGCAGTGAAACGATTCCTCGTGTGAATGTCCAACGATAAACTAGTTGAAATATCTCTTTTATTAACATGGAGTATATAACTATTGGAATTTCCATGAGCAAGAAAATAGTAAGTAATTTCCTCACCGTCTGCGGGCCAACTGCCTAACGACGAATTAAACGATTCTTCTATCGCACATTAAGTCGATAATTTGTAGACAATTGACGTGCCCCCCGGTTCTATTTTAGTCTAGTCTATGCAAATGTTTATAATTCCCACGACTGTATCTATTTTATTATTTTTTGGTTTTTAGTACATTTATCTTAAACATTGCAATGTATGTATAACATAAAACCGTTTAACTTAAAAAGTTTTTTTACCTATTTTTATTTTATTGCATATTTAGAATCTCCATCATTGATTCTATGTCTGGTCAAAGTTTCGTCAAATTCTACTTCCACAAAGTGGGCCCAAATGTCATTGGAAAAAATGGTGTATAATTTCTTGTTCAAAAATTTAATAGATATGTATCTGATTTGACAAAAACTTTAAACTCGATTTTCTCAAAACCCAAAAAAAATTATACGCTATTGTTATATTGAGGGGACGATATGTACATACACGAGTATTTATATCTATGTACATAACATGTATTTCTGAAAAAAAAAAAAAAAAAACAAATTCAACTAGTCCGGTACGTGTTGGGGATCAGCCGCCAAGGAACATGCGACCACTTACATATGTACATACATATGTATATGTGACGATTTGTTCAATCATGTCCCTGCAAAAAAATGTACGATTAATACCGAAAGATATTTGTCCCGGATCGATCTCTTTCGAGAACAATCGGTCCACAATTAGTCCCCGATTGTTCCCGTACGGGTATAAATGTAGACTAATTGTAGACCAATTGTTCCCTAACGGGTACCAATGTAGATTAATCACTAACATACCGAACGGGTATAAATGTAGATTAATCGCTTTCATCCCGAACGTGTACAAATCTAGATTCCTTAAATGTAGAAATTTTACAAAACTTTGCAATGTATTTAAAAAATTGTAGAACCGGTAAACCGGTAAAACGAATTGAACACCCTTTCTTTTAATAACAATGATGAATAATAATTTTAACAAAATGTTGCCTAAAATATTCTATGAAAAAATCCTTTACATTACGCTCATATAATGCATACTCAAAACTTACAATTTTTTTTATTTATTTATTGAGATTTTTTTTCAAAAGTAAAACATTATATAATCTTTATTTATATATGTATGCATGAACATTTACAATTTTTTAAAGATTGTTATTAAAAATTGCCTTGGCGAACAACTTGGAGAAATCTACATTTGTACCCGTTCGTGCTGGAAGCGATTGATCTACATTTGTACCCGTTGGGGATGAGAGCGATCTACATTTGTACCCGTTCGGTATGTTAGTGATTAATCTACATTGGTACCCGTTCGGGTATACAAGTTGAACAATTAGTCTCTTCATAGGACATGCTCGAACAAATGCGATCAATTCACTCCATATAAAGGGATGTAAAATTGTATTAGTCGCATGCTCCTTTGCGATTGATCCCGGACACGTCCCGGATTAATCGCATTTTTTGCAGGGGTGCTATAAAAAGATACTTATGCAAATACATATGTATGTACATACATAAAAATAGAAGGACAAAGTCGAAGCAAATTGTCTGGACAACGCTATGATCTCGGACTTACTAGCTTGCTTTTCAAATTGTACCTGAACGGTTAAATAATGACCAATTAGGTACAAATAATCGATGATAAGAAACTGAACGGACTAGGTACTTTTTTATGTAATCTATCACACAATTTTTCGAAAATTTCTGTCTATGCTAAATATAATCGCTAGCTATTTTTTTTTGTTATTGTTATAATTCTGTCAACCAACTTGCCCTCTCGCCTTGCTACAAAAAAGCTAATAAATGCAATTGAGAGCAAGGCTAATTCATAGAAGGTTAACTTACTAAAAAGCTGATTGCTAACTTTTTTCTACTTTTTTTATTCATATTGTGATGCTTATGTCAAACTAATGTCAATTTTGATCCTGACACAATATGATTTCTAAAATGGCGGGCTATGATTTTGACAGAAGCATCACAGAATACACAAACAATTTACATGGAGAGTGTATGTATGTATGAACGTATATCGTACTGCGAAAACCTTCAATAACACTGGATAACAAAATGAAATTTGTTGTCTGTACTTTGGACGTGACTACCCTATATATATGTAAAATCGGTCGCTGATTCCGAAAATCGGGTACATTTTTAATTCTATGGGAAGGTTTTTGAGATATCGGCAATTTACCGTTATTTGGCCAATGGCTCCACTTAATCCTGACTGTCTCTTTAACGGAGTGAGCTATCTTCCGTAAGGTAACACCAAACGAAAGAAAATTAAATTTCCTTTTCATGGCTCCTTTAACATTTTTCTCTAACTCTTACAGTTTCCGAAATATTGACGATTAAATTTGAAATTTTTCGATTTTTTACGATTTTTTGAAGAAAAAATTGACTTTGTCGGGCAATATCTTTAAAACCAATGTTTTCTCCTTCGCGAACCGGAGATTTAATCAAAACTATACATAAATACATCCATATTTGAGTTGGCAAATATTTGCGCACCTGTGATTTTGTCACTGTTCCTTAAAAAAACTGGTCACTGCAGTGACTGATTTCATAAAATGACGGTGACAAAATCACGTATTCTGAAAGCATTAAAATTTCAGATTACACAAGTTTAGTTTTTTATTTTTTATTTTTTTTTTTATTTTTAAATGTTTTAAATTAATTTCAATTGATTTTGTTAAAAATTGCCAAACGTATATCACTCCGTTACTCAAAAATCACGGGATCGGCCATCTCTAATAAATACACAGTATTTACATACATATGTATTAAAAAAACATATGAAAACGTGCTTAAAATGGGCAAAAACGTATTCTTTAATAGTGGTACGCCACAAGCGGGAGTCTTCTCTCCACTTCTTTCTGTCGCCACAATGAACGTGTTGTTGGAAACCGTGGAAGAGAATGGATGTTCTAATATCGTAGCTTACACGCAGATGACCTTGCGGTCATAGTGAGTGGGAAGTCTCCACACACGCTCTGTGACATTATGCAGAACAACTTAAGACTACTCTAAAGGTGGACCGATGAAAAAGGTCTTGGGGGTAAATCCAGCCAAAACAAAACTAGTGCGATTCACGAGCACGTACAAAATTGCCGCGTTGAAAATACATACATACATCGAAACTCGCTGAACGCAAAAGAAAAGGGAGACCTCCACTGCGTTGGGAAAATCAGGTGGACAGCGATGCTGCCTCCCTAGGTGTTCCCAAGTGGCGCCATGCTGCACAAAACAGAAGCAATTGGCGCGCTCTGTTGGACTCGGTCAGAATCGTCTAGACGGTTAAGCGCCAATCAAGAAGAAGATGTAAGTAGCGATTAGAAATATCACACTATCATGCTGCACTAAAAGCGCTAGGAGCTGTCACGTAAAAATAGAGAATTGTGGAGAATTGCCGCAGATCTCTAAATGATATGGATGAGCAGTTTGATACACACCTGGCATGGGTGTCTGGATACTGTAATATAGCGGGTAATGAGTTGGCAGACGAACTTGCTAGAGGGGGCACATCCGCTGCCCTTTCATCGTGTCATACGGGCAAAGAGTAGGGTAGAGCCGAGTTATCACTGGCCTATTAACAGGTCATATATGCAGGTAATCCTCAGGAAGAAAGCAGAAATGATGAATGCTTCCTATAGTAAAATATATCGCTAGCTTAGACTGCAAATTGTGTAAGTCCTTGTTTTCAAAATTTGTAGGAGACAAAAAACAAAAAATAAAAAAAATTCGAAATGAAAAAAATTTTCTGTTCATATATGTAAATATTTTGGACTTACACAATTTTCTTCGCTTTTTGGACTTACACAATTTGCGTATCACTGAATGGGTACGTTCAGAAGGCGCAACGGTGGAGCACAACAACTGTTGTGTAGATATCAGTAATCGGAAAGTGATACAATTTGCGCCTTCTGAACGAGCTGATCCATTAAATAAACAAATTATTATTTTAATTATCCCCAACGTAATTGCCAATAATTTCGCGGCTTTGAAACATTTTCATTACATTCCAAAATTCATAAACACTATTTATATTTTTGTACATATGTCAAAATCGTAAGCTCAACATGTTGTCTAAAGTGAGCGTAAAAAATTTATGATGGAAAAAAGTCTCCAAAATCACAACATGTTGTGTTGATCAGAAATACTCAACGTTGCGTTCAGAAGATAAAACACAACAGTTGCGCAACTGTTGCGCCACGGTTGCGCCTTCTGAACGTACCCAATAACAACGAGTAGAAATATGACAAGTATCTCAGACTTGTTTAGCGCGGTGCGTATTTGATTTTTCTAGCGTTCTACATAAAAATACACTTTTTCATAAAACTGGACTTACACAGTTTGCACTCTAAGCTAGCGATATAGTATGTTTGCGAATTTTTTAACGTTACCTTGTTACACTGAAAATATTTATGTATGTTCTTCCATCTGAATTAGTAAACTACTTTTTTTTTATCAAATCTTCATTTTTTCATTTATTTCATTCAATAATAGTGCTTTAGTTTACTATTGTCTTATACTTATAGTGCATATATACATATATAGTATGTATACGTATATATGTATTTAATGCAATAAATGAAAAAGGAGTTCTTTACAAATTATTAAAAAAAATTAACAAAATCTGGATAGCAAAGTTCATAAAAGATTTTTAAATTTTTTCTGGTTTATCATACACAAAATCATATGTAGCTAAATAATTATTTCACTGCTAATACATATGTATATGTACATACATACATAGTAGCATTGCATATTATGCAAGTATAAGTATAGTATTCTAAATATCAATATCTTTTTTAACAATATATTATATTTAGAATTAGGAATACGACTTAGACCATTGGCAATTAAGCTTTGAAAAGTTATATCGTATTCAACTTTAATTAGAAAAATACATTTTTAAATTGAAATTTTCTTTTATTCATAGCCTGCAGCCTCATATTACATATTTGGCTTTTGTTATAAAATTCACTACTTTTATAAAAAAAATATCGAAAAACTTAACGAAAAAATATGTATGTATCTGAACTAAAATAAAAATATTCAGTGCTTGAAAAAAAAAACAATTCTTATGCATTCATTCATATGTATGTACCGATATATACATACATACCTATCACTTACTCTTAATTGTATATATATATATGTATATATATATATATATATATATGTACATATCTTTGTAAATATATGGACATACATATGTACATACATACATATATACATATGTATATAGTCAAAGTTTAACCATATTTAATTTTTTACAAACTATGGCAACAATTTCTGGCTTTGGTATTTATTACAAAAAAGCTACAAGTATTATTTATGCTATATGCATATATGTATATACATATACATAAAAAAATATAAAATTAATATCCATCTTCACCCCCCCTCATCAGTCCACATCTACATCATCGTCCCCATCCAGTTCGCGCAACACCTCATCCGCGCGCGTTATCAAACCAATCAAACGAAAGCTTTCTTTAACCAACGCAAAGTCCTCCAACAACTTGAGATATTTTCGCGCCTCAGCACATGATTTGATCGGTGGCGCTATTGGCTGCCTGCCACTCGGATGCTTCCTTTTATTTGCCAAGCGACTAATGACAGCGTCGGGTGCCTTCGTTAACGGCGGCAAGGGTGGAGTAAAATTTAACGAACGTGACGTCATGGCTGCGAGATTGGCGGCCGGTATGCAAGTAATGGCATTTGTGGTTGTTGGCAAGAATGTGCGATCACCAATGGTCGAGAATGGCACCAGTGTTGCTGGTGTTAACATAGGCCTTGGCGCCAATGGTGGAATCGTACAAGGGCTAGTTGTTGGTGTTCGTGAAACTATGCTTATTGGAACGGATTTTGGTGGTGGAATGGTGTTTGCACCAGGTGACGGTGCGGTATCCACAATTTTACCCTGCGTCTGTATGAGTCGTCGTAAATTTGCTAATGCGATATTCTCATCATCCGCTGGCTCGGTTGCAACGCGATCATCATCGGAGTCTGTGCAGCTACACGCCGATGAGTTGTTATCAATGCTGGCATTGGTAGGTGAAGAAATTGCGTTACTGCGCCTATTACTATCAGTCGCAGCTGCCTGAGGCCGATGAGCTGCAACTTCGTTTGGCTGTCGTCGCTGCGTTTGTCCATGTTCATCAAACATTTCCTCATCTTTCTCCTCTTCATCCGAAATACACTCTTGTTTAATTTCGGGCGGCTCTTGTTTTATTTCCATTTTAATATCCACCATCGGCGGTGGCACTGCCGACTTCTCGGCATCGGTGGCTGGCGTAGCGGCGTTTGCTGTCGCTAGCGCGGCATTTGATTTGGTTGCCGCGGAACTGGCTGAAGCTTGTTGCTTGCTCTGTGATTGTGCTATTGAAGCCAACGGTATGATGGTCATTGTCATAGGCTTCAATCCAGGCACCTGACCACCACTACCACCACCACCACCAGCAGCTGGTGTAATTGGTGTGGCCACCAACACCTTCTGCGGCATTCCCGGTACATTGCCTTGCAGGGGGAGCGCGAGCAGCTGACGCAGCGGGGGCGGTTCTGATGTTGGCGCCTTTGCAAATGAAGGAGAGGTGGATGAGCTTCTGGCACTGCTGGCGGCAAGATTGCTATTTATCGTGTTGGGAGACGCAACACAAATTCGATTTGCTGCTGAAGTTATTGGTGTAGCGCTTGGCAAGTTTATCGAATTTCCAACGATTATCGTGGTGTTGTTGGGTGCGTCATTCTTCGTTTTGTTGGTTTTTGGTATAGTGGGATTTCGTTTTGAGGACGTTCCTGCCGTCGTCGTTTCCTTCCCACTCTCGTTGATTGGTATACGTACTTTTTTAATTTCATCTTCCACGTCTTCTACCTTGACTTCTAGCACATCGTCATCATCATCATCATCATCATCGATAACCACATTTGGCACGCCACCATTTGCACCACTATCTTTGCTATCCACCTGTTTGTTCTCCTCCCCATTTTCTTCGTCGTCACAATCGCCCATAAAGTCATCGCACGCATCTGGCGTACACTCATTGAGCACATCCTTCATCACATCTTTGATTTGCACTGAATAGCCTTGTGTATAGCCGATATTCAACATTTTACTATCGGCAGTATGTATCTTATATGTTTGTCGAAATTTATCACACCAATCTTGATGCGGAAAGAAATTTTGTAATCCCATTGCGCTCTTAAATTGCAATGCTGTCTTTTGTATGAGGCCATCGGTTATTTGTATATCCTGATAGTAGATCATTCGCCGCAGCCAATCGTAGACCGCTTTGCCCAACATCGACACACGCACCACCTTCATTTCGAGGGTTTTTGCATCTTGGCAACGACGCGTTCGTTGTTCCCACGCCTCAAGTATACTATCCTTTTGTTGTACAATGCGTTTGATCTGATCAGGACTGCAATGGAAGATTCGCCCGACACGCTTGTACACAGGCGCCTTTTCATATTCACGTATGGCTGCGACTTTCTCGTTGAGTGCCAGCACATTTTTTCGTCGGATGCGTGTATCGTAAAGAATTTTTTCGTTATTTGAGAGTGTGATAGCCGGTGCAAGTGGCGGAGGTTTCTGTGAAGGAGGGTAAATTAAGTGGATAAATAAAGTGTGAAGGCAAAAGAGAAAAAATGTATTTAAATAGTTCCTCTGTCTTCGGCTGTGCCGAAAATGCCGGAATGGACCTTTCGCAAAGCCTAGTTTTCACTATTTTTTTACTATCCGTTTCAGTGGGTATAGTTGGACGATTTGATAAAAAACATGAACTACTGTACATACATATGTACGTGAAAAAGCAACTGTAAACCGAAGTTTGCGTTTATAAGCGGACAGACAGAAATTACCTAATTAACTCAGCTCATGGTTCTGATTTCGGTATATCTATGTATAATGTAGATTTTAGTATATCTGTCACCTTTCCTTCTGGTACTTGCTACGAGTTTTGGAGCAAAGTTATAATAACATTTCATATTCATAAAGGTATAAAGAACTATTCAATCCAGAGTTGTTGGTTTAACTAAGAAATTGTAAGGATTGGGCATTAATATCTGAGCAAGTTCATATGGTGTCGCTATGGTGTATTGGGTAGAGTGCTCACTGCCATTTCAGCGGTCGTATGCCGACACCAAACATAAATTTATTAATTTTCTAATTTCAATAATTGCGCTCTTCCAAAAACTCCGACCACACTTCGGCAGCTGCCGGCATACTATCCGAGTGTATTTCTGCTATGAAAAAAAAGAAAAAAACATGCATTCACCATTCGACGCCAGCATAAAACAGTAGGTCGGCCTAATTTGTAGGAAAAATATTAAGGAGCACGCCTCGAATTGGTAGAGAACCTCGGCTTAAAACTCGTTTAAGCTACATATGTACATATGTACATATATTCGCACCAGTATATTTCGTATACTATATGAGATGATAGTAGGTATATGAAGTTCATACGAAAGCTATAAAATGAATGAGAAGCCTATTTTGATTTTTTCCATCCGATTACAGAACCCGTTAGATATTTATGGTTTGGCAAACCTAATCGAAACACATTTTACATACATATCTATATACACACATATGTACATGCATTCATACTTACAATTTCGGATTTATTGCCATCAGTTATTTTACCGTTACGCTTATTCTCAACATCATTCACATTTACATTTGGCTTGGCCGCCGCCATTATTATTTCGCTGCCTGAATTCTTATCAAAATTCTTAAAGTTTTCGCACTGCTCCTTCGTTTTCATTGTGTATGTGTTTCTGTCTTCTACTTCGCCACTCTGTGTTGTTTTATTATCTTTTATGTCGTTATTATTGTTGTTGTTGTTGTTATTGATATTGCTTATATCACTGTGGCTATTTTTGCGGCTCGGATTATTGGCGTCGCCGTCGCCGCCACCACTGCCACCTATGCTGACACTGCGCAATCTGAGCGGGTGGTTTCTTCTTTTGCCTCGCGACAATAAATTTCGCATTGTTCGCAACTTTTTCGGAACCAGCGCGGGCGCCGATGTTGTTGTCCCGTTTCCAGCTGCCGTTCTTACACTTTCGGTCACCACATCGTTGACTAGATGGACGGGCAGGCGCACGCGCCGTCCAACACGACTGGTAGTGCCTGTCGCCCCCGTCGTTACGTTCGAGGTGGTCGTCGTCGTGGCGGTGGTGGGTGGCATTGTTGTTATTGTTGGTCGACGACGGCCGGTACGTAGTCGTCGATTTTAAAGAGTTATGCTTATTGTTTTTGTTGTTTTCGTCGATTTTGATGTATGTATGTATATACTTCGTTACGAATTCCGTCTTGTATGTACGTATGTACACACGTACCTACGTATGCAGGTAATTGCAGAGCTTGTTGTTGTTGTAGTTGATTTACTTTTCCTTTTATTACTGTTATTTCACTATCGCACTACATATGTACGTATTGTGTATCGAATTGCATCCAAAATTGCCTTGCATTTCACCTCTATTAGAATTACTGAAGTTGAATATGTATGTACATATTTATTTAATAAGAATTGCACAAAAACACACTTACCTTAATATATCCACGTTTATACATATGATGTGTATATGTATGTATGTACCTACTCCGATGAACCTTTGAAAATATGCAAAGCTCATTCAATCATATAGTACGTAGTAGGTATGTACCTACTTATTTATATATTTATTCAAATAAGAACACTCTCACGTTGCGCGCAATTTGCAATTTTTATTATTGTTGTTTTTCGACTTACGCTTATTTTATTATTAAATATTTATTTACACGCAGTCATCTATTTTTCAAAAAATTTAGCTACAGCGCTGGTGTAGCTATCAAAAACGAAGGTGCTGATAAAAGGGGTGGGGGTGCGCGAACAAAGTGACAACGGGCGTTTGTGCTGTTTATACTCTTGTGAACTCACTAAAAATCTACACACGCATACACAACAAGAATTAAATTCGTATTCCCACCATAATAAGAACTTTTCCAACCAGATTGCCAGAGCGACTCATTCCAACTAGAACGTTGCGTTTCGCTAGAAACGGAAGCCAGTCAATCAGCCAGCCAGCGCCAGCAAGCCCGCCGTGCAATCAACGCTACCGAGTCCGACGTCGGTCGTTGGTTGTCGGTCTCCGTACTCCCTATCGTATCATCATCGATATCGCTTCATAGAGCAATCGCTCTGGTACAAAGAAAAAATAACAGAAAATGTATTGTCACCACCGTAGAACAGACAATGTTCTTTATTTGGACTGACTGTGTGCCAAGCAATGCGGAGAGCCCGAGAGTCACAGGTTGGAACTCAAAAATTCTGATTACAAACAATAACCGCGTTGGTCGTCTCTTTGCGCTTGCTCTTTACGTTAACAATAATACAAAAATATCCACTGCTGTGATGACGCGTTTTAATTTTTATTTAATTTTCTTATTAGTCTCATTAGTTTGCATGGTAGGTATGTAGATACTCGTATATACTATGTACATATGACCTATTCTGTATGGCTCGTTTCGCCTGGGTATGTATGTATGTATGAATGTGTATAAATTTAATTTCGCTTTCGTTGGCAAGTTTTTCTAAAAAAAAAACGAAGAAAATACATTCGCTTTCGTGCGCATATGCAGCACATTTCTCACCATCGCACTCTCCATAGCGGCTATTAATTAACGTAGAGAGCGCCGCCGTCGCCGTCGCCATCACCACCACCACCCACTTCACCATTAATATCAATCGGCATAATAGAACCAGCCCGACTGACTGTGCATGACCTTCGTTGCTATACATATATACATAATAGGTACACCCTCCAAAAAATCTACGCCTTATTTCAGGTTTATTCCAGAAGATATAAAGGCAAAAGAAATAATGCCTGCAAATCCTAAGCGAACAAAAGTTGTATTGGCAAAGGCTTAAAAGAAAGACGATTTTCCTGTGTTGATGTCATCAGGCTGTAAGGAGTACTCTATCTCTATCTCTCTCTGAGAGGAAACCTTATTTCCAAGGCTTATCCACCATGGAAATAAGGCTTAGATAATACCTGACAATAAGGCATTATGTGGGGTATACATATACACATCATAATAAAGCTTATTCGCCACAGGAAATAAAGCTTAGATAATTCCTAATAATAACTCCTGTACGTACTCGTAACGTTTGCAGGAGGCTGAGCTCCTGTATGTAGGTATACCTTCCACTCGAAGTGGTCAATTAGTCGAATGAGTGTATGATAAGTGGTCTTTGGATACCTAAGTTCCCTTCCACGCGCGATGACGGATGCAGGAGGCTGAACTCCTGCACGTATCCGTTTCAGTCAAAATATCGACGTACCTATAATTAGAAGGAATAACCTGATACGATTAGTGATGCTCTAGAGTTTCAAAGAAGCAGAAACATAAAAAAGTAGCAAAAGCACTACAACAAAAACACAAAGTCAAGTAATAAGGATAAGAAATAATAAGTAGGAAAGAAATTGAGGACAGAAAAGAGCAGAAATAGAAAGAAAGAAGTAGGTTGGATAATTGTGAAGACGAGTAACGACAACAACACCAATAACAAAATAGTAGCAGTGACAGTAGCATCAAAAGGAGAAGCATCAACAGGAACAACAACAAAATAGTAACAGTGACAATAACAACAAATAATTATACAAAAACTATAGTTGCACCTTAGTCATAAGAAAACATCTAGAAAAACTGTCGAGTTTCGACAGTAGGCAGCACTCTAGTTAAGAATTAAAACGTTTGGAGCAGAGCGAATGAGCGTATAACAGCAAGCAGGGCTGCCAGCGTATGCCTTTTTGCTCAGAGCGTATTCCGTATTCAGGCGTATTACTTAGCGACATTTTTGCAGGGTATGTACCTAAGTACAATCTGCATGGGTATTACGAAATATAATGCATGTAAGTATGTACATATGTAATCAATGGTGGCACTTTATAATATAAAGTTATATTATATAAAGTATATAAAGTTTATATACATAAATACTATGCATGTAGGTACACATATTTCTTCAGTTCTGCATAGAGTACCTACATAAATCACTAAGCGTTCCTAAAGATAGAGAGACGCCCAAATTAGCAATACCATTTCTACAATACCCAATTTCTAAACTTTTTTCAAAAACGCCCTATTTCAATTCGATCAAGAGTCAATGTTAGATTCTTGGTTTCGGCAAACATCAAAACTATAAGAAACAAGTAAGAAAGTCTAAGTTCGAGTGGAATTGAACATATGTACATACATAGGTACTTATCGACGCTTCCAAACAATAATTTACTAAGTCGACTTAATACATTTTCCTCTTTTTGATACTTTCAGGTATTACGTGTCCTAATTTGGATGCTTTCAAATTTTAGTATTAATCGGACAATACAATCAAAAGTTATAAGCAAAAGAGGAAGCTTTAATTTTTTTGTGGTTTTATATACCTACTCAGCTGTATGCTTTACCTATTTTTTTGCATTTAACTGAAACACTGTATCGTAGCACCTCATAGGTTAATAGATGCCTTTTTCTAAAAAAAAGGGGTTGGCATACGGTCGTCTACCACTTTTCGCAGTTTTTCTTTCAAACGTTTTTCTTAGAAAGTTATTTACGCGTAGGTACCAAATGGAAAAACTGATTATTGAGCGGATCCAGCCCATCGCTGCTTTTATTTCACCGTGCTCAATGCGCCAAAAATCCATCTGCAGAAAACAGAGAATTAACTAAATGAACTATTTCAATTAAGTGATCTGAACGAATTGATCGTATACTAAAATGAACCAAATATCCCAACTCTAGTAGCCATGGGAAAAGCGCCGCAATTTTTTTTTGGCGTTAACGCAATAGCAACAATGGTGGGACTAGCGCGCGGTGACGGCGCAATACTTAACACCTTTAGCGCATCGGCTACCATGCTCGTTTTACATATCGCACACTAAATCAAAAAGCGTTACAACTCAAAATTCAAAAATTTTCAGGAGAGCCAAAAAACATTTTCTTTTTTATAGGCAATGATATGGGAAAAGGCCACGTATAATAGTTATTTTTCAGTTACAAAAGGCTCTGATGGAAAAAATTTTTTGTCAGTCGCTAGAGATATTTTCTGTGTACCGATTTATGAAAGAAACCCGATTTCGAAAAATTTTGAGTTGTAACGCTTTTTGATTTAGTGTGCGATATGTATTTCCTTTGGCGCACTATTGCGAAGTATATTGTGGTCGTAAAAAATTAAAATAAATTGAAAAAAAACCTTAGCATATTGGAAAAAGCCTGGAACGGGTTGTATACTCTATTCCGTATATTTGTGTAATATGCTTTATCGCCCGTGGTGGATGTTAGATATTTGAGAAAAGGGCTAGCTCTCGAGTCATTTTCAACTCTATATCTAACCTGAGTGTTTGTTGGGTGGTAGCGAAGAATTTATACTCAAAACGCCTATATCGGAACTATCGGTTTTATATATATGTTACACTGGTCCGATTTAGACGACAAATGATCGGATTTGACACAGTTATAATACCGAGACCCCTGGTAGGCCGGCGAGCACTACAACCACTACATCACAGCGCCCACATACATACATACTATGTATGTACCCAGCCAGCAAGGTACCGTACATTTTACGAACATTGCGATTTACGAGCTATTCTCGAATAAGAAAACAATAACAAAAGAAACTTTTTTCTATCATGTCAAAAAAAAAAGAAAACGAAAAATTTCAAACTCAATATTTTAAAAGTAAGTATGTATGTATGTTTGTAAAATTTCTACATTTACGATAAAAAAAACGGACGTAAAAAGATTCATATACGAGTGCTTTTTCGATACATTTACGACACTCGTAGGCACTGAACATTTTTAAGCGAAACAGTATTCGTAGGCGAATCGTAAACGGATATCATAAACGATATTTTATTAGAGTTTTCTTCGAGAAAACATCCGTTTACGAGCTCGTTTACGATGATTTTGCTGGCTGGGATGCCAGAGGTCTCGGGTTCAAACCCCACTCCGAGCAAACACAAAAAAAAATTTTCTAATTAGTAAAAAATCAATTAAAGGTCCCCACAAACAGAAGCGATACGATACAGCCCACATATGAAAAATCGTATCGCGTCATGCACAATTGCATATGTGGGTTGTATCGTATCGCTTCTGTTTGTGGGGACCTTAATGTGTTTTTTAAGAGCAGCGGTCACCTCTCTAACAAAGCTTCTCACAAAAAATGCATTCGCCATTCGGAGCCGGCATAAACTATAGGTCCACCCAATTATTAGGAAAAACAAAAGGAGCACACCTTGAATTGGGAGAGAAGCTCGGCCATAAAACTCGTCAGAGTTATAATAGCGCCATTGTATTATTATTATTAAGCAAATCGCTCTGGTGATCTGGCATATTTTGATACTAAATAAAGAATATGCATACTGCGCATGTCAAGCAAATCTTATCGTTAACGTAGGTACAAACATATGTACATGAAAAAAATGATAGTGTGGAATTACAATATATATGTAGGTATGTACATATATGTATGGTATTTTTAAAAATACGCACATTTTCGTGGTGTTGTTATTACAATATGGGAACAACGTCTGTGACATTCGCACAAATGTATGTATGTATGGCCATGTGCAGTACATGCGCACATGTGTATTTTAGCAAATCTCCCACTACCACCTTAACCCACCCTTTGACAATCTTCAGTGTTCCATAGCCAGCGTCATGTTGAAGAGAAAACCAAAAAATCTCTTGTACTCACTCTCTTAGAACACGGGTAATACAAATTTTGCCGTTTACTGATAATATAACTTTTTATTCATGTTAAATACCTACATAACTTAGATTTCCAGTAACCTGCAATATGTACATACATAACTATGTACTAAAACGATAATATACAATTTCGTTGTTTTGGTGTTAATATGTAGGTACTACTGTTGTTGTTGCTGTTGTCGTGTTTGTTTCTGCCTTTGTTATAGATTTTTCCGTAGTTTTGCTTTTGGTTCGGTGTTTCTGTTGTTGTAACGGCAAAAGCTATCCACAAAAGATTTGAGATGTGCATGCAGAGTCCTTGACCGGATAAAACAATCCAGGTCGCTGCTACTGTCGTTATCACCGTTGTTGTGTTTTCACCTATCTTTCAACACTGTTTAAATCGAGAGACCGGCCCTAGTAATTTCGAGCTAGAAAGAACTGCCCTAATATCATAAATTGATTTTCGAAACACTCTGTGTTGGTTTTGATATTACCGGATTATTGCCAAACTCCAATGTTCCGTATTTATATGCATATTCGCCAAAGATAACGTCATTGTGAATGTTGACAATCTTTGGTATTCGCGTGAGTGTCATTGACAGACTAACATGCAATCGTATGGGAAAGACTCCGAACGTAACAGAGTTGACAATTTTCTACTTCTATGCATTTTCGCGATATTTGAAACGCGATTCATATTGATGGTTTGATGAATCGCAAACTAACTAGTGCTACACGTTCAATATTAATATTGCGATATTTTTCTCGCGTACTGTGTAACCTAAATCAAACGCAAGTCGTCAATTTAACGCACGCACGCAAATTTTTCATATGCGTTGAACCGAAATTGACTTGCGTGCGTGTTCAGATAAAGAAATAGAAAAATACAGAAAATCAGAGAAAATCTTGTTATTTTGTGGAATATGTACCTAACAGACACGATATCAAAAGCAAGTGTCAATTTTTTTGCAAACAATCACCCACAATGCTTAATTTCAACTGTCACGCAAAACAAAAATTGGGCGTCGAATTTGCTTTTTACGCACGCCGTTCAATTTCGGTTACTCCCATACAAGTTGTATGGGCATGAGAAATTTTTGACAGTAAATTGACGGCGTGCGTTTGATTTAGGTTACACAGTTAGAGGTTTAAAATATTTTACTTCCGTCCTTTTCACACTTTTATTTTCAATTCGTTTATTGCCAATATTGCGATCCAGATCACGGATTTCAAAATTTCTAAATATACACATATTTTGATGGATCGCAAAATCAATCCGTATTGTCAATATTGCGATCCGGATTGCGGATTTCAAAATTTCTAAACATTTTGCGATCCAGAATCGCGATCCATCAATACTCGATGCTACACTGTCAATATGAATCGCGATCCACGGATTTCATCATTAAGGTTGTTCTCTCTCTGTGATTTTGGCCTGGCAAATTTGCCGAGATGACATAAGTGTGATAAATTTGCCGAGCACAACAACAAAATACACGTCTTGTCAAATTTGGAGCTTCGGCAAATTTCTCATACCCCAACCCGTGATATGTGATATCATGAGAAATATATCACGGGAAATGCAACCATGTTTTTACATTCACAATGGTCTTCTATGAGAAGTGAGTTTCAATTTATGTTTCTAGTTCTTTTTTTTTAAGTATTTTATTTTATTCAGATAAAAAATTAATTACAATGAAGTCAGTTAGAATTTTATTTTCTTAAATATTTCTCTTTCTTATTTTCTCTCTGTGTGGCAAATTTCTCAAGATATCATGATATCTCGGCAAAAATATTAGACACAGAGAACAACCTTAATACCATGTCTCCACATAACGTGTTTCGCTCTTTTTTTCTGCATTTTCTCTCTCAATCTTGTTTCGACACGGAAACCAGTGCCGAAACTCGCCAATTTCCATACAAATTTTTGAGAGCGAGTGAAGATTGAAACACTGTTTCATTCTGAATCATCTTGCCAACCTCGATGATATCGATGTCTTCTCTAATTTTGTATCGAAAATCTATCGAAATCTCACACAGACCAAAACAAAAACGCAAAATATAAGCAAACATACAAACATTTAAATAGAGCAAGAAAGAGAAATGTTAAACTGAATCACGATCAGCCACGTGGAGACGGGTTATTTAGCGAGATGTTTTGCTAGATGTTTTGTTGGTGAAACAAGTTATGTGGAGACGGGCTTTAATATATATTGACCGTCTGACATCTGCCATTCACAATGGAATATTCAGCCTAGTGCTGAAAAAGCATCGATAGTAGTCCCATCGATAGTTTTAAAGGCAAACATCAATAGTATCGATGGTTTCATATATGTACGTAGGTGGCCAGTAATACCTTTTTGTTCCAGTCGCATCAAATTTGATGCTTTTTAAAGCCCAAGACACGTAGATACTTATTTGGCTTAGAACAAATTTGATACATTTTTAATCGGCATCAAATAGTATTAATGAAATTTGATAAAATTTAATCAATATAAAAGAATATTAATATATTCTTTTTCATTTTTAAGATTTCCTTGAAAATTTTAAGAACCTGTGAATATAAGTTAAGTACTAATGCAATTACTTTGCCCCTTGAATTTTGTAGCTTTTATATTACTCGATAAAATACCATGCAAAATTTAATTATATTAATTTTAATTTGTTTTTTCAAAAATTTTTCGGAATGAAAGTATCAATTTGTGATACCAAATTTGTTGAGGCTGACAAAAACTGCGCACCGCAAAAGAAAATATGACAAAAGAAATTTTTCTTGAGCATTTCTTGTACGTCAAATTACATAGAGTTTTTGGTTTTCTTGAAAGCTGCGTATAGGGCTTGAATTTCTCAGCATACGTTGTAGTTATTTGCCAAGTGAAATACTATCGATGGTTCCAAAAAGCATCGATAATCGCTATTGCATTGGACCCGTCGATAGTTCAATCGATGGTTTTTCATCACTAATTCAGCCAGCTGTAGGCACTCTGCACACGGAGCGTACTGCTTTAGACGCGTATTAGATACTACAGACGAAAGCTGTACGCTTTGATGTCGCGCACGTATATTTCAATTGAGGGCTGCACACGAGTCGTCAGCTTCATGCTTTCGTCAAAGTATGCTGGCTACATGTCGCTTGGCGTAAAGCAGTGCTGGTAGCTAGGCGTACTACGCTTAGAAAAGAGGAAGAAGAAGATGTTTGTTTACATTTTTCCACTTGGTGGAATTTATGAAAGCAGTAAAATTTGTGTAAAAAATCGGAAAAAATGAGTGTATAATTAAAGAAAATGGAAGATTCCGTAAAATTTTGTATCTTTTCTATTTAAAGCTTCGAAATTTAAATCAATTACCGTATGATTAATTTGTTTTGTGCAGCGAAGTTTCATGTCGCTTCGTGTGCAGATCTTGAGGCGTAGAGAAATCGACGCTACATGAAATGTCTCGTACGCGTCTATGACGATACGCCTCGTGTGCAGAGTGCCGTAGAAAACATTGGGTGAGTTTCTAAGACTGAGCTGTTGTGCAACTGTTGAGTGTTTGTCTTAGAAACGCACTGTTGAGTAATTCCGCTCAGCTCAACAGTTGGCAACTTTTCGCCATTTTTTGCATCACAAATTTTCTTCGCTACTTGAGCTCAACATGTTGTGTAAAGCCAAACTGTAGGCAAGCTTTGAGATGGGATTTTGGGAAATTCACCAAAATTGGTTCCATTGACAGAAAAGGGTTGCCGGCGCAGCGAAAATATGGAAAAAAATATTTTAAGATCGTGGTAGAGCTGTATAATAAATAATTATATCAAAGTGCACTCTTTAAAACAGATTGAGAAAGTGTTTTTAAGTGATCAACGAATGATAGCTGAAGTTAAAAGTTAGTTTTGTTTTGTTTCCAAGCTCTAAAGTTTTTTAGAGCAATTCAAATGCAACTCTGTGCTGCTACTGTCCGCTATATTCACCTAAATGGGTTCCGTCATTTTTTCTTTTTCACCTAACCTTGCCTATAGGTCTACAGTGATTGTAATGGATACAAGTGATTTGGTTCTAGGATGTGTGCCACAGTTACTCAAACAGCTGAGATCAGCTGAAAGCAGTAGAAATTGGTCTTCTTTCTGTTTTGTCAGCTGACACGATCTACCTTATGGGAATGCCATGTAAACGCAAACTCATCAACATTGAATTTCTATGTTTACGGAAAACGGTACGTAGAAATCAAAATCGTTTTGATTTTTTCCGTGCAAACGTGTCAGCTGACTACTCTCTTTGAAGTCAGTGTTGCCGTCTGAGTATTTTGCATCATGATATATTTTAATTTTGTAAATATCAAATTATTCTTAGAAAAAACCAAAAATATTAAAAGAAAATTATTGATTGTGAAAAGGTGAACTATGGTTAGTTGTTTACTTCTAGTTTTGTTAACAAATTTCAAAAAAAAAAATGTAATGGAATAATAAAAGTTTGCTAAAGAGAGTGAAATGACGACAAAATGGCAACATTGTATCCATGTAAACAAACAAAATAAACAAACTGTTTGCAGCGTTTCTATGGTTATAAGCAGCGTTTCTACGGGTTTGACTTTTGCTTGAATTCTCTACGAATGGAACACGGAAACGTACGTCGATGAGTGTTTCCACTATGAGAGAGAAAATGCAGAAAAAAAGAGCGAAACACGTTATGTGGAGACATGATATTAATACCATGACTCCACATAACGTGTTTCGCTCTTTTTTTCTGCATTTTCTCTCTCAATCTTGTTTCGACACGGAAACCAGTGCCGAAACTCGCCAATTTCCATACAAATTTCTGAGAGCGAGTGGAGATTGAAACACTGATTCATTCTGAATCATCTTGCCAACCTCGATGATATCGATGTCTTCTCTAATTTTGTATCGAAAATCTATCGAAATCTAACACAGACCAAAACAAAAACGCAAAATATAAGCAAACATACCAACATTTAAGAAGAGCAAGAAAGAGAAATGCTGAACTGAATCACGATCAGCCACGTGGAGACGGGTTATTTAGCGAGATGTTTTGCTACATGTTTCTTTGGTGAAACAAGTTATGTGGAGACGGGCTTAAACATGCCAAAGCGAGGTCACTTATCTCTATTCGCAATGGTAGAAAAGAAAAGCTGTATTCAATTTTTATATAGGAAAATTTGTGATAAATGTGCAACTAAAGTTTTCTGTTAGCATTTTTCAATTAAAAATAGAAGAGAATAATTGTATTTTGATACATAATATTTGAAGTTAAACCGACAAAACTCTTTAACTATTGTGAAAAACGCCTGTATCTAGATCACTGATGCACAGCGTCAATTGTGCTACCTAAGAACACTTGCGAACACGATCTTGATCGATCCTGCTGATATATAAATCGGAGTGCAGAATAAAATTTCCATAATTTGCTTAGGAGTAACATGAAAAAACTGATGTAAATACAAATCGGGAGTTGTGTAAATAAGATCAGCATTGGTGTATTTACATCATAGTAAAACAGACATGGACGAGTGTGAAAATAACACAGCTAAGGTAAAGATATACATATATGTATATAATATAAGAATTATTGTATATAGAGGGTCGGCTTTCCATTAAAGAAGCACGCCTCGATAAAAATCACTCTCACATTTTCAAAACTGAAATCAAAACCTGCCGGAGGCTTATAGGTCGGGAGATATTTGGGCTATACTTTCCTTATCCGGTCCAATTCTTCTAACTTCTATAATACCGGCCAAAGGCCGCCAACGCAGAAAGCTGTTCCACGTATAATTACTGTGGATGGGTCAATAGATATTACCCAAGAAAGATAATTATATGGTCTTTTTCCACCAGTTATACACCAAAATAAAGGTATTACGAAAAAAGTTATAATTATATTTGGGAAACTGTGTGCCTCCGGTGTCTTCCGACTTTAGATATAGGATCGAGGGCGGTGCCAGGCCTCTGTAAAAACAGTTTTTAGTTAACACTAAGTTCCCGCAATTTGTTGTTAAATTTACCCTCCCCAGCTGCAAGAATTGCATGTAAGAACATTCACTTTTCCACGGTTATTTTGGGAAAATTTCACAAAACTATTACAATGTCAACTTTTATATGTTTATACGTTTTATTTATTGAAAACTGTTAAGTTTTTTTTTTTTTATAAAAAAATGCGTTTATAAATTTGTTTAATCTTTTTACACAAGTCACGGCGAGCTTGCACACGGATTAGCTCTAAATAGGGTAAGTTCATTCAATTGCTTTATTTTAATCTTGTTTGGTTTATTTATAGCACTTTATATGAAAATTTTTGCCAAGTATTTTGCTATTCTACATTTTTTTAATTTTCGTCTGCGTTTTTTAAATTTTCGTCTGCGTTGCTTTTTTATTTAAATACCAAAAAATTATCAATACCTCCACATTCTACATCGCGCAACCATTTTAAAATGGATGATTCAGCCATTTATTGCATCCGGAAATACCCAAATCATCTATACAAATACAATAATCGCGAGTGTTTAAATGAAATTTGTATGGAAAATCGGGAACTTTAACAGGAAATGTCTCGAGAACTATAGGCCTCCGGCAGGTCGAGTCTTCAGTTTTGTGATCTATGATTAAATAATACGGAAAATTTGTAAACGAACCACGATCCGATAAAAACGACTTTCCGAGGGGTTAGCGGGTCTCACATATTACAAAAAAAGTTCCACCTGCCGGATGGTTATAGTTCAGGAGCTATACCTTATTAAAGTTATGTGTGTGTGTAGAATACCCTTTTGTGTTAGTGGTCTTCGGTCGCGTTTTACCAAAATAATCCTCAGTCCGCAGAATTCCCTTTCTGGACTAATATCCATGGACCAATCCACAATGCTTTTGTGTAGAATACCATTTGCGTTGGCGGCGCTTTAACAAAATAACGCTCAGCCGAAAGAATTCTCCTCCTGGAGAACTGTAATATTATAATTTAATAATTAGTTGAAAGTGTTAGATGAATTATCATCCACAGAATATTTCCTGAAATTATCACTGAAAGATTCCCAGTAGTTTGTAAGTAAATGAAGTAAAATGTTTGCCAACGGCGTTTTTTTTCTGAATATTCCTACATAATTAATTTATATGGCAGAAACTTTAACAATAATTTCCTCGAAAACTATGTATGTACGTCCGGCGCCGAAAGTTTACGGATTCAGAACCGCTCTCGCCCTAACCCCGGTAAAAGCAATTTTTTGGGGGCGTGCGGCTTTACTGGAAAATTTCCCCCATTTATTTTCTCTCTTTCTTTTCTTTTAACGCATCCACTGAATTTTGTGAAACTTCGAAATCTAACCGAATCTACGGCATCTAAACAACTTTTACAAAGAAAGTGAACAACACAAATATTGAGCAATTGCATACAAAAAAAATTATGCTACCAGTTAAAAAATAAGCAAGTCTTGACCAACTTGAAACCGTGTTGAAAAGTTAAAAAGCATGAGTAACTGTGAATAATCAAGGGAAGGTAATTGGAAAATTTCAAATAAACGTCGAACATTGAAAAAATTGGAAATGGAGCATCAAAATCAAGAGTAAGCAAATTTTTTTTATATATGTACATAAATTCATTTATGTACATATTTTTTAATTGGAATATTTAATTATTAAATTTTAATAGAATATATATGCACATACATATGTATATGTTTATCCTTTCAGACAAAAAGATGTTACAAGAAGAAAGTGGACGCGCGAAGAAACGCAAGGGTTTTTAGAGTGTTACTTAGCTCGCAAATCCGAGTTTAAACAACGTAAAAAGAAAAGATTGGCATATTCCCATGTCTTAGAGGACATGATTTCAAAGGGCATTACGGTAAGTGATATAATCATGAATAATAAAATGGAATAAAAAGACAATACTTATTCTAGAATTCCGAAAAAACACCAATCTGCTTGGAATCGAAGATGCGCACTTTGCTTCATGCATACAAGCTTGCATGCATTAGAAATAGACAGACAGGAACCAATTCATGTTACGCTCCATTTACGGAAAAAATTGAAGAAATATTTGGGCGAAACTCAATAATATCAAACGACCACACGGTTCGTTCTGGTTCCACGCCAGTTAGTATAAAATCTTCAACGGTTCCATCACAATCATCAGCGCCCTCATCACATATAACGTCTTTTTCTGAAACATCACGGTCCCCATCACCATCGCCGTCTTCAACACAATTATCTCCGCCACCACCATTACACCCAAAACCGTCTCTATTACAATTATCTCCGTCGCCAGCGTCAAAACAAAAGTTCAAAATAAACGTCAAAAAATCGGAAATGAAAAAGATGAAAAATTTGAAAATAGAGCATCAAAATCAAGAGTAAGCAAAATTTTTTATATAAATTCATTTGTTTTTTTTTTTTTAATTTGTATATTTAATAGAATATACACATATATACATATGAATATGTTTATCCTTCCAGACAAAAAGATGTTAAGAGAAGAATGTGGACGCGTGAAGAAACGGAAGGGTTTCTAGAGTGTTACTTAGCTCGCAAATCCGAGTTCGAACAACCTAAAAAGAAAAGATTGGCATATTCCCATGTCTTAGAGGACATGATTTCAAAGGGCATTACGGTAAGTGATATAATCATGAATAATAAAATAGAATAAAAATACAATACTTCTAGGATTCCGAAAGAACACCAATTTGCTTGGAGGCGAAGGTACGCACTTTGCTTAATGCATACAAGTCTGCATGCGATAACAATAGACGAACAGAAGCTCCATTTATGGAAAAAATTGAAGAAATATTTGGGCGAAACCCAATAATATCAAACGGCCACGCGGTTGATTCTGATTCCACGCCAGTTCGTATAAAATCTTCATCGGTCACACCGCCCCCAACACATATAACGTCTTTATCTCAAACATCACCGTCCCCATCACCATCGCCGTCTTCAACACAATTATCTCCGCCACCACCATTACACCCAAAACCATCTCTATTACAATCACCTCCGTCGCCACCGTCATTGTCGAATATCGAAATAAACGTCAAAAAATCGGAAATGAAAAATTTGAAAATGGAGCATGAAAATCAAGAGTAAGCAAATTTTTTTACATGTATAAATTCATTATTTACATATTTCTTTAATTGGTATATTTAATTGTAATATGTTTATGTGTATACATACTTTTAGACAAACAGATGCCGAGAGAAGAAAGTGGGTGCGCGATGAAGCGGAAGGGCTTTTAGAGTGTTACTTAGCTCGCAAATCCGAGCTCGTGAGCATGATGTCAATGGGCATTACGGTAAGTGATATAATCATGAATAAACTAGAATACAAATAGAACTTTTAAAATTTTAGATCATTATTTTAAATTATTTAGTGTGCTTTCCCTAATCGTAACGCAATGAATTTCAAAGAGTACGCACAACTTGGTAGCAATTGTAGGTTTTTATTATTATTTAAAGAGAGAAAGGCGCAAGTGTGCGTTGAATTGCGTAGAAAGAAAAAGGAAACTTTTTGTTTTGCTTTCTAATCCATCAGCTATAAAGCTCTTAAAAGCGTATTAAAAATATAATATTTTTCTAGGATTTCGCAGGAACACCATCAATCAACGACACTGGCCATTCTGGTTCCACGCCAGTTATTATAAAATCATCACCATCGCCGTCTCCATCACAATTATCTACGCCACCACCGTCATTATCAAATATCGAAATAAACGTCAAAGAATCGGAAACGAAATATTTGAAAATGGAGCATGAAAATCAAGAGTAAGCAAATTTTTTTTGTATAAATTCATTATTTATTTTTTTTTTTAATTGGTATACAAAGCGGCAAAGGATAGGTTAATCTAGCCGAAAAAAGTTGTTAGAAAACAATGTATTTTTCTATTTAACACTGAAACGCAAAACAACAAGCACAATTCAGATTGTTATTCTAACCGACTCAATATTGTTAAACGAATTTAGAAATTTTTAACCATAAAAATAGGTAAAACTAATCGTTAGTATTGTAGAATATAAATTTAACTACAAAAAATCGTATTTCTAAACTCTAAAATGGTAAAGTTACTATTTTCAGCCACGAAAATAGTAAAATCAACCAAATCAAATTGTAACTTTACTATTTTGGTTGGTTATCTAAACGAAAAGATTGTTTAGATGCAATTCTCTCCTCTGTTGTTGTTGTTGTAGCCACCAAGACACTCCCCGAAGGTTTTGGGGAGTGTAGGGGATGTGACAGTCCTTTGCCGGATAAATCCGATACGCTCGGGTACTAGTCCCTTCTCACACGATTTTTTTGGCCATAATCAAACTTCTAGGCCGGTGGATTTTAGTCGCTCTTACGACAGGCATTCCTTACCACGGGTATATTCTAAGCCCCTTTCCTTTCGCCTTACCCAAGGTGAATATTGCCGAATTCGCCCTGCCATTACCATATAATGAATTTGCCTTGACCTTACCTTCAAACACACATAACAAAATTACTTTACTGGTAATTTATGTTGCTGAAAATTGTTACCATCTCTTCAATTGGTATTCTGGCACAAATGGCAATGCTGTCAAAGCATTTCCATCCATACGAACGGAATGGAAACCATACCGGAAACCAGGCCGTATATGAAACATTTTACTTGTTGCTTTGCATAAGTGATTGAGTTGTAATTCATTGATGCATTTTCCCAACAAGCTAACTATAAAAGCATCAAGGAAGCAAGCAATATAATGTTGAATATCCCACTATATGATGCAGTTCTGCTGAATCTCATGTTGGTGTCATGTTTCGAATCCGGAAGAGAAAATAAAATAAAAGCGGACACAAGTTATAGCAAGCAGTGAAGTCGAAGAGAAGGTACTGCAGAAGGCCGCAATATACATACACATATTTTTGGCAATCGAACGGCGGGAGGATGAAGAGAAAAATGCAAACAAAAAATATTCATGCCTATTACGGTATCCGGCGGATGCCTTTCTCTGAGTGTGGTAAAAAAAAAACTATTTTTCGTGGTAAAAAAAAAAAACTATTTTCACAAACTTTTATTTTAACAATTTTTAGTCGGTTAGATTTACCACATTTTTCGGTCACTGCAATTTTGGCCGACTTTTTCGGTTAGATTTATATCGATTTCTCTTTGTGTGTATTTTTAATAGAATGTAAACATATGTATGTTTATCCTTTCAGACAAAAAGATGGTAGGAAAAGAATATGGACGCGCGAAGAAACGGAAAGATTTTTAGAGTGTTACTTAGCTCGCAAATCCGAGTTCGAAAATCCTAAAAATAAAAGATTGGCATATTCCCACGTCTTAGAGGACATGATTTCAAAGGGCATTACGGTAAGTGATATAATCATGTATAATAAAATAGAATAAAAATACAATGCTTATTCTAGATTTCCGAAAGAACACCGCTTTGCTTGGAGGCGAAGATGCAGAGTTTGCTTAATGCATATAAGGATGCATACTCTAATAAAAATAGACAGACAGGAACCAATTTATATGTCGCTCCATTTGCGGAAAAACTTGAAGAAATATTTGGGCGAAACTCAATAATATCAAACAACAACACTGGTCGTTCCGATTCCACGCCAGTTAGTATAAAATCTTCAAAGCCTTGTAGCGCGAGAAAGGTATTATGTAAAAAAGTTTATTTATTTATTATAGTTAATATAGACATGAGCAATAGAAAACTAATAATTTTATTATACTAATTTTGAAATTACTACTACAACAATAATCGATTTTTACAATAAATTCATATGAAATCAAATTAATACATTTTCAGTTCTATTAGTTTAAACCTAATTTTATTATCATATATATTTGTCGTTTTCGATTCGCCATCACACAAGCGAGGTCGGATCGAACAAAAATGTTTGAACCCATAATGAGTAGTAGCCATACTCGCTAACTGGTCGATAAAAATTTCCCTCTGCTCGCTATCATTCACATATAAATTTGACAGAAAGAAATTTATAGCCATTAGAGAAATTGTGAATCGAAAGCGGCTATTATTTCTAATTGGTGTTTTTATGCAAATATCTCTTTTTCTGCTCACATAATTTACCAAAATTAATAAGTAAGGCATCGTTTCAAAGGTATAAATTAGCTATGCATGTGAAACTGTGTTTTATTGGGCGTGGAACTTTTTTTTAATAGTATTTTGCAGAAATAAAATATTTAAATTTAAACTAAAAGATTTGCGCCTAAAACAATGCCTTCAGAATTATTTTATCTTAACAAGAGTGCAGAGTTAAATACAAATTTCAAATGTAGATGTCGCTCCAGTTGAACAGTCGTGTATATTCTAAAACACTTATAGCTACAGCTGTATGTTTGTATGTAAACATCACATTATTTTAGGCGAACACGTGTGTATTCATACTTACGCTGAATGGGGTTTTTTCAGCATGGGATGTGCTTATTTATATACAGCTGTACGTGGTACATGTATATGTATTTATACTTTTGAGGAAATAACGGTTGTACGTAAGACGATAAAATAATTGAGATAGATATGGGCTTACATAAATCAAAACGATGGAGATGAAAAAAAAAAAAAATAGATCGATCGGCCGGCCGTACATAGTCTAAGTGGCGCAAGAATAGAAATATTTTTATGAAATTTGGTACACAGATTCTAATGTGAACAGAGAAGGTTGGGGTTGAAAATAGAGCATATGTATGTATGTATTTCGAAAAACACCTAAAACATGATAATTAAGCCACTAATAAATGCAATGACCTTATGCCGTTATGAGGAAATATGCTGAAATTTAAAAAAATGGGCCAAGAATGGCAAATTTTTAAAGATTTATAAGTCAAAACTCAGGAACTGTAGCAGATAAATTGATTAAGCTTCGGCCACTGATTTGCTTGCCAAGGCAAACGTGTGGGAAAAAATTACCCAAGTCGGCAGGGATCACATACTTATACATATGTACATAAAAATATATGTAAAGTATATAAAAACTAGCTGACCCGGCAGACGTTGTTCCGCTAAAATTTATTCCTATGAAGCCTAAAGAAAAGTCTTTGATTACCGTATTGCTAACCATTATTTTAGAGTCCATCTTAATGAATAATAAAAAATTGTCTATTCTCTGAATAAAAATTATAGTTATTCGCCGCGACAAACCTACTTCCCCCGTTCCCTATCTCTATCTCAATCCCTATCTCTATTTCAGTCTCAATCTCAATCTTAATCTCAATCTCAATCTCAATCTCATTCTCAATCTTTATCCCTATCCCTATCCCTCTCCCTATCCCTATCACTATCACTATCACTATCACTATCCCTATCCCTATCCCTATCCCTATCCCTATCCCTATCCCTATCCCTATCCCTATCCCTATCACTATCCCTATCCCTATCCCTACCCATATCTCTATCCCTATCCCTATCCCTATCCCTACCCATATCTCTATCCCTATCCCTATCCCTATCCCTGTCCCTATCCCTATCCCTATCCCTACCCATATCTCTATCCCTATCCCTACCCATATCTCTATCCCTATCCCTATCCCTACCCATATCTCTATCCCTATCCCTATCCCTATCCCTATCCCTATCCCTATTCCTATGCCTATCCCTATCCCTACATACACACATACACATCGATTTTTCCAATTTTCGGACTTTTCCGGAGGGATTTTCCAAAATTTTCTTCCCCACGAACCATCTCCTCGAGAATACTAACAACTGACAAAAAATTTTACAGAAATCGGTCCAGCCGTTCTCATCTGATGAGGTTATTAACATTTTTTACACCATTTTTATATATATAGATATAATTCACATACCTATATAGGTATAATAAAAACATTTTATGCGATATCTTTGTCAAACATATAGGTAATTCATTGAAAGTTCCATAAGTTCCACCAAACCAAATAAATATTAAGTTTTTTAAAATGGGCGTGACAGCACAAAACATACAGACTGGCGCCGCATATGTTTTGTTATTTTTTGCGCAAGATGCGCACGGGTCCGGCTAGTTTATTATAATTACTTTAAAATAGAAAAGGATCTTTTTGAACTAATGAACAAAGCAAACATTTATTCTAAATCATCGGATGAGGAGAAAATTTGTGATAAAGATATATTATGCAATGTGTACATATGTATGTAGATATATTTATCGTAGTTACCATTATTTTTTTATGTAAAACATACCTTTTTTGAACATTTTGATATTTCTGTTGACATGTGTATGAATGGGTACGTTCAGAAGGCGCAACGGTGGAGCACAACTGTTGTGTAGATATCAGTAATCGGAAAGTGATACAATTTGCGCGTTCTGAACGAGCTGATCCATTAAATAAACAAATTATTATTTTAATTATCCCCAACGTAATTGCCAATAATTTCGCGGCTTTGAAACATTTTTATTACATTCCAAAATTCATAAACACTATTTATATTTTTGTACATATGTCAAAATCGTAAGCTCAACATGTTGTCTAAAGTGAGCGTAAAAAATTTATGATGGAAAAAAGTCTCCAAAATTACAACATGTTGTGTTGATCAGAAATACTCAACGTTGCGTTCAGAAGATAAAACACAACAGTTGCGCAACTGTTGCGCCACGGTTGCGCCTTCTGAACGTACCCAATGTGTAATATTTTCCTACTTTTTTTTAGTGTTTTTTCCAAGGCTGCAAAATAACGTTATGTTTAACAATAAACAAAAAAAAATTTTTTTCTGTTGAAATATTCGATTTTATAAACGTAAAAAGCATAAGAAAATCCATTTCGTTTCAACTGTTATCAAAAAAAATTAACAAAATTTTTTTTTGTTTTGATAATTATCAAAACAATTATTTCAAAAAAATATAGTTCAAACATGATACAAACAAACAAGGTAGTTCCATTTCACTTTGACATTGCCATTTTTGATTATAATATAGATTTTTGACGTCTTATTTTAAGTCAAAAATTTAGGATAGCGTTGCCCAATCAAAATTTTTTAACTGAGGGTATATTTGAACAAAATATTGGGTATTTTAAATGAAATGGTGTTTTTCACATATGCTAATCAACAAAACAAATAAAAGACAACAATCAGCCGATGTAATGAGTATATTTTAACATTATAAAAAATTAAAAAAAAAAAAAAGCTTTCCAAAGAAAATAAAAAAATAAGTTATTCATAAAAAATAGAATAGATTTATGCAGTTATTAAAGTCGAAAAATATTATCAAAACGTCCATTACATTTCAGTATTTGAAAACTGTTCGATTTTTTATGAATAAGGTAAGAGTTCTTGATTTTCTTTATATCGTCGCTATAGACGAAAAAAGACGCAAAGTTTTTTGTTGAGGAAGAAAGACGCAAACTTTTTTTTTTTTCAAAGAAGGACGCATTAAAAATATTTTTCGAAAGAAAGACTTTATTTTTTTTGATAACGAAGAAAGACGCTTTATTTTTTTACTATAAAGAAAGAAGCATTTAAATATTTTTTAGGAAAGAAAGATGTATTGGATTTTTTATTTTTCTTTGTCAATATTAATGCATATGCGCCTTTCTTCGTCGAAATATTTTATAATGCGTCTTTGTTCGTCGAAATATCTTTAATGTGTCTATCTTCGTCGACATGTTTTGTAAAGCGTCTTTCTTCCCCGACATATTTTTAATGCGCCTTTTTTCATCGAAAAATTACTGACATGCGTCTTTCTTCTTCCGGATCGACGATATATATTAATACATATTTGGTTTCAATGTTTTATACAAGAATATTTCCACATTTAAAAAATATATTTATTAAGAAAATTGTTTAGCAGTTATATAAGAATGCTAATTTAATTTAAATTTTTATGTTGCAGTTTTCCTTAGATTTTACTTACGTTACTAATTTTATTTTCCTTTATTTTATTATTTACCTAATTCTGAAATAGATTCTTCGCAAAAAAAATCTTTTTACTAACTTTTCATCTAAAATAAATATTTTATTTACTAATAAATTTTGCATATAACTAGAGCCCTTTGTTGTCCAAATGCCCGTACAAACATACGGGTAATGAACAAACAAACAACTGTTTGAGCATTTGAACAACAATTGTTCGGGCTACTCGAAAATCATTCAAAAAAATCGAGAGCTCTACATATAACCATGCCATCAACCGCACTTGTTTTTTCGGTTACAAGTACATAAGTCGTGCCAATATTCATAATTTCTAAACCACTGAAATTTTTCAATGAAATTCACAGGAGGTGTAGTGGGATTGTAGTATGTACTATATTCCACAAACTTGCCGCAACTTATTTAAGAATAAATCTTATTTTTTATATAATTATTTGTGATCTGATATTATGAAGAATTTAATACGTAAATATACGTATTTATATATATATATCAATATTTAAATTAAAACAATTCGTTTTGTTGCAATCGATACCATGGTTTCCATGGAAATAAAAAATAACATAAATGGAGGATTTTTAGCACTGAGTATGGCAGCACGAAATGTCATAATCCATATAATTGTCAGGTGGTTAATATGGCGACATAAATTTGACGTTTACACTACCTTCTTTCTTGTATCATGGTTTCAAACATTTGGCTCGCCGTGCTACAAAATATTATAAAAAAAAAAGTGAAATTTCGGTGTTTTTAATTAAAAGGCGTGGGAGAAATACAGAAGTAGAGGAATTTTTATTAACAAGTAAATGAAAAGCCATTAACATTTTCATAGAAAAATAGTAAATTTATGTGTTAATAGACACTCCCACTACACCTCCTGGGAATTTCAATGAATAATTTTCAGTGGTTTCGATGTTATGAATATTGACACGACTTATGAACTTGCAACCGAAAAACATGTGCGGTTATTTGCAAAATTTATTACGATTTTTTTGTTTGCGAAGAACTTATTTCAGAATTAGGTATTTAAATAATAAAATAAAGGAATATAAAATTAGTAACGCAACGAAAAACTAAAGAAAACTGCAACATAAAAATTGAAATTAAATTTATATTCTTATATAACTCTTAATAAATTTGTTAATAAATATGTTTTTTAAATGTTGAAATATTCTTGTATAAAACATTGAAACCAAATATGTATGTATATATGTATATATACGTACGCAATAAATAATACATATAAAGAAAATCAAGAACTCTTACCCTTTATTCATAAAAAATCAAATAGTTTTGAAATATTGTATAAAGGACAAAGGCAAAAATCTCTTTTATTTCTTATGCATAATTCATTATTATATCTTCTTTGAAAAGCTTTTTTCAATATATTTAAAATGTTAAAATAGACTCATTACATCCGCTGATTCTTGTCTTCATTTGTTTTGTTGATTAGCATATGTGAAAAACACCAATTCATTTAAAATACCCAATAATTTGTTCAAATATACCCTCTGCCAAAAACTTTTGATTGGGCAACGCTATCCTAAATTTTGACTTAAGGTAAGACGTCAATAATTCATATTATAATCAAAAATGACAAAGTCAAAGTGACAATGGAACTACCTTGTTTGTTTGTATCATGGTTTCAAATTTCAACGAAAAAATTGACTTTACAATAATTTCGTTTTCTATGAAGAAAATAAATTTTAAATATGTTTGTATGTATGTACATACGTACATGAATAAAAACAAATACAATTTGTGTTATTTTTTGTATATCAACAAAACAAAATTGTTCTGATTAAAGGTTTATTGATAATTTTTGAAACGAAAAAAATTTGTTTCAGATAATTAGCAAAACAAAATAATTTTTGGATATTTTTTATTGATATTTTTTGAAACAAAATTATTTTGTTCATTTCGTTGAGCAGCCTTGGTTTTTTTCTCAAGGTTTATTCTTAGCTTTAAAATTTTGTTTGATGCTTGAAACAAATTTTTTTTGCTTGTTTTAGTTTTTTATTTTTGTAAATTTAGCTGGAACTCTGAAAATGTTCTGGCAACACTGGTATTAAGTGCTTAATTTTTATTTGGAACTACTTTACCGACATTTTCTCATGGTGCTCAAATTCTCCTTGAGAGCATGAGTTTGAGCTTTCAAAAACTTGTTCCAGGATATTGTTTACGATTCCCCCCTGACCTCCCTCAGTTCGCTTTCTTTGCCCATAGTCAATGGCTTAATAAGTATTTTCTTTTTCTTTTTATAATTCTTTAGCAAACTGGACTTCCGAAAAAATGTTGCGTGTGCTATGACGAAGGAGGATTGAACATAATATTACATAAGTGAGTTAAGATGTCTATTGAGTTTGAACTTAATAAAGTCCAACCCTATTTACCACTAGATTTCCAAGAGAAAAGGCTTTTGAGCGGCGATGGAGAGTAGCGCTAAATCTGCCACCCGGTGTGGACACCAGGAGTATGCGAGTTTGTTGTAAACACTTCAAGCCAACTGACTTCCAACCAGGAAAAAGATGTCGTGGATTTCTATTGGCGCAAGCAGTTCCTAGATTGGGAATTCAGCAGAATCAGAGGACAGCGGAACCTCCATCGGTTCGAATTACATTAGAGACAACACAAAACAACGAAGAACCTAAACGTAAGTTAAGATCCATGACTAAATACATACATACTTACGTACATACATACATATGTACATATTCTTTTTTTCCTTTATAGCAAACGTACAGTTAAAAATGGAAAAGGAAAGCGATTTAACAGTTATAAGCATAGATAGTGAAGCATCTGATTTGGAAGATCATATCGCCCTAAATCAAATTAAAAGAGAACTACAGCTAGAGGAATCTTCACCCATAGAAAGTGTCACGATGCCGACAATGCAGGATGCAGGTGGTAATCCACCGGAAGGGCTGATAGCCTCGAATGCTCATGTAGTTGATGAATTCATTATATATGAATTGGATGCAGTAGACAATGCCAAAGCAGACAATCAATCAGCAACAAAGAAAGTATGTCGTCATCGAGAATCCACTCCAAACCTCTCAAAATCAAATATTGCGCAACGCCCATATCGCCTAAAGCCACCAACAAGAAAAAATTTGTCATCAACAAAAACGAGTACCACTGCGGCGCAACAAGATATTCATGTAAAGCGCTCGGTGCAGGCAAAACCACACCCCTCTTCAAGCAATGAAGAACTTTTGACCCAAAAGTCAACAAACCGACCGTCACCATCACCTTCACCATCAACTGTCATACTAAATAATTCCATAGACAAGTTTAAAGTTGCCACGCAGAAAGTTAATGATAAATTGTGTGAAGTAGAAACAGAAGTCGTTCCCATCAACACAACTGCTTTGGTCACAAAATGTCCTTGCTATGAAAAGAGTTGGAAAGAGATCGCCAACACCCACACTCAACTAGAGCTAAAGGACTTTTTTGAAAGAATGTACGAAGAGACGCGAAAATTGAGCATTGAACGACGTCAAATGATAAAGACAGCATTGCTAAAAGCTGTTTGTAAAGCCGAAAATGATGTTGCGGACGGAATGCTTTGTGCCTCTTGTTATTTTCTGTCGGCGCAATCAAATCAACCACGGTATGTATGTATGTAGATAAATAGATATTTAACGTAATAATAATACAATAGCGCTGATATAATTCTGACGAGTTTCAAGTCTGAGAATTTCTTTACAATTCGAGGAGTGCTCCTTAATTTTTGTTTTTCTTATTAAGTGGACGGACCTACAGTATTATATCTGTTTGTGAAAGGCCTTTTCATGCCAGAAATACCCTCGGAGGGTAATCCGCCCACTGCCGAGGGCTGACCGCTATTTCTTAAAACTCAATTATTGGGTTCTCCAGGCAGCTAAACTTTTTGCGTATTTTTTCCGCTCGAGCTTTGTGGTTGACTCGGATTTCACCGATGAACACCAATCAATTATTTATTCTAATATGAATATGGGTTCGTTGGCGTTAACGCTTTCTGATGTAGAAAATGGAATTCATCAAGTTAAACATTGTATGAAATTGAACGTAGATGAAGTTTTCTTCAATTCTTTTGAAAAATTATATGTCATTAGCGCAACCGCTGTTACTTAGGTTCAATAAATCGCTTGAGTTAGGAGTTTTCATTGATTCTTGAAAAATTACAATAACTAACACTGTCTTTTAGAAGTGGCAACAAGATTAATATTGCCAATTATCGATCTATCTCTAAGCTGTCTACGGTTTCTAAGCTATTCGAATTGATTGTGAGAGATAAGATTTATTTCTGTCAACCGCATAATCTCTGTTAACCAGCGTGGCACATAGGTAGATTTTCAAGTTTTATGCGGCCAAAAATATTTTATTGTCTACATCTACACTCACGGAAAAAAGTATTGGCACAGCAGACAAAGTTGGTTTCGACCTCAAAATACTCTTCCAAAGAAATAAATTTTTTATTATTTCCTATTTTTGTTGCATTAGTACAAGTATTAAGAATACGTTAAAGAAAAAATTACATTGATTGATGGAATGGTTTAAGCACATTAATTCGTGTAATGAAAAAAGTCCTATTTTTATCCGGAAAAAAGTATTGGCACACTTCACTTTCAGATTAAATAACAACTAAATTTTAAACGCTAGTATATTCTAGGCGTACCATTTTATTTTCTAACATCATTAAGTGGGTTTGGCATAGAATACACCAACTTTCTGGTAGTTTCCTCCCCAATATTTGGCCATTCTTCCATTAAGGTTGCTTTTAGACTTGGCTTACCACTTTCTTAACCGCGGCTCCAGCTCATCCCACAGTTACTCGATTTGGTTGAGGTCTGGGGACTGTGGCAGATGTGGGAGAACACGAGTAGTGTTATGTGCAAGCCGCATACGTACTTCGTGGGGTGGTATTTCGGGTTGTTGTCGTGTTTGAAGGTGTGTGATGTACCCAAGTTTAACTTTTCAGCGCTTTTTCTGGCGTCTTCTTTCAAAATATTGGTATAAACATGCTTGTCCATTATACCCTCAATAAAAACTAATTCGAACACACCGGTAGTGGACATGCAGCCCTACACTATCATAACTCCAACCGCCATGTTTAACAGAGGAAGTAAAGTTTTTTTTCTTTTCATTCAAATCAGTAGAAAGGACTATGCAAAAGCTTACAAGGACAAGCCTTGCAGCAACTGGGAACAAGTTATATTTTCGGATGAAAGCAAATTTAATATTTTTCGCTCATATGGAGGAGTAAGGGTATGGCGAAAAGCTAATACAGCGTTAGATTCAAAAATACCTTATTTCCTCTATAAAACATATTGGGGGAATCGTCATAGTGTGGGACTGCATGTCCACTGTCGGTGTGTTCGAATTGGTTTTTATTGAGGGTATAATGGACAAGCAAGTTTATACCAATATTTTGAAAGAAGACGCCAGAAAAAGCGCTGAAAAGTTAAACTTGGGTACATCACACACCTTCAAACACGACAACGACCGGAAATACCACCCCACGAAGTACGTATGCGGCTTGCATATAACACTGTATGGTACATATATTTATTATATTTTATTAAAAAAATTTTAAATTGATATCTTTTGTTGAGAATTCAAAATCTAATAATACAAATTTTACTTTTTTGATAATCATAAATTTCAAAGAATAAAAGATAAAATATTTAACAAATAATTGAAAGTAATTACTTAACAAAGTAACTCCTACATATACTCCCTGGTTGTTGATATGATGTTTGAGATTCAGTATAATAATAAGAAATGATCCAAATTGTATGTTGACACTGCAGAAATAGATTGCTTTGATGATCGGGTAATTTATGATGATGATAAAAATCCGTTTGTGAATGGTCAATAAGGTAAATATTATTGTTGTTGTAGTAATATTATTGATTAGTTATGAAAAGATCACCGTTAGGCACTCTGCACTAGGGTTGGGCGATATATATCGATATATCAATATATCGATATTTTTAAAATAGTACAGCCGATAATATTGACGATATTTTGAACTACCGTGCATCGATAATCGATAATTTTTTGCCATTTCGAGCCAAATTCGATATTTTTCATACATTTCTGATTCGCTTCGAATTTAACAGCAGAACATTTTTTAAGAAGTGGTATAACCATAATGTCCGGGTGCTTGAATTTACATTACTTTCTTCTTCAAGCAATTCTTAATGATTTTTATGTTTATACTTCAGGATTCGTAGAATATCTGTAGATCCATCCAACTTTAACAACAAATATCTAGTAAACTATAAGTCTGCGGCAAGTTTGGATTCCAGTTTTGAGATCTGTGAGAGCACCTCTAGCCCCATGAAGAAGTGGTTTTTCGCGGGACGTGGTTCCTTAATGTGAAGCCAGCCCTTTCGATATATTGATATATCGATGTTTTTACACAGCATAAATCGATGTTTTTTTAAATATCGATACAATATATATCGATATATTTTTCCAATTTGCCCATCCCTACTCTGCACACGGAGCGTACTGCTTTAGACGCGTATTAGATACTACAGACGAAAGCTGTACGCTTTGATGTCGCGCACGTATATTTCAATTGAGGGCTGCACACGAGTCGTCAGCTTCATGCATTCGTCAAAGTATGCTAGCTACATGTCGCTTGGCGTAAAGCAGTGCTGGTAGCTAGGCGTACTACGCTTAGAAAACAGGAAGAAGAAGATGTTTGTTTACATTTTTCCACTTTGTGGAATTTATGAAAGCAGTAAAATTTGTGTAAAAAATCGGAAAAAATGAGTGCATAATGAAAGAAAATTGAAGATTCCGTAAAATTTTTCATCTTTTCTATTTAAAGCTTCGAAATTTAAAGCAAATGCCGTATTATTAATTTGTTTGTTTGTTTTGTGCAGCGAAGTTTCATGTCGCTTCGTGTGCAGATATTGAGGCGTAGGGAAATCGACGCTACATAAAATGTCTCGTACGCGTCTATGACGATACGCCTCGTGTGCAGAGTGCCTTAAATTGAATTATTGCAATTGTGGTTATTGGTACGTAAATCTGTTTGTAATAATTTCATTTAAGATTGAATGATGGTTATTGTAATAACAGATTTCATCGTAACGGAAGTTGATCGCTGATAAATTTCACTATGATATTGTTGATTGGTGAATGTAGTTAAGATGCTGTTAATTAAGTAGCTCCGTATCGTAGTGATATTTTTGATGCTCTTTTTAAAAAGATCGTGTGCCAATATGATCGACACAATGTTTGATCGTCGTGTACACAACACAATTATTTGCATATAAATAATATTTGCATAAGAATTATTATTAATAATATTAGTTTAAATTTGAATAGTTGGTTCAATGCAGGATCGCCAAAAAATGTATGGTACATATATTTATTATATTTTATTAAAAAAATTTTAAGTTGATATCTTTTGTTGAGAATTCAAAATCTAATAATACAAATTTTACTTTTTTGATAATCATAAATTTCAAAGAATAAAAGATAAAATATTTAACAAATAATTGAAAGTAATTACTTAACAAAGTAACTCCTACAAACACTACTCGTGTTCTCCCACATCTGCCACAGTCCCCAGACCTCAACCAAATCGAGTAACTGTGGGATGAGCTGGAGCCGCGGTTAAGAAAGTGGTAAGCAAAGTCTAAAAGCAACCTTAATGGAAGAATGGCCAAATATTGGGGAGGAAACTACCAGAAAGTTGGTGTATTCTATGCCAAACCCACTTAATGATGTTAGAAAATAAAATGGTACGCCTAGAATATACTAGCGTTTAAAATTTAGTTGTTATTTAATCTGAAAGCGAAGTGTGCCAATACTTTTTTCCGGATAAAAATAGGACTTTTTTCATTACACGAATTAATGTGCTTAAATCATTCCATCAATCAATGTAATTTTTTCTTTATCGTATTCTTAATACTTGTACTAATGCAACAAAAATAGGAAATAATAAAAAAATTATTTCTTTGGAAGAGTATTTTGAGGTCGAAACCAACTTTGTCTGCTGTGCCAATACTTTTTTCCGTGAGTGTATTCCAAATTGCTTGTTTTTATGCAAAATTTAATAATTTGTGTTAAAAGTCGATTTTATTGAAAAATATATACAGTGACTCAAAAAAAAATCAACGCCAGAGTTTTTAAATTTATTTAAAAGAGTTCTGTCGAAAATATGACTTTCTTATTTTCGTTTAAAAATGTCGACAATTTTTTAATAAAAATCGTTTTAAGCAGGATTTCTAAGCTTATGGAAAAAATTCGAAAAATCGTAGAAATTTCTAAAAGTGGATTAAAAATTTCAAAGCGGGCCCAGAATTTATAGAAGATTTTGAGGAGAATTCTAAGTGTACTATTATATAGCCAACCAATTTTAGCGTAAAAAGTGCAATTCTCAATGCTGTGAAAAGTTTCGTCGATTTTAGAATTTTTTTCTGTAGGGTGTTTGCCTTATATGTACGTGAGACCGTTCCAATTAAAATTTCCGAAAAGCCAATGAAAATTTTCAAAAAGTTGAGTGTTGCATATTATTATATTAAAATCGAATGAGCTGCAAAACTACATACTCAAAAATCTTCTAAAAAAATTGTAGCTTTACAATTCTTAGCCCCTTTTTATGATAAGTATTTCCTTGATTTTGAAAAATTGGAAATACTAAAAATACTGTCTAAAAAGTTAACAATAATCGGTGATAAATATCTCGGTTACTTTCGAGCATCACCTACATTAACCAAGATATGCGTTAGAAACATAAACATTAAAATCAAATATAAAACACAAAAAAGAAAATTATTGTAGGTACATATGAAAAACCCTGTATCTAGTAGTGAATTGCGGCTTTGTGCGACGTAATTTTTTGTCGGAAAAATACTAATTGTACTAGATATCATGTCCGAGGGTTAATTTGACTGAGTCTGACAGAGCAATATAACAAAATCAATTTTGAACACGGAAAAGAGTGATAATTTTTTTTTTAAATATCCCAACTTTAAAAGCTTAAAGCCACAAACTTAGAATTATTGGAAATCAAGGATATTATTGAAAAATGTTAATAATTACTTGAAGCTTTAGGATCCATCACGATTACTTAAATGAAATGCTTTAAGTAATAAATATTCACGTTGAAACTAGTACTTAAAAATATGTAAAAAAAAACTAAAAAATTAACTTTAGATATGCTAAGTTTCGGCCATCTTGGAGCAAGTGCAGAGTATGGGGTCGGGAAAAAAGCTATGAATTATTGTTCCCCAGTCTATTTCCAATATGTGGGTATGTTTTTTTCTGTAATTGGAACAACTTCACAAAATTCAATTTTGGCCGCATAAAACTTGAAAATCTACCTATGTGCGTGGTTTTATGAAAGGTCGCTCCACAGTTACAAACCTTTTACTCCAAGCTATGTAGTCCTACATCTACATCTTATCATATTAGCATGATTTGGAGACCATATTACGCATGTCATTTGAAAAGAGTTTCCTTCGTTTTACTTTACGATCACTGAATTTTACTGAATCGACTCCATCTTTTATGTAAACCAGTGTTTACATATAAATCTAAAATCGTTGCATGACAGAAGGCCTATTCTTTCCTTATCTTTATTTTTTGATTTATTCCCAATCGTACCTTACGTTTCTACGATCCTTTCTGGATATGAACAGTAAGACATAATTCTGTGGCAATTTGCAATAATCGCTTAAGTCTTAAAAAATGGTTTCGAGATAAATTGATTTTTATATTCGAAAGCGTTTCGTAACAAATCATAAAAGTCGATTAAAAACTATGGACGCAAACTCAGTGAGCCATCCACAGTGTTACGATCAAATTTTGTAAATAAAACAAAATGTCATGAAGAAATTTGATTAATTATGTACATCTACTTTGGCTGTTATAGCAAGTTTAATACACTTCTATTGTAAGTTAAGCGAAAATGTTTTTATTTATATCTTTTGATTGAATTAAGTTATAAGCATGGGGGTTTTACAGAAATATAGTGTTTTAAAAGGAGAATAACGTGGTATATATGTATAACTCGAAATCTTCCTAAGTCGACTTAAGCGGTTTTTGCTTGTGACCACAGATTTATTCTTTTAATGCTCTGATCTCTAAAACACTCAGAGATTTTAACTCGCTTCCCAAACTTATCTAAGCTTGATTTTGCTATATCTAAATCTGCTCTTAAATTGTATTAAAATTAATGAATTATATAATTAGCTCTTAAGCAGGCTGTAAGAATTGCAAATTCTTCTAGATTATGAAATTAAAATAAAATAAAAAAATAAAATAATTAAAAAAAAGTCTGATGAGGGGATGTGGTGATCTCCGAAATGGATCCATAACTTCTACCAAAAAAATTTTTTCAATTTTTCTTCTTTAAAAAAAAATGGCCAATAGCTCATTTAAATTCACATAAAATAATTATTAGAATTAAAACGGCCATATAAATACAAACGTAAATATGTATATCGGAGAGCCTGCCGAAAAACAAAAGTCTGAAAACAATAACAAGCATTGCCTGTACAAAAGCTTTGCTTGTTAATAGCTTTAGAACTTTGTACAAACCAAACACACAATCGCACCAACATACTAGGTAGCAAAGGCAGAGTGTCATTAAGCTACTGTTGTTGGTATGTGGATTGTAATGGAGGGAAAATTGAATTTTAAGCGAAACAAAGCTGACGGCGGTGGTAGCTCAATGGGATAGACATATGACTACCAATCGAACGACTTAAGTTCGATTCTCGGTTGAGGCCGCTTGAAGAAGTCTGATGAGGGGATGTGGTGATCTCCGAAATGGATCCATAACTTCTACCAAAAAATTTTTTTCAATTTTTCTTCTTTAAAAAAATGGCCAATAGCTCATTTAAATTCACATAAAATAATTATAAAAAAAAATTTGTTGGTGCTTGTCCGGACTGCGGTTAGAACCCATGGCCTCTGATATGGCAGGCCAGCACTCTACCCACTACACCACAGCGGTCACTATAAATACAGGAAATTTAAATTTTCTCGTTTCTGGATCTGTAGTTGTTGAGCCAGCTACAGTATTCAGCCTCTTTGTGAATTTCCCCCTCAATGCCGTTGGTTTTAGTAATTGCTAATTAATTTTTTAACTTCTGTCTTGTTGGCTAAAAGAACAACAACAGCTGTTTTACCACGCTGCTGATGGTGATCTGCCTACACATCAAGTTTCACCCTCACCTACAGAAATCCTCCAAGAAATTTGTTACAAGATTCAGATTTAGACATTTATGTACATCTTTAATTACTTGTTTTTGTACAGTTAGTTAGTCACTGATAATTCAAGATCTTAGTGTAGAATAAATAATTCTAAACATTTCATTGAAATCTTTTTTCCTAAACATAAACTTTTATGGGCATTTTCAAGCCTACACCCAATTAATGATAGTTGTGATTATGTATGTAGCTTATATAACGTTAGAAACTAATTAAGTCCATTATAAATACCATTTTATACATACACATTGTATAGATATACATATGTATTAACTATCAATAAATAGTTTAGTAATACTTAAGTGCTTGCTGCATAAATACTATTTACACATACTAAATCCCATCAGTTTTGTGCCACAGGAATCATTTTATTTAACTTCTCACACCTTCTTGTTGTGAAAGCAATTGGAAAGTATTGAAGTTGGCGTGCAATTCCTTTAACTCGCCTAGCCATTTATATTCCTAGCCAGCCGTTTATTTTCGCCTTTACGCAGCACAGCCTCCAATTGTGATATCAATCCTATGGCACGGAAATTCTCCACTGTCAAAGCAAAATCTTCCAAGGGTTTCAAATATTCTAAAGCTTGCGCATAGGATGTGAGCTCAACATCAGTCATGCTGCTAGCTTTGCCAAAGCCATTTGTTGCTGTAGTCGCCGCCGTCGTCGTCGTACCGTTACCATTGCTACCACCATTCACTTGGGGTTTCGGTGACGGTGCTGGTGTGTGGCCATTGCTGGTGGTGCCATTTTGTATTGTTGTGGGTGTTGGCGTTGGCGTCGGTCTTGGTGTTGTTGTGGGTGTGAGTGTGGGTGTACGATTCAATTTAATTGGTTTTATATCGAGTTCTTCGCGTATTTCACAATCTTCGCTGCCGCTGGTTAAATCGGTTATATTGGTTGTATTGTTATGACCATGACCATTTGTCACCTCGGTGATGTCATCGTCTTCGTCATTTTGTGGACGTGGTCGTTTAGCAGGTGGCTGTTGTTGTTGTTGCTGTTGTTGCAGCACTGTTGGACTACTTCGATGCTGTGCTGGCGATTCCAATTTTGGAAAATGTTGTTGTGGCGGTGAATGGGAGTTTGGCCGAAGTGGTTGTTGCGTATGTGACGGCTGCGTATGTGACGGTTGCGTATGTGGTGAATGACTATAACTGTTGTGCATACTGTGTCGATGTTGATCAAAATAAGAGTCGTAGCTTTCGTAACCGTTGTTATAGTGTTGTTGGTGCGGATGAGGCTGCGGTATCGGTTGGCCATAAGCATCATACTGAAAAATTATAAAGTAAATAAAGCGAAACTTTTATTAAATATATTCGATAAATTTCTACACACCTGTTGCATTTGTTGTTGTTGTTGTTGCTCCTTTAGCGAGTGTGCACCCTGCGAATCCTGATCATCATCCTCTTCATATTCGCCATACTGTTGCATATAGTTCATATATTGTTCGGGCAGGCTTTCCAATTTGGCAATCCGCTCCGCACTTGTGGGCGGGAATAGATGTCGCAAATCCTGTACAATATCCTGTATCCACAGTGACATGCCAATCGGTTTCAATTGATTGCCAGCCAGCTTTTGTGCAAAGCCATTTAAATGCGTCTCACGGAATCGATTCAACCAACGATTGTCGGCTATGAATGAAGTTGAACCAATCAGCTGGCCAGCCGATGCAGCTTTTTCCTTGATCATGCCATGCGTTATGGAACCGCGTAGCTGCGGATTCAAATTGGCCCGCACCAACCATTCATAGACGACGGCATTGATGTAGGCACATTTGCGACTACGTTCGATCTCCTCGACCATGGCTTGTTGCTCGACCGCCTTCAAATCATTTGGCACTTCTAAGCGTAGCGAGGGCACAGCTGAATTGGTTAAGCGTCGCCCACCAATTAGATTCGGATGGAAGTGAAGTGCACAAACAACAGGTTTTTTGAATGGCAAAATGCGACTGAGCGAGGCGTGGCATGCTTGCTTCCACAGGTTGTAGAATGGGTTTTCGGGCCGGGGGAATTGGAAAAATTGCAATTGTGGACTTTGGCGTGAGTTGGAGAGGCATCCGACGATGCAGCAGCGTCTTATTGTTGGCATCTTGCTTTATTCCTTTTATTAGAAAAATGTAGGCACCAACTACTTACACGAAAAGTTAATTTGTAGGCGGTTGTTTTTGAATACCGTTACGAACAGCTGTTCTAAAAGAAGAAAAAGAAAATAAGTTGATTAGGGTGGCCAGATACTTTTTTCTTATACGAGGTTCGTTTCTTATTTGCTAGTTATTAATAGTAGTTGTATTCGCGTACAGCAATTTGTTGCAATTTATTACAATTTTGCAACAAATATCCGCTTTTTCCATTTTTTTACGCAAAAAAATTGCAGAAGTGATGGAAATGAGAGAGCAAAGTGACGTTTATTTTTGTGAGAGGCTGCAAAATTCTGCAGGACAAATTTTTTCCATCACATTTGTCCAGCAGCAAAACAGCTGATGAAAAAACATATGTTTGTAATTTGCGAAAATTGCAAAATTGAAATTCAAAATTAAAAAAGTTAAATATGGACGAATTAATTATGAAAGATGTAAATAAATAACATTTGATTATGTCTGCATCTGTACTTGAGCTAAATGTCGGATGATAACAGCAGCATTGTATGTTTGTTGCTTAATGTAGGAAGTCCGCCGGTTACCCTCTGCTAACTTATATGTATGTATGTATGTATGTATGTATGTCAATATGCAATGCCAGCAGGCAGCCGCAGCTCCGCATTTATATACATACATACATGTTTCTTTATTAGTAAAATACAATGCAGGCATAATCTACAGCTGAAACTAAGCTAAAGTAATACACATTTCGTATAAATTTTTGTAAATATAGGATTTGTATATATTTTGTTAATTCCCATAATTTTAATTTGATCAGCTGTTCATCTTTCCTGCAAGATTTGAATAGACTTGCATTTTTTTACTTTTTTGGATATTTTTCTCTTGTGAGAGGAAGAATGATATTTGGCTAGATAGAGAGTGATAGAGGCAAACAGAGAAAAGCTGCTGGAAAAAGTACGCGAGTACACCTAGTTTGCCATGTTTATCCTAGCAAACCTTTTCTTGATTAAAAAAATTATCAGAAGAGAGCAAAAGCGTTTAAAAGAAACAAAAACAAAAATTTGAATTTTTCACTTTCTGAAAGCAAAAAATTTTCACTAGCTGAAATTATTTGTTGTCAAAGCAAGAAACAGCTGTTATAAAATTAACAATGGAATAAATTTGATTTTAATAGAGCGCTTTCACATTACTCGGTGCGGTATCGGATCGACATTTTTGGTTTAACCGAAAGTAAACCGAAAGCTTACCGAACACATGTATTTCAATTGGCACCTTCACATTAGTGTTGCATACATGATATCGGAGCGGATTAATTTCGGTATACCGCAACGCGGTAAGACCGGTCAGTAAAATTTGAGGAATTACTGCATACATTTTTGCGGCGTAATAAAGGAAGAAGAAGAAAGTCAGTAAAAAAAACAGTTTCGGCCATAAATGTAGCATTATATAATGTCTTCGTCTTCGCTAGAAGACATTATTGTTATTATTGAGTGATTTGTTGAATTTTAAAGTTGTATATTGTAGATTTTGATGTTTGTTTTCTTATTTTCTGAAGATTACGCACCGAAAGTATTCCCACAAGTGTGAAAAACATTGCAACACGGAATCGTTTCGTTAAGCTGAAAATACCGAGGGCAAAATGTCGATCCGAAGTCGTACCGAGTAATGTGAAAAGACCCTTACTTTTGAAATTTGTTGAATTTTTAAAATAGTATAATGAAAATAAAATTTAAAAAAATTAACCATTAAAGCCTAGTACTGAGTACACAGCCGTGAAATTTCGCCAGCAACATGTATTCATTTTGCGTGAAATGTTTCAAGAATGTTTTTTTTTTTGTGAAAAGAGAATAAATGCCAAAATGAAAACTGAGAAAATGTAAAAAGCAAAATTGACAAAAATAGCATTCAAATCATTCATTGATAATTCTTACAAGTTTTTCGTTTCTTGATTTCCTGTTCGTTTCGATTTTTCTGAGCGTAATGCCTGAATCGCAATTTGGCGTTAGGTCGGTCGCGCGTTGATCGTACCTCAAAGCCGCTTCACACTGACATTCGATATTAGATGTTGGATTGCAAACATGTTCACTGCCACTAACATATTTTGTTGAATTTTTTCATAAATTTTAAAATTTTTCATCGAAAGAAAACAATTCGAATTTATTTAATGTCAAATGCCCGACTTAGTAGAGAAATGTTCAACTCAGGCGTTATACAGGGTTGCAATAAATATACGATATTACAAAAATTTTACGATCAAACGCTTGAGGTCACAATGCGATTTGCTTCATATATTTCCATACATTTCTACTCACTTGTCAGAAGCGCGACCGACCGAACGCCAAATTGCGATTCCGGCATAATTCTTTCCGTTTTTCCCTTTCACTTCACTTGACAGCTAGTTGCTAGTTTTATAAGAAACAAAGCTACAATTTAATATTTTTTGTAATTCCTCTTATCGAAATGTCTCAAAAAAAATTTTTTTTGTTTGATTCTGTTTTCAGAAATGATGCCACATCTCCAGTAGCTTCACAAGCTAATGAAACTGGTGATTTGCTTAACAGTGCTGAAAAAGAAATGCCTAACAGAAAAAAATTCAACGACCAATGGTTGGAAGATCCTGTCCTTAAGGGCTGGTTAGCAAACGTTCGCAATTATCAATACAAGTGCCAATGTATAGTATGCAACAAGTTTTTACCTTGTAACAAATATGAGCTTCAAAAGCATGCTGCATTATATACACACAGAAGAAGATTTGAAAATTTTAAAAAGATGAAGGCTAAGCGCAATAATGTATCTAAGGAGTATAAAGGTGGACATATACTAAATCCCCTCCCACCTTTTCAAACGTAATTCTAATTTATATTTTTCTCTTCGGTAAGTAATTTCACGAATTGGTGGTACATCCATTATACATACAGCGGTTTTGTTAAGTTTAAGCCTAAACATTAAAAAATAAACAATATACATAAATATTATCTATTGATTTCGTTTCCATTAACATACATAGTGGAGAATTTATGTATATTTTTAGACCGGTATTCATAAGAAATAAAATAGGTTTTAACAATTTTATAAAGTGTAATTTTCATAAAATTTATCGATTTGAACAGCTTTATAAATCTATTTTATTTTTTATGAATAAGGTCGCGGGTGAATCGGTGGAAAGTACGCAGCTAGTACAAATTTGACAGTTGTGAGGTGAATAAAGCTTACCTAGTCCCAGAGGCGAAATACGCTAAACTAATAAAACTTTGGCGCAAATATTGGAAAGCATGAGATTTTGGCATTCATTGGCGATAACCGGAAATTCATTTCATATCAAAAATTAGTGTGGCTTACCACAACCCCTATGTGCCTAATGTACGTTAAAGAACGGCTTAAAAATCTGGTTTTATGATTAAAATGTTTTAAGCGTAGTTTACCTATGTATGTATGTCTTTTTATCTTTTTATTCACATTTGAAGCCAAATTATTTTATTTCACTTTCCTAAAACTTTTAGGATTATTTGAGTTAATTAAGTCTTCAGCGACTGTCAAAAATTTACAGTCAAAAATGTCGAGCAACAAGTCTGAACATGTACACATACAAATGTATTGACGTGCGTACCCTGCAAAAATGCGATTAATCCGGGACGTGTCCGCAATCAACCGCAAGGGAGCTTGCGACTGAATTGATCGCATTTGTTCGAGCATGTCCTACGAAGAGACTAATTGTTCAATTTGTATACCCGAACAAATGTAGACTAATCGCTTTCATCCCGAACGCATACAAATGTACATTAATCGCTTTCATTCTCTAAAAATTATAAATTGTTCTATACAATCCCAGCAGGGCTTTCTCTTACATGTAATGGGTAAAATCATCGAGAAATCTTGATTCATCGCTTACACTATCGAATACGGATTGCATTACTTTAACATAGGCATGTCATTGGCGGTATTGTCTTACAATATGGTAGACAGTAATGCATTATAAAGTCGCTACTAATATTAAGAAAAGTAAGCTGTTACAAGTAAGAAGTTCTTTCACTGGTATAAGTAATTGCATATATCACACAATCCAGTATAGTAGTCTATAATGCATTATAATAAAAACTGGTAAAATAAACGAGAATGAGGGTAAATTGCTTTACAAAATTGCTAGTTACAAAAATTTAAATCAATGTAGGCTTTGCAAAATATATCGGCACATATAATCTTTTCGCTTATTTTATGCAATACTGTTAAGCGAAAAAAATAATTTTAAAACTATGAGTTAGCAATTTATGCCGAAAACAAATAGCAAACAGAATGAATAAAGAATCAAAACATTCTTTGCAAAATGTATTTAAAAAAAAACACTATTTGAATAATAATTATTACACTATGTATTTGCACAGCTATTGGCTTATTTAAAAAATGTTCAACGATGGAATAACGCGACTAACCACGACAGTTTTATAATGAAAACTGGCAAAATAAACGAGAATGAGGGTAAATTTCTTTACAAAACTGCTATTTACTCGTAGAAAAATTAACATCAAAGCAAAGCGTTTGCAAAAAAATAACAGCAGTACTCCAAACCTTTTCGGTTATTTTCTGCATTACCAGTAAGCGAAAAAATAATAATTTTAAAGCTGTCGCATTACAAGTAATGAGCAAAGTTAGCGAAGGAGTGTTTCTTAGCTATTTGTAATGCGTTATTTCATTGAATACAATTTCAAGCCATTACCAAAATATGGAAAAACCCTGCTGGGATATAGTATATACTCGTACATACATACATATGTATCTGTGTTCATATCGAAGAGTAGCTTAGCAAAATATCAGGATATTCGTAAATTTGTGTAATTTTCTAGTAATTCCCCGCACAAGATTTTTATGTGATGTCATTGAGACTGAAGCTGGTTGAAAGCCTGAGGAGGAGTTTAAAAAAAACCCCTTTTCGAAATAGCTATATACCCCAGATTCGCTGTTAATAGTTTTCAGCTAATTTTCCACTTACCCAAATCAAATTAAAAATTGATAGCAAATAAATTTCGTGCTAGCCACTAAAAAAAAAAAAAAAACTGCAGAATTTGCTCTCTGAGATGCATTTTTTCAGCCTTTTCGAAACTGACTAATTTTTTCCGTAAGTACAGATATATTAAAAGAAAGTTTATTCGATTAGTTTTCTTTTTGTAGTGAAATCCTTCAAAAATTTAAGTTTTGAGTATGCATTATATGAGTGTAAAATACATGTTAAGAGTTTTTCAAAGTTATAAGCCAAGGCTATTTTTTGTGAGTGTCAAGTTAGCTAGGCACCTCTGGTTGATCGGATCGGGAGGGGGTGCATAATTATCCCGCAAAAACTGATTTTTTCCCTCAACTGCTTCTCGAAATTTTGGGGTTGATATTAAGTTAGTCCCCAATTAATCCCTAAATAAAAATCAAACGAATACATAAATACATATATTTTCATCTTAAAGCCGTCAACGGAGAGCTATGTATATTATTCTGGAATCTAGATCATTAACAATTAAGTAATTCTGAAATATTGAAGCAAAATTCGCAGAGTTTTGCACTTTGCTCATAGCATCTACATACTTACTTCATTAGCATTACTGCAATTTTTTGTCACGTTCGCCATCACCTCTTAAATACTATCTAATATCTCAGAAACTGCTAATAGGTAGTACCTATGTAACCTATGTATGTACTTCTTATTTGCACAGATTTTAATGCTGCTCAAGTGCTCTCCAAAAATGAAAAAATATATATTTATTTATATTTAACGCATGCTTTGTTGAGCTTTGAAGGCGTAGGAATGTCACGTTCGTCATTCTGGATTCGCCCATATCTAAATTAAGGCATACATATATGTATGTACATATCCTATATACTTAAAGATACTTGATATATTTATTTATGTAGATATATAAATAAGTACATATACATACATATACTTGATATGCATACAATTGTTCATATCTCTGTATTTATGCATTGAAACCCCAACATTTCCAAATCACTATCGTCCCTTTTCGGGCATGTCATACACTGTCGTAAAAATATCATATATCCATAAAATCGATATACCGACTTGAGACGTTCAGATTCGTTTTCCTAGCGTACTATATATGTAAGAATGTACATACGTACATATGTATGTATTTATATACATACATAAATATGTATGTAAGTGCGCGTGGCTATGTATGAACGCGCTATTCCAGGTTTCTCTGACCCGATTTATACCCTAATTTGTGCTGTTGCTACAGCGCTCCACTCTTAGAAATTGTAGCATTCGGCGAAATCTATCTCGTAAACACCAGTCACGCCAGGTAAGGTAAGCCAAGAGAAGTTTCATTGTTTTTCATTATTGCTTTTTGGAATTTCATCATTAAAGCAATACAGGTAAGTAGAAAATACATATGTACATACACACATAATACATACATACTCTATTCATCTTAGGGCATTGTGTGTTGACTCAGACGCTCATCGAGGACCGAGTGACTCAAGCAATTTTGTGAATATTTTTTCGTGCTTTGTGGATTAACCGTAGCAGTGAAGATTACCTAAGATACAGAGAAAATCGGGTTGATGGTAGATAGGTAGGCGTACAAATGTTCATATCTACACGAACACACAGTAGTGGCGGAAATAATAGGATTATGAGCTACCTAAAACGTTTGAACTAATTGTACCTTTCATGAGCATGAAATTAGGTTAGGTTTCTAAAATCTCTAAGATTTTCCACATGTACCCGTAATTGGTTCCTAGTGTTGCTTTCTAGTTACGAGTTTGCCAGTTTCCGTCTTGACGGATAAGATATTCTAGACTCTGGAATCACGAAAAAGATATTCTAGACTCTAGAATCTACAAGTGTCGACAGCATCGACTTCGTTGCATGCCACAAAGGCTTGATGTCTGACTAGAATATATATAGGTAGCTCTCATATGTATAACCAAATGTTTAGACCCAGCCAACCAGAGTATATCCGACGGAAAAAAGTGCATTTTAAAATATATGCGAAAAGTGAAACTTTAGGATTCCTTAAATGAGTGTTTTCCGTGTCCTAAAATGCTCCTTCAGATAATCCTCAAATACTCCGTGCGGATGCAAACACTCCTTTGAGGAGCTTTTTCTGACTCCCTTTTCACTCCGTACTTGGAGCTCTCTATCGAGGGATTATTTTGAGAGTCCCATTACGCTCCTAATTCGGAGCGCTCCGTACTTGGTTAGCTGGGGATATAGAAATTTGGAGTATACATAACTCCCGTTACGTTACTGAAACTATTCCATGATATCAGTATTACATATGTATACATAAATATATATGTATGTATGTAGATCCCATAGAACCGTGCGATTTTGCGATTTTATAGTTGGATAAGCATTAACTTTTATAGTTCACTAAAATGTATGTGGATATAAAATGGCTACACGCCTGAAAGCAGAAAAACACTATATCTACTGATATCTTTGACGCACACTGTATTTTATGAATAAGTATATAGTAGATATTCCGACAGGTATGGTAGCGTGCTGAGTAGTCTAAGAAGCGCGATAACTGTATGAGGTAAAAACTATGATGTACATAGGTATGTATGTATATATCTACACAGAAGTCAGTATATTTCAGTACCCCACCGAAAAATGGCGTCGCTTTCATAATTAATTAATCGTGCTTTTTCATTTCGAATTCTTCCAAGGTTTGAGTTACAGAAGAGCTCGAGGCTGTGGAATTTGTGCTGATTTATTTTGCTATGTAGGTACTCGTACTTACATTTGTATGTATGTATGTACATACATATGTTTGTATCGATGTGATTGGGTAGGGGCGTAAAGCTTCAGAGATATGGATTTATGTTTACCTATACATATCGCCGTTTAAACTTCATAACCGCCTAACGGACATTTGTGCCAAAGATTTTAATTTATTTTCTGGCGCCCAAATCAACGACTTCAGAGCTGAAAAAGATATTAGTAGGAAATATATAGCGCTTCCTGAGCTACACAGAGACCAAATTTATGGTATGGATCGATAGAGCTCGACGCTAGGAGTTGAAGTTTTGGCAAATCACAAATTTGGCATAGGAAAGTTTCACTTAGGCGGTTATGATGTTTAAACGACGATATGTATGTCCCCATACAAAACTTTTATTATATTGGTGTTTATAACACCATCGCTGTAAGTAAGCTTTTTAACTCCAGCTTTATCTGTTTTATGCCAGCTCTTTATCCTGTTCCCTCTATTAAAGTGTAGACACAAAGAAAAATTTGTTATAAATACCTACATAGTACATATCGCACGTTTTATGCAATAGGGATTTAACTCAAAAAAATTTTTTTTTGGGAAAACGAAAATAAAGTTTTATAATTTCAAATAGTTTCCTTCTACGGTTAACTACAAAATCACTTCTATTTCCGCCATTTTTATCTTTTTGAGTATTTTATAAGATTAGACTCAAAGGCACTAACCAGTTATTGAAATATATGGAAAAATCCCAGAAATCGAAAATTTCGAGTTAAATCCCTATTACATAAAACGGGCGATATGTATGTACAATTGAACATCTTTAAAGCGAAAAAATCTTATTTTACTACTAAGTCATCGTTACTTTAATTTCCATGATTTGTTGGCGGGTGCACCCGGGGGTCATAAAACAAATGAATAGGTACCAATGGAGTAATTATATTGAGAATATAAGTATGCAAGTAGGAGAATAAAGTGAATGAATGTACACTAGGGTGGTCCCCAAATGTATGGAGACAAATTTTATAGCATATTTCCTCAACCTCATCGCCAAAGTCGATGCTAATATGGTCAAAGATAACATATATATATTTTTGTACAGATCGGAAACAGAAAAGGGGTGTCGCAGAGGGGCTAAAATTCAGAAAACTCTATGGAGGCTCAGCAAATTGACTTTAAATTTTTTATACATCTAATGCCCAAAATCGAGTGTCCTGTACTCAAAGATACAAAATGCAAATTTTGGTCCCGATCGGAGATGTTTAAGGCGTGTTGCACAGGAGTCGCATGTGGTTATCTGAACTTTGACCCCTGTGCGGCACTCTTTATCAATCTCCGATCGGTACCAAAATTTATACATATGTATATGGCATCATTGAGTGTAGGACTATCAATTTGGGGTATTAGATATACCGAAAATAAAATAAAATTTTTTCAGTCTCCATAGAGTGTTCCTAATTTTGACCCTTGTGCGACACCCTTTATCAATCTCCAATCGGGACCAAAATTGTTATGTGGTATCTTTGACCCTGTTGTTACCAATGTAGGGGGTGAGACCGAAGAAAATCGCTAATTTGATTTTTAAGGACCGCCCTAATGCATACATATATGTATGTCCCTTTAATAGATGGATGTCTTATCTGCTTTTGTGAGTTCATGTCTTATTCTATTCTGAAATGGTCTTCTTTCATGGACTTCAAATATCAAATCACGTAGGTACTCTGCTGGACAGAGCAGCTGGTATTTGTATGAATCTGTAATAGGTACCTATAGACTTTAACTACATATGCACGTGCATCTGAATTTAAGTATTGTACCTACATAGGTATGTATGTACATACATACATACATTTGTATAGATCGATTTGTGAAGATTATCGAAAGAGGGTCGGGTCTTTTTTTAGACTATGAGTAGAACACAAAACAATAAATACGGTCTTTGAATAGTTAATATTTTCTTTAAAATAGAACATATTGAATCGAATCTGTGTGTTTGTATGTACATACATATGTACGTATGTATAACCCGTATTTTTCATCTAAAAAATTGCATGGAGTGTAGGTACATATCGCCCGTTTTATGCAGCAGGGATTTAACTCGAAATTTTCAATTTCTGGGATTTTGCCATATATTTCAATAACTGGGTCGTGCCTTTGAGTCTAATCTTATAAAATACTCAGAAAGATAAAAATGGCGGAAATAACAGTGATTTTGTAGTTAGCCGTAGAAGGAAACTATTTGAAATTATAAAAGTTTATTTGCGTTTTCCCAAAAAAATTTTTGTTTGAGTTAAATCACTATTTCATTAAACGTGCGATATGTATAATGAAATGGATCAGATGTTACGCTAGCCATACGCATAAGATTAGTATTCTAGGGTTAATAATAAATTTGAAAGCTACATGTGTATTTATTTTATTAAACCGTAAAACGCTTAACTCTCACGTTTCGTCAACGTTTGGCCATGATTTAGAAAGTGCTTTAATTTATATCTACCTACATACATACATATTTCCGCTATCGGGCACCTTAAGGTACAGCGAGACGAGGCAATGAAAGTACCTAATTTCAGAAAGTGAAAAATTAAAATTTTCTAGGGGATTTGTAGTTGTTTTTTACTTTCTCACTTTTCCCTTCTCTGCATTTTTATTACCTGACAATAGTTACTCATACGCCCCGTCATCCGATTGCTTTTTATGGCACAATTGTTTTTGTTTTGTTCCGAATCATAGGCACAGATACATATTTTCACTTCAAATATGAAAATAAAATTTTCTTTGCACTCCCATAAGCACTCAGATATAAAAAAAATTATATGTATGTGCCTATGATTCATATTGAATGTGCAGAGCAAAGGCACTTTGTATAGGAGCTCGAGCACTGCCGTAAGAAATCGAAATTTACAATAACAAATATGTATGTAATGAAGAAAAAATTCAAAAAATGAAAGCACTGTAAAAAATTTGTATTCAAAAAACTTTCATATAAAAAATATGAAAAAAGGTGTGTATGTATGTGATACTACCATTTGAAAATAAATTCTAAAATAATATTTTATTGGAATTCATAAAAAAATTTAAATGAGCAAAAAAATTTTTCAGTGCATATACAAAATTTGTAGATGTATTGAGCTTTGTACTTTCAATACAAGAGCGTTGAGCAGCCCTGTTATAAAATAATATTTTATTGGAATTCATAAAAAAATTTAAATGAGCGAAAAATTTTTCAGTGCATATACAAAATTTGTAGATGTATTGAGTTTTGTACTTTCAATACGAGAGCGTTGAGCAGCCCTGCTTTAAAAGAAAATATTACACTAACATAACTAGTTATCCATATACATTAGGGTGGGGCGATTTGTATGGAGGGAAATTAATCGATACCGCGCGATCGAAATTTGGATTCCTCTCATTTTTCTGAGTAGAAAACTCCTCCACGACATTTGCCTAAAATTAATTTTGATGTTCCGGAATTTGGTGTTTATGAACCAAGACGAATTTTTGAAAATAAAAATTTGGCAAAAATCGACAAAAAAATATCCAGGTCAATATGCACATCGAGTTGAAGCAGAATTTTATGCTGAATCCAGATATGAAATCGAAACTAAAATCGGATGATCCGTTTTCGAGATATAGCCTGATTTCCGATTATGGAGGCTGAATGCCGAAAATCGCATATTTTCGCGATTATCTCTTGCTGTGTACAATATATCTTAAATTTTTTTTGGAAATTTCTTAAAGATAGGTCAATACAATATATGAGCAATATTTTAAAATATTAATTTATCTTCCTGTATAGGAAAACTAGAATGCACTCTTTTTTCCTTAGCCCAAAATCGCAGTATGGGATCTCCATGTTATAGTCATCCGATACCGATGATTTTCGCCGACAGCGCTTTGTGTACAATAAATGCTCTAAATACAAAATTTCAGAATTTTAGCTGCAAAATTTGAAGAGTTATTCCCTAAAACGTAGACTTATGCTTCTGAAATTTGTTTTTTGCTTCCAATAGTACGCTATGGCGTATGAGTAACCTTGAGTTTTTTTTAGAGTTGACTAAAGTAAAAAAACAAGTCCCAAACAGCATACGTCTACGTTTTGGGTTATAACTCCTCAATTTTTGCAGCTAAAATTCTGAAATTTTGTATTTAGAGCATTTATTGTACACAAAGCGCTGTCGGCGAAAATCATCGGTATCGGATGACTATAACATGGAGATCCCATACTGCGATTTTGGGCTAAGGAAAAAAGAGTGCATTCTAGTTTTCCTATACAGGAAGATAAATTAATATTTTAAACTATTGCTCATATATTGTGTACATTAGGGTGGTCCCCAAATGTATGGAAACAAATTTTATAACATATTTTCTCAACCTCACGCCGTAGGTCGATGCTAATATAGTCTAGGATACCACATATAAATCTTTGTCCCGATCGGGAAAGGTTAAGTGGTGTCGCACAGGGCCAAACTTCAGAAAGTATCTAATTTGATTTTAATGACTACCCTAATGTTAATGAAACTTAACGGTGGTGATTGTATATATTGTATTTTGATAACATACTATGTATGTATGTATATAGGTAGTACATATCGTCGCTTAAAGTGCAATACCACTTATGGACCAAATACAATACCGCGTAACTGCTGGCACCCAAATTTTACAGGAGACAGTAAAACTGTTTTAATTCAAAACTGCTCGGAATTTTACAACACAAATTCAAAGCAAGGTTGATTTTTGGATTATATTATTAATCCAAATATCATTTTTGGCGATAAACAGTTACATGTGGAGTTATTGGCGTACATATGTATGTGTCTATAAGCGGTTTTACATCTTTTATTTTGTTCAATAATGACGTATACGCGGTTTTGCAGGTGTACGTGAAAACTCTTTTTTTCAATAAAACAAAGTTATAACTATATATAATTATTAATTCACTTCACCAAAAATTTCCTCAATACTTGATAAACGGTTTTGAAACTGTGCTGTTATTTGGAATTGCGTTGTCCGAATCTCAAAATTTTTGCATAAATGAATGGGAACGGACGCCAGGAATGTATTTTTGGTGAAATCTCGTTTTGGCAAAAATGTTAATTACGAGGTATGTATGTATTGTAGTTGGTCTATACGCGGTTGTGCACTTTAAACGACGATATGTATGTACGTATGTACACGGAAAGAATTTTTTACTAGAATCAATGCCGAGACAAGAAAAATTAGACTTGATTTTGAACTTAGAAAATAATTTCTTAATATCAAGAAAATCCAAGAAAATTGGATTTTAAATAAATAAGTAAACATTTTCTTGCTTCAAGTAAAATTGGATTTTAAATAAATAAGAAATAATTTACTTACGATAAGTGTTTTTTTCTTGTTTTTAGAAATAAATAACACTGCTCTACAGCCAAAAAATACTCTGAACGCAACCATCCTTTCTAAATGTAAAATCGGTCGCTGATTCCGAAATTTAATTCTATGGGAAGGTTTTTGAGATATCGGCAATTTACCGTTATTTGGCCAATGTGTCCACTTAATCCTGTATATCTCTTTAACACAGTGAGTTATATTCCTTATGGTGACACCAAACGAAAGAAAATTAAATTTCCTTTTCACGGCTCCTATAACATTTTTCTCTAACTCTTATAGTTTCTGAAATATTGACGATTAAATTTTAATTTTTTCGATTTTTTACGATTTTTTGAAGAAAAAATTAACTTTGTCAGGCAATATCTTTAAAACCAATATTTTTACCTTCGGTTTTACTCCTTTTCATGAAGCTCCATTCTATTACCAAAAAAATAAGCTATCAACGATGAAAATCCATTGTAAAATGGAAAAGTTATAGGCGATCAAGTAAATACAGCCAGGTCGCGCAATGCCTCTGCACGCGTACATTCTATGCATATTGTACCAATACCTACACATCTGCAGTAGCAGCACATTGGCAGCGCGGTAGATACAAGCCCATTTACGGGTATAACATGCATAAAATATACCCGTGTAGAGGCATTGTGCGACTTGGCTGTATTTACTTGATCGCCTATAACTTTTCCATTTTACCATGGATTTTCTTCGTTGATAGCTTATTTTTTTGCTAATGGAATGGAGCTTCACGTAAAAGATTAAAACCGAAGGTAAAGACATTGGTTTTAAAGATATTGTCTGACAAAGTCAATTTTTTCTTCAAAAAATCGTAAAAAATCGAAAAAATTAAAATTTAATCGTCAATATTTCAGAAACTATAAGAGTTAGAGAAAAATGTTATAGGAGCCATGAAAAGGAAATTTAATTTTCTTTCGTATGGTGTCACCCCAAAGAAGATAACTCACTGTGTTAAAGAGCTATACTGGATTAAGTGTACCCATTGGCCAAATAACGGTAAATTGCCGATATCTCAAAAACCTTCCCATAGAATTAAAAATGAACCCGATTTTCGGAATCAGCGACCGATTTTACATATAGATAGGATAGTCACGTCCAAAGTACAGACAAAAAATTTCATTTTGTGATCCAGTGTAATTAAGAAATAATTTTTTTGTTGCAAGTAAAACTTTTCTTATACGAGCTTAAGTAAATAAGAAAATATTAAATATTAAATTAAGTAAATATTTTCTAAAAATATTATAAACGTTAAAAATAAGGAAAATGAAAACTAATCACGAGGGATTAGAAAACCATAATTAGTCAACTAGTAATTTCCTAGGACTTGTTCATTTAATATAAATGAAGATGCAAATAGTGAACTCCTTATACCAAATGCTTCACTAACAATCTGAGAATTACAGAAATATTCAGAAATATGCAAAGCGGATGGCAAATGAAAAAAATACATGTAACTTTGGAAATGCAAATTCAGCAAGAAATATTTTACTTCGCTCAATAAAACGTTTTCTTATTTATTTTCAATTTTTTTTTGCTGTAGTTTGCTGATATGCTCGAAGAACTTTGGCGTTCAAATTGAGCAAGAAATATTTTACTTCGCTCAAGAAAACGTTTTCTTATTTATTTTCAATTTTTTTTTGCTGTAGTTTGTTGTTCCAATTCATCGAAACACAATTTTCTTAACTTCTTCTTGATATTAGCAAAAAGATTTTCTTCATTTAAGTAAATTTAAGAAAAGATGTTCTTATTTATTTCAACATTTTTTTTCAACACTTTTTTTCTATAGATTTTGTTAGTGTTCTTGAATAAGAAAATAATGGTCTCATTTTTGGAAAACTCAATTTCTTAATTCCAGTAATAATTAAGTCAGTTTTTCTTATTTCCCTAAAAATTTTCTAAATTGAGTTCAAGAAAGCATTTTTCTTGATTCAAGTATACAAATTTCTTTCCGTGTACATACCTACGTGCTAAACATTCACAAATATGTACTATATGATAATTACCTTGTACACACACGCAATTACAATTCTCAAGACCCCACTCGCTATTCGTTTTTGATTTCTCCACCGACCGCCCTGGCGTTTATCCAATAAAAGTAGGTATGTATTTATATTAAAGTACATATATTCCGATTCACTATCTCTCAGCGCACTGCTCTCTCTTGCACGAACACAATTTCGGCGATATGATTACAAATTACTTTTTATGGAAGTGTTTTTTTTTTTATTTATTTCGTGTTCGGTTGAAGGAAATCTATATCCGGTCGACAGACCCCAACGTAAAAGCGTCTATAATTTCGATATACAAAAGCATATGTAAATATGTATGTAGGCACCATACATATGTGCATGCAAACAGTTATACGAGTGTTGGAACTCGTTTTGTATGATTGCAAATTACGATTAAATGCGGTTCTCTGACCTCTGTTTGGAGGAGATATTTTTTTTTTATTGTATATGCATTTATATATTTTCTTATTAAATGTTTAAAAACACTTTCATTGAAACGTATGTTTTAATATACATATATATAATATATAATATATAATTTAAATTTTTGTGTTATACATAATTTTTATATGTAACACATCTGCATTAAAATTTACATAAACACAGTTGAAAATTTTAATTTCTTTGTCTTTAATCAGTTAAAGCGCGCGCACAACTTTCAACGTTTCAAAAACTATATGAAAATATTATTGTTGTTCAACAAACCACACAATTCACCACCAAACAAGAAAAAACACAAAACACCACAGTATGTTTGTATGTACGTTGATAAATGTTCTGATATTCATTCAGTTCAAATGTTAGATATTACACATGCTTACATTTCATATACTATCTATGTATGTACCACTGGTGGATTGTCGGCTGGCTCATCGAATCAAGTCAAGTCACTAGTCACGAGTCGAGCACCGATGCTAAAAACACAAACGTTCAACGCGACTGCTCAGCACTAAATGAAACATACAGTCGGGCGACTTGGTGCTCGAGGTCTTTCTTGTTCTCGTGCGCCCCAAAATAATACTCGTTTTTTTCATCCGCGCATATAGACGAAAATCCTCCAAGCACACAATGGCCGGCCCGGCATCTGCTACTATATAATAGCTGTGTTCAGTCAGTCGTTTCGTCGTTCATACCTACCCGTCAGACGTGGTACCGATGCACAAACACAAATCCATGCATGGACATATGTATGTGCGCACGCAAGAGCAACAATAATAATAACAATGAAAATATACAACTTGGAATGGAATTACTGAACGGTTGGTTGACTGGGATGGTTTGTTGGTTGGTTGTTTGTTGTTGGTGACTGCCTGTGATGGGGCTTCAAAGTAGGTAGACTCTAGGTAAGCTGATATAGTAAATAGAAGACGACTTACATATGAAACGTAACTGAACAGAGTTGAGGTAAGCGAAATCACGCGATTGTTCGGCAGGTACATATACATATGTATGTGCATATGCATGTGTGTATGCCACCACAACCACAACGAAAAAGATAATGATGGGACGAGACTAGGTGAGGCTGGTGAGGCCTGGCGTGGCAGCAACGTGAGATGTGTGAGCGATAACTTGAAAAGAGCAAAGCCCTGAAATGGAAGACTACCTACGGATTATACGAATGTGAATGTCTATATTAAAGAAAATAAAATGGACGCATTCACCAAATACCAATAACAACAACGATTAAAAACTGCTGTCTTGTGCATTGCAAAACAACAAACATGGCTCGACGATTAATATGACGGTAAATGGAATCGGTGGATGTTGATAATGGCGACGTCGACGCAGATGCGAATGGAGACGCAGACGCAGCAGCAAACGTCGACGCTTACTATGCTGATTATGAAGATAGAAATTACAATGATGATGATTACATTTGTTGAAACCAGCAGAGTTACCAAAGTAACGACAAGCAGCCAAACCGTGATGATGAGTCGTTTTTGGATTGAACGACGACCAACGTTGGACGAGAGTGGTAGAAAGTAAATAAGAGTCGTGGAGACTAGCCATGCACAAGAGCCCAGCCTGTGCTGCTACATACAAACATACGAATGTATGTTTGTACCGTCCCACATACATAAGTATACGGGGGCAGAAAGTAGTAATATTTTAAATTGAAAAAGGTTGGTGCTTTGAGCAGAATTGCTTATAGCCGACAAATGCGACCTGATTGATGGTGGATTATTTGATCGAACTACGAGGCGGAGAGCCAAAAGCCAACCAAGTAAGTTATATCAACGTATCGTATATTTTTTCTTCACCTTTTATTTTTTGTATGTATGTATGTACCTACCTATATATAGATGTGTGCACCTTCCGGCCTTTTGTGCTGTGCGGTGCGTAGGTAGTAGTTATAATGATGAAATATCGTAAGACTCCGAACTGGTTTGCCTTCGTTTCGAGCGCAGGTAGGTAAATGTTTTTCAGTGTTACTTTTGAGGGTTTTTGAAAGTGTCGAATAAATAGAGGTTAGAGATAGGTAGTTAGTTATTTGAGGTGTGTATACACATTTTAGTTGAATATAACATACCTTAATGTAGGTACATTGTTTGCTGTAGATTATTATTATTTAGGTACAAGTTTTATTCGAGGTCACCTGGCATTTGCATTTTGGAGAATTGTTTTAATAGGTAGGTAGGTACTAGGGATTCCAATTTTTCCGATTTTTACGATCCCGGGATTTTCGAGATTTTATTTTATAATCCCGGGCTCCGGGGTTTTGAACTTTAATTACACAGGCCGAAAAAATTTCCAAAAAATTTTCTAACTCAAATAAAATTCTACTTTTCTAAAGGATTTCGGTGCGCTGATTCTGAATCTGAAGATGGATTTGGGTTTACCACGTTATCCCCAAAATCAAAATCCCCAAATCAAAATCCCCAAATCAAAATCCCCAAAATCAAAATCCCCAAAATCAAAATCCTTAAAATCAAAATCCCCAAACACAAAATCCCCATAATCCGCCGCGATTTCTAACCTAATTTTAATTTATTTCACACAGAATATGAGAATTCTACATTGGACATTATTTCTCAAACTGAAACTCAAAAGAAATTGTATACGTGATGATTTCACATATGTTTATTAATAAATTCATCTCAATAACTTATGATTACATATTTACATAGGGTTGGGTACGAAATGTCGAAAACAATATCGAAATAGTGTCAAATTAATGATGTGTAAAATGTGCGCGAGTAGAAAACTTTTTTGCATTGGCGGCCTTTGGCCGCGCTTCAAAAAAATAACCCTGGGCTACGCCATCCAAGTCCGGTCGTGTGCCATAACCGTGGCGGTGATGTCCTTATGCGTAGTACACACTTCAGCGCAAGCGGCCTTCGCCTTTATTTATTCATTGCATTTATTTAGATGAACATATTTTTTATAAAATATGGAATCTCTTAGATACCCCGTAGGGCGCATTATATCGAAGCCGACCCACCTACCGAAAATAAAGAAAAAACACGCCAAGTATTTTTCCACATTTTCTACCTTTTTTCGACATTTTGCGACTTTTTTATTTCGGTAAATTAAAATTCGACATTTTTTTCGACATTATTAGCGAGAACTCCATGGATTAGCGAATGGAGTACTCCGAATTTTTGCAGGGATATATATGTATTTTTTGTATGTATGTATACATATATGTTATTACGTATCAGAGCTCAGATAAGACTCGGCATGCGGATTTTTAAATATGATCTTCAACGTTGTTTATTTAGTCATCTTTTGGGGATTTTGTGACGCTATCCCCGAAAAAATGTGGGGATTTCGTGTTTGGGGATTTTGATTTTGGGGATTTTGATTTTGGGGATTTTGATTTTGGGGATTTTGTGCGTTGGGGATTTTGTTTTTTGGGGATTATGTGGCACTCCCGATGGATTTTCGATAATATGTGTAGGTTTTGAGATATTTATGTCCAAAGAGGCGAAAAATGCGATTTTTTGCTATATTCACTGCTCAATCTGTTAAATTACTTACTTTCATTAAAAGATGATTGCAGCTATTGAAAGAACGATAATTTCTCTTGAAAACAGCGCTTTGCCTTTTCGGGTATCTTATTCAGATATCTACGTTGTCTTCAAAAGAAATGGTCGTGCTTTCAATAGATGTAATCAGTTTTTAATGAAAGTAAGTAATTTTAAAAATATTGAGGAGTGAATATGGCCACAAACTGCGTTTTTCGCCTCTTTGGACATGAATCTCTCAAAAACTACACCGAAATCCTTTTGAAACGTAGAATTTTATTTCTGTTACAAAAATTTTTCGACCAGTATTATTTTCCCACATTTGGGGTTGCAAAAAGTAAATACATTTTTAGAGAAACGCTACAACTTTAAAATGCAAAGAAAAAATTGATTTTTATTGCCATTTTTTATTATTTAATTTGTAACAAAATAAAGTAGGAATGTAAAACCATTCGTATTATTTAATAATAACTAAGAGTTACTTTAAAAAGCACAACCAACAACGAAAATTACATACATTTGGTGAACAAAACATTTGCCTTTGCAGTTGGTACTTTTAGGATATTAATATTATTATTAATTGATAATTTCCAATAGAAATTTTTTTAGAATTTAACGACGCACGTTGTTTAAGCGAATATTTCCAAGTTTGCCGAAAAATTCAGAAAATTAATGCAACTTCTGAATAGATAAATATGAATTCCGAGTATGCAGCTGCGTATTTAATTTTAGTAGAGTGTTGTAAGACTATCAAGTCTAATTAAAATTTTGTTTCCATTTTCTTCCATTATTTACTTTCCGTGTGGAAAAATTCCAAAAAACCTTTGAGAAATAAATGACCAAAAATCAGGAAATAGAAATTATCAAATGAATTTTGCCACAAGCTAAAAGCTTTAAAAATAGCAAACGTACATACATTTCCTTACAACTCGTACTTCAACACAAAAAATTTAATTATTAAAAAAAATCAAAAATTTTAATCCTTACTTTGACTAATGGACTTTTTTATTCTAGCAAAAATGTCGCACTTTCTTCCGGCTGTCACATTTTTTTGTTCTCTTCCACACAGACTCAACACTTTTTTAGGGATGTTTGTTCTATTGACAAAATATAAAACTGGCCCGACTACGGGCAACATTTTCTGCTCTTAGCACAAGTAAAAGGTTGCATTATTTTTGTTTCATTCATCACATGAAAAATGCAACACTTTAATAGGACACAGGACAAATGTTGATAATGCTGCAATGTAATAATGCAACATTTTCATTCAGAATAGGAAATGCTGTTAGTATACAGATCTGAGACCAATAAAAATTATATAAAATATAACTTTTCTTTGCTATAATAGCGGAATATTCTCTCTTTATCTTATCCCGAAAATCCCGGGATTTTCGGGGTGTCAGAAAGGGATCCCGGGATTGGAATCCCTAGTAGGTACATATGGATATGTACAATGTATGTATATACTATAGATGTACATATGTACCCACATATACATATGTAAGTAAATACATACATTCATACATATATATGTATTTTTGAGGTGTATAATTAGTAGGTACCTACATATAGCTTTCTTTTTAGTTGTTTGTTTTTCCGACGGCAGGAGTACGATGTATTGTGGATCGAAGTTCCATCATCCCTTATCAAGTTTTATTTGGTTATAAACCGATTTCGGCGATGTGCCATCTCTATGTGGATAACGGAAATTCGTTCCACAATACATGAAATTAAATTTTCTTCATAGTGGCTATGTGAAAATTTTTTTCGATATTGATAGATATTGAGTTTTTGATGGATTATGTACCAGTATTTAAAGGTGTATAATGTCAATTAAAAATTTATTGCAAAATCCTTTCGGATTCTTTCATTTTAACACTTTCAAATGTCTCTACCTAAAATAGATCACTCATACGCCTTGGCACACATTGGTGTCGCCTCATATAAGGTGCGCTCAAAATTCTAAAACTATTTTTTTCCACCAGAATCTCCTTGATCTATACTGTAAGAGCAAATTTAAGCGCACTAACCCATTAATGTCTGTGTTTTAACCCACCGATGGCACTTTGTCGATTCAAGTACATTTTTCAATTCTTTTCAAATACTTTGAAGTATTTGCTAAAACTTCAATTATTTTGCAATTACTTGTATTTGAATGCCAGTACCAGTACCACTACAATTCCTTTAAAATGTACTTGTCAAGTCGTACTGGTATTTGATATTACCCAGGTCTGGTTTGGATACAAACTGGTTTCGGCGATTCGGCATCTTCAGTGTCTTTTGTTCGTCCCTATCCTGTCGGAAAACCAACCAATATCCAGGAAACCCAAGCTTATTTAACTTGACCTGTATCTGGATCATAGGTAATGTACATACTTGAGTACGTAGCTACATGTCATAGTATACTTTCAGAGAGTGTATTGTAGATATTTCGGGATATTAAATTTTACTATTAATGATAAGCTGTGGAGGACCTTACTTACATATTACAAATCAGAGTCGCGTTAATTTTGATAAAAATTTCGAGTTTTTTGCCATAGATATTTGTCGAGAAAAGAAAAAAATCGCAGCTACATATGAGGATTTTACGCTGAATTTTTGGCATGGTCTAGTGAACACAAATGAACATTTACATACATATATATACGTATATACTATATTTTTGTATAACATACATACCATATATAACATTGTTTAATTAACACATTTTAATTAGTACTTTTTCACATGCTAGCACCCAAAACAAGTTTAGCCTACTTGCTACGAAAAATTTATAAAGTTCATAAAATATCGCCAGCACCTACCTTTCAAATTAATCTTATTTGTTTCCATTTTATAAATGTATCTACACACCTTTAATACCCACGAAATTTACCACCCTAATTTTTGAAAAAAATATTTTCGGTTTATACGAGGGTCACTGCAAAAATTCGCGGAATTAAGCGCTGCCTGTATTGGCAGCGTTCCACGATTATCATATTCGAAAAATTTGAAGTGTGATAGAGACATTCCTTAGGCATTGCGGCGAAATACATAAATATATAAGATTGCAGTTGTTGGATCTCACACAATTTCAAAGCAGAACAAAAACAGGCACGTGTCAAGTGGTATATAACATCGCAAGAGATGACGAATCTTTGATATATTCATATGAGCCTGAAACTAAACAGCAATCGATTATGTGGGTGTTCCAAAGTGAAACTAAACCCAGTGGTGCGTTCAGAAAACGTTACGAAGAGAATGACTGTTTGTTTCTTTGAAAAAATGGGTCATGTGGAATGTTGATTGGTATACTTAAATTTTTTTTGCCGGAAGTTGTCGAAATCAGAAGGAATAGCATACACCGGCGAATCATTGTTAATCATGACATTGCAAGCGCTCACACAGCACAACGAACTATAGAGTTTTTGGCCAATAACAACATCCAAAATGACTCATTGCCCAAATTCGCTTGATTTATTACCCTATTTCGACATGTAAAAAATAAAATGCGTGATGAGCGATTTTCATCGCCTGAAGGCGCTGTTTAAGCATATACATAAATCACTTGTTTTGGAGGTACTCTCGTTTAGTTTTGTTGATGCGAAACGGAGCAGTTTGAAATCGCTCTATCAACTGCATTATAGGTAAAAAAAAGTCAAATTTTACGAATGTGACAATCGTGGAACTCTAGCAATGCAAGAAGTACTTGATTCCGCGAACTTATGCAATGCCCCTCGTACTATAGTACATACAAAAACAAATCTGTATGTGCTACATATCGTATTCATGCACATACTATGTAACCAGTGTTGCCAGAATATTTTGAAGCTTATAGCTAAATTAAATAAAAAAAATTGCTAAAAATAGCTAAATAATTTTTTTCATAGCTAAAATAAATAGCCAAATTTTTTTTTTTCAAAAATAGCCAAATAATGATTTATTTAAAAAGACGTGATATAAAACAACTTCACATATATGAATATTTATATATACATATATTATATATTGTAGCCATACATATATTTGTTTGTATGTACTTATATATGTACGTCGCATAATAAGATTATTACAATGAAAAAAATCAATTCATTACGTATGTATGTATGTATGTATGTACATTCAATTGCAGTATTAAAATAAATTATAATAGCGACTAGTTAATATTTAAACTTTAGTTAAAAATTTGATTCAATAACATTTCAAAAATCATATCTTCTTCATTTAATTCACAAGTTGAATTATTATTAATTGGAGTCATTGCTTTAATAATATCGTTAGGAATTTTAAAGTTATTACAACATTTTTCAAGCCTTTTTAGACCATACCTAACAGTCAATAGAGAGTTTAACATAAATAATTGCATACTTTTTGGTTGCTTGTTTTTCCGACAGGGTAGGAATATGATGTATTGTGGAAGGAAGACACTGAAGATATTAGCATATTAGCCGAAACCGGTTTCTCTCCAAACCAAACTTGACAAGGGATGACGGAGGATCGTTCCACAATACATAAATAATTGCATTCTATTTCTTTGCTTTGTTTTTATTACGTTCATAACAGAAAATCTACGTTCTATTTCTGTATTACTAAGCGGTAGGATTAGAAAATTAAACACAAAAGATTGTAGTTCTTCAAACGGATTTTCGTTAAGAGCATTTCTAAGCTTTCTTACGTCTACCCAAAACTTTATTGTAGAGGTAGTTCCCTTCCATGGGTATGCGTGTAGTTTTTCCATTGCATTTCTAAAATAGTGATTTCCTCCTTTCCATCCTTGAAAGTGTCAAATATTTTTGGCTTATTTACAGAAAAAAATTCAATATTTTTTAAAGATTGAATATTCTGCGGTAAGCGTTGGCGGAGTTGCTCAATTAACTTGATAATAAAGTTCTGAAAAATTTTACGAATACACCGTGAAAAGGACGGTTCAAATATTGCGTATGCCAATGGTCATTTGCGAATTCAAATAGCAAAATGGGCAACAACAAAATGTATGGCAGAGTTGCTTTTGCGCACTGCGAAAACCTTCTTGCATCCAAGGCAGATCTAGGAAGGTAGGCTCGGTGGCGAATTCAGAAACTACTTTTTTATTTACAAAGGTAGAGTGTAATGTCAAAATCAAAGCGAATTCACATCATGACCAATAGGAATGGGCGAGTCTCAAGCGAATTCAGATTTTAACTAAGGCGAATTATCATTTTGACATTACACTCTACCAATTACAATAACAAAATACATGGGAAATTTCTGAATTCGCCACCGAGCCTACCTTCCTAGATCTGCCTTGATTGCATCAACCTTGCATATGAATGCACCAATAATCGATAAAATAAGGAAGGCATGCCAGACTATCAACTTTTGTATAGTTTGATAATCATAAGGATAAGTATACACTTTCAAGTTTTCATAAACTCGCAGATGACTCATTAGCTTAAAATGATAAACTGATGTGCAAAATAAAGAAATTAAGAAAAATAGCTAAAAATAGCCAAGCTATTAAAAAAAAAGCTAACAAAAATAGCTAATAGCTAAACGCAAATATCTGTAGCTAAACGCCAAAAGTTATAGCTAAATCTAGCTACAAAATAGCTAAAGTGGCAACACTGTATGTAACAGATATATCATATACATATTTTTGAGTCCGCCGAACTAGAGTGTGCACCCAAGCGAACCGAACATTTTACAATCGAGCGACTCGATATCTCGTGATAGGTCTCTATAACCGACAACTGAGGTCGGCCATTATGACTGTGGGCTGCAGCTGCTTTGTGTTAGATATTGTCGAGTGAGTTAAGTATTCTGCCACATTGAATAGATGGGAAATTGCATACATACATACATATACAAACATATACGCCCAAAATGTGTATTTACATAGGTATTTATATAATTTTTATACTCAGCTGTACTAGTACACAGAGTATTATAGTTTTAATCACATAACGGTGGATTGTAACAGAATGAAATAATCGAGATAGATATAGACTTATATATATCAAAATGATCAGGGTGAAAAGAGAAATCGATTGAGCCATGTCCGTCCGTCCGTCCGTCCGTCCGTCCGTCCGTCCGTCCGTCCGTCTGTCCGTCCGTCCGTCCGTCCGTCCGTCTGTAAACACTCTAACTCGCGCAAAAATTGAGATATTTTGATGAAATTTGGAACGCAAGTTGGTATCGAGACTGGGACGGTTGGTATTGAAAATGGGCGAAATCGGACCATGACCACGCCCACTTTTCCTATATAGAAAAAATCGGAAATTTGGTATCTCAGCCACTAATATAGCTAGAGTTTTAAAATTTTACCCACGTATTGAGCTCGGGCCCTTATGAAGAAATTTGATGAAGTTTTGGAAAATGGGCGGTGCCACGCCCACTTATTAAGGGTCAAACATTGAAAGTTTTATATGTCATAACTCAGAAACCGTTGAAGATATATCGATGAAATTTGGTACGCGTAATTTGCTTACATAGACAAATGTTTTGACGAAAAATTATCAAAATCGGTTTACGGCCACGCCCACTTTTATATATGTGTATTATAAAGTGACCTAATAAAACCATTTTAAGCGATATCTCTGTCAAATATAAAGATCTATCATTGAAATTTTGTCGCATGAGTCCAACTATGGACATAAAACAAAAAACACAAAAATTTTGGAATATGGGCGGTGCCACGCCCACTTATTAAGGGGCAGACATTGAAAGTTTTATGAGTCATAACTCAGAAACCGTTGAAGATATATCGATGAAATTCGGTACGCGTAATATAATTACTTAGTCAAATGTTTTGGCGAAAAATTATCAAAATCGGTTGACGGCCACGCCCACTTTTATATATAGGAAATATAAGGGGGCCTAATAAAAACATTTTAAGCGATATCTCTGTCAAATATAAAGATCAATCACTGAGATTTTGTGGCAGGAGTCCAACTATGGACATAAAACAAAAACTACAAAAATTTTGGAAAATGGGCGGTGCCACGCCCACTTATTAAGGAGCGAATATTGAAAGTTTAATAAGCCATAACTCAGAAACCGTTAAAGATATATCGATGAAATCTGGTACGCGTGATATATTTACTTAGCCAAATGTGTGGACGAAAAATTACCAAAATCGGTTGACGACCGCGCCCACTTTTATATATGTGTATTATAAAGTGACCTAATAAAACCATTTTAAGCGATATCTATGTGAAATATAAAGATAATTCATTGAAATTTTGTGACATGAGTTTTACAATAGACCGGAAACAAAAAATAAAAAAGTTTGGAAAATGGGCGTGGCACCGCCTCTTTTTAGACAAAGGGATATATGAGATTTCTTAGCCTTTAACTCGACAAATAATTGAGATATTATGACGAAACTTGGTTTATACACTTTTATAACATGTGTTAATAGACACGCAAAAATGTATTGAAATCGGTTTATGACCACGCCTACTTTTTAACAAAGATATTTCTGGAACACCCTTTTGGAATTTGTAACGTGAAGTCTTTGTAACTAAAAGTCATAGAGGGATGAAATTTTGCACTAACAATAATATTTGTATGCTTATTTGGATGATTGATATAAATTTTGAAAATGGGCGTGGCTGCGCCCTGTTTATGCAGCACTCGTTTCATATAAAATACACCCTATATCGAACAAACGCAAACAAACAATGAAAGCATACAGCTGAGTATCTAATGTTCGATTGCACTCGAACTTAGGCTTCCTTACTTGTTCATTATGCTTTCATCTTTTACATTCCAGTTTTTATGGAATTATAAATAAACATCATCCCACGCGTGTTTTTTCCCCTTAGGGTCCCTTACGTTAGGCCCCAGTGTTTTGTATGTACGTTTGTTGGATAAATGGAATGTTGGAGTTTATTGGGGTTTTAACATGTATTTTTATATGTACTAGGTGCTTAGTACATACCCTGCAGCGAAATCAACTAGTTGTAAACTAATTGACAACTAGTTGGCCATACAGCTCAACTAGTCAGTCATCTATCTTTTTTCCATATTAGCAACTGGTATTTTTAACACGGTGATGACCTAGGAAATGGCAATTGTCAGTATCCACACCAGAGTCATACCACTTGACTGACTAGTCAGTATCCACACCAGCATCATACCAATTTGCTGACTAGTCAGTGTAGATATCAGAACTATACCAGTTGACTGACTAGTTTTACATGCTACTCCAATGAAAATAAAAACTGCAAAATAAAGTTTCTAATACATTTATTTAGTTATTAGAATATGATATTTAAATTAAAGAATTCAGGCACATTAAATTGTGATCTTGCATATTAAATATTTAGGAAAATTAACATTAACATTGTGAATAAGTAACACGTTGACCATTCTAAGCTTGACATTTATATTGATGATTTTCTGACTTTATACAAACATATCATGTACTTTTTTCTATGGCTGAAGTAGTATCTAATATACAGGGCTATATTAACATCTCAAACTATGTTATATTTGTGGCATTCACCTGATTTAATGATCTAACAATTTGCAACCAACTAAATCTACAAGGGGCCTACTACAATCTACAAGGGTAATACTACAACAACAATAAAGAAGTTGCTTTACTTTTACTGCATACGTGTTCATTGCAACCTCCAGAAACCCAGGATACATTCGTTTTTAATTTAAAACCCTTTTTTTGGCAAAACTTCTTGTTTCATAACTAATCTCAATTTAGCCCCTATGAATCTAGCTGGGCAACTTCCATAATTTATCTAGTCAGTTAACTGGTAGGTTGGCTGACTAGTTTGCACTTTCGCTGCAGGGTACCTACCCATGTGCAATTTTTGTAAAAGGTTTGATGCTACATAACGTTTTTTTTTGCTTTTTGGCTTAAATGATAATAGATCTATTGTGTGATTTTATCAGCAACATTTTTTAGTAGAGGTTATCAGTTTGTTTCTATTTTGTTGTTATTATCAGGTTGTTTTCCAACGCATTTGTTTCACAATTTTTGAAGTATTTCTTAATTCGATTAGATCTATATACTTACTAATATGAGTATAACTCAATATTTCAGTATTCTCAACTGTGAAATATATTATGTACCTTAGAAGAACTATAGTCTCCTTAAAGTTTAAAGTAGTTTTGGTATCCAGCTCCAATTGCTGTCAGAGTAACACGAACATACATGAGCTTTGCAATCTATCCCGACACAACCAGCATATTTTCAATCTCGAGTTCCCGATATCCCACAGAAAGATAGGACAGAGTCAAGTTCGTAATTTCATTTGACTAAATTATACAACAGAAGAAATTCTTTTTATTTGTCCATTATAAATATTAGATCCATACGAACGGGGTTAATGAAAAATAATCATCCATCGCATTGGGCTCCACAAACCTTCAGTTAAGATTAAAAATTACGTTATCTGAGAAACTATCCACAATATTGTTGTATAATTTTTCAAACCCGAAGCTTAAGTAGTGTTCACACGCCTCAATCACGGCACGTCATCTAACCGCCACTGTCATATGGCGTTTTCTTTTCTACGAAAAAATGTTGCCCTCCTATATCCCAATTATCGAATTACGTATCCTGACTTTCTATAAAATGGCTGAATTTGTAGATAAGGGTGCCCTATTACTTAGTTATAGGTCAATATTTGGTGAAAGGACCAGACAAACTTACAAAATGGCTAAGAAAATCGAACAGGGCAACTTTATTTCGATAAAAGAACGCGCCAATAGTTATGTGTTATGAAACGAAACTGATTTGCGAAGAAGAAATCGGTTCAGTGTGAATTGTGCTGTTAACGATGTTATTTTTCACGGATACTTCCCAAATATAACGGGTTTGTGTGACGTGCCATGACTGGAGCGCATGAAGGCTACTCTATTTATAAAATCAGATATCGATTTGGGCTTACCTTTTGTAATAAAGTTATGCATAAACGTAAAGTAAATGGAAAGATATTTACACATAGCATACCTATTTGGTTTCTATATAAATTTTATGAATACATACAGATGTACATACATATGTACATATGCATGTAGGTATATGTATGAGTACCTTCATGCATTAATTCCCCTAATGATAAGTATATGTATGTATATGTATTCCATTCCCTCGATCCGCAAACTTTTTACAACCAAAAACTAGGGTGTAGTGAATGAAGGGTGTGTCCAACTCGTAGTATAATCCAATGTACAGTCAGACAATCAGCGATTACGTATACATACATATATATCTGAATATATCCACTTATGTAGCTATTTGTAGATGCATACATATGTCCATACATATATGTAGTTGTATAACAAAACTCCAACCCTCCGGGGACTTATAGCAGTCGTAGATGGATAGTATCTCGTGAGAGATGATCCCATATGAGAATGAACGCGCCTAGTATACAAAACAATGCCATTGTATACTGACAGTGGTGGCAAAACTATTACTGACATTTATTTGGTATTTATTTGTTGTGTTCGACTAAAATGCCTAGAACTCTAATGATTAAGGTGCTGTAGTGGCTAGAGTGCTCGTCTGCCATACAAGGAGATGCGGCTTCAACCCCCAGCTCAGACCAACACCAAGCATTTGATTAAATTAATTTTCTAATTTAAAACTAATTATTGAGGTTTAAAAAGGGCGGTCAAACCTAGATAGTGGGCGGCATAACCTCCGAGTGTATTTCTGCCATGAAAAAGCTTCTCACAAGAATGCATTCGCCGTTCGGAGCCGGCATAAAACATATTTTAAGGATCGTTCAAAACTCACTATTGATATCTGGATATTTCGCAAAGAGCTTTTTGGCTTGACTTGATGTGTTGCATATACCAAAGTGTTCTGGCTTTGCAGCAAATATACATATCCGGCAGCCCTACTCTAACATTACTTTTCACATCAATTTTATTTGCCATCAGTGTTCGAATATAAGTATGCACAGTGTATCTATTCATGCAACGCTCAAATTATCATCCCATACATAAATACATACAGAGATACATATACACCTCTCTCTTCCCCGAACTAGTCTTGCCTGTGGCTTGCAGCTGGGGATTATCAATGGCATCGCCGTCATCAGCAGCCCAGCTGTTGGAAAAAAAAACATCCAACCGACCAGCGGCGCCCCAGCGCTAGCAAAAACCCAAACTCGAACAACTTGAAATAATCATCATCAACTCATCCATCGGTTGTATAACGAGGGAAAAAGCCATTGAATGGAATTTTACTCTCGGGCAAATCATTTTTTGTGTCATTCTATCCATGTTGTAGGTATCTCTGGCTATTTGCCAGCTCGCTCGCTCGTTTCGTGCCTTTCGTATGGTTCGTTCATTTGCTCTTCTGGCTTCTGCTACAGGCCATACAGGCGGAAGTCGTTGGTCTCTGGCTGTGTTTGGTCGTTTTGGCTTTTTGGGTCGTTTGGATGGATGATATAACTTTTTATGGATTCTTTTGTACCGAGTTATAAAAGTTTTATGCTTGTGCACATGCATGAGTTTTGAAATGTTTTATAATATAAATTTATATATGGGTTTATGTATTTACAGATGTGCTACATATGCATGTATAATTAAGGAAAAATGGGATCCGTTGTAGGGGAGAAGTTAGGGATATTATACATAAGTACATACTATGGGTACATATGAACATTTATATACACTTATGTATACGCTTTAGGCATTTAATGCTAGGGACACACATCGTAGTATAGTAGAAATATTACGATCTATACCACATATGTGTCACTCTCATATTGTAGTTTAATTGAAAATTTTCATAGTAAAGCCAAATCATAGTATTGATATTATGATATTCATACCACATGTGTGTCTGAGGCATAACTCGAAATTTTCGATTTCTGGGATTTTGCCATATATGTATGTATTTCAATAACTGGGTCATGCCTTTGAGTGTTGTCTTATAAAATACTCAAAAAGATAAAAATGACGGATAAAAGTGATTTTGTAGTTAGCCGTAGAAGGAAACTCTTCGAAATTATAAAAGTTTGTTTGCGTTTTTTCAAAAAAATTTTTTTTAGTTAAATCCATATAGGATAAAACGTGTGATATGTACATTAGGGCGGGGCGATTTACTAACCTATATCGCGCCATCGAAATTTGGATTCCTCTCATTTTTCTGAGTAGAAAACCCTTCCACGACATTTGTCTAAAATTAATTTTGATGTTCCGGAATTTGGTTTTTATGGACCAGGACGAATTTTTGAAAATAAAAATTGTGAAAAAATTGACAAAAAAAATATCCAGGCCAACAGTGGTGGCCTCGATAGGTGGCTTGTGCGCTAGACTATACATCTATAATGCTGACGTTGCCTTAAGCAGCGTTGCCATTTTGGTTACTTTTTACCAAAATTGGATACCATTTTTTCATTTGGTTACATTCAAAGTCCATGTATTTAGTACACCATGGTTACATTAAATTTTTAGGAATACGCTTTTAATTTTTCCACATTATAAAAAATTTGTTGTCCAAATTGTTTTGATGTATTTTTTTATTATGAAAAAATTTATTTGCCAGGAGGCAGCGACCAAATTAGAAATAAATCTATTCTGGTAAATTTTCGCGCGGCGATTTTCGTCAGATTTTTGGTTTTGTTCGTTCTCATATACTGCCGTGTTTTTAAATGTTGATAGAACGCTACGACTGGGCGATATTTGGCCCGGCGCTGATCCTGTTTAAGGCCTAAATATGTGAAACAAGTGTATATTTTAGTTTTTGTTAACCGTATATGTATATTGTTATTGCTTTTAAATAAATAGCTCTAACGTTAATGGAACATATACCTATATTATGAATTTATTTTAGTTACTTGCTTCTAGTTTTGGTTACTTTTATTTTGTATTTTGGTAAATTAAATTTTTTTTAGTGGCAATGCTGGTCTTAAGCACAGTCAAAGATATCACATATTATATCTATAAATTTTGGTACCAACCGGAGATGGTTAAGGGGTGTAGCACAGGGTTCACATATGGTAATATGAACTTTGATACGTGTGCGACAGCCCGTTACCATCTCCGATCGGGACAAAAATTTATATGTGGTATCTTCGAATATATGTATAAGCATCGACCTGGGGGTGAGGCTGAATAAATGTGATACACAATTTATCTCCATACATTTGGGGACCACCCCAATGTGCATAGATTTACATACATATGTATATGTACATACCCTGCAGGGAAAATCTAGTTCCGAACTAGGTCGCTTCTAGTGCATTTTTCGCCACTACTAGTGCGAGCTAAATCTCTTTTGCATGTTATCCCCTGGCGAATTTAACACGGCCATCTCCTAGGCGGTGTCAATTGTCACTCTCTGCACTACATTCTCGATAGTTCCGAACTAGTACTAAATTCTACAATTTTCACTAGTTTGTTTATTGGCACAATTTCGATAGTTCTGAACTAGCTACAAGTACCTACAAATTCTAGTTTTACATTTGCCGCTTAATGAACTAGTCGCGCACCAGTTACTAGAGATTTTCCCATAGGGTATGCTTACTCTTCATTTTCCGCTTAAACGCAAAATCCGGTGTGGGAAGCTAAAACTTCTACTACCGGATCTAAACTTACAAGAAATAATAAGACAACATTTACATGATTAATAGTCTACGGAAGCCTAAGTTCCGCACTTTAAATGACGCCGGTTATAGGAGGCTGAAATTCCTGCCGTATTTGTGCAATGACAGCATATATATGAAGGCGAGCCGGGAATAACGTTGTAGGTTACAAAATATAAATTTTTCAGGAGAGCAAAAAAACGGGAAAATCATTGTTTTTGGTAATTTTTGTTTGAATTTTCAAAAATAATGACAATACAAGTTATTATTCGAAATAAATCATCAATTTAATTTTTATGGTTTTGTGTGCAACTTAAAACGTTCTTCCACTGACTGACGCTTTCTAATTGCACTTTTCATGGGAAAAGGTTAATAATTTTAGCTGATTTGGTGCTGGGTAATGTAAAAGAGTAATTTAAACCGTATAAGGTATGCAAAAAACGGGTTTCGTTAAAACGTTATTCCCGGCTCGCCTTCATATATCTATATAGTTTTGGCAATGGTGGCATTTTCTTACATTGAAGAGTTTGGTAGTTTGCGTTATTATTCAGAGGGCTTTCGTATTTTGCTTGTACATAATGTAAGTATCTATAGACATTCCATACTCCATATAGTAGTACCTACCTTTCGCATTATACCAACCCCAACAAGTCGAAAATGTGTGCTTGGCGTATATTTCATTCGACCGCAACTTTTATAGTCTCAACGAGTTTACATATGTGTTTATAATTTATTTTATATATTTTTTCTTTTATCTTATGGAATACTAACTACATATACATACATATGTATCTGCATGCATATATAATTAGGCTGACCATAAATATGAATCGAAAATGAGGGACAAAATTTCAAATGATATAAGTACGAACATATACTATTTATGAAACTTGAAATCGTAAAAAATATTTATTCATCAAATAATAGGCTTACAAACATATGTAATTCAGATTCTCTTATAGGTATCTACAATAAAGCAAGCATAATGCTACGATAAAAAAGAATTTGGTAACTTAGTTTAATGTCCACAAATCAATTTTAATACGATTTACCAATTTCTTTCAAATTAATTTGCCACACAGCAGCCACAAAAATTACATTCCAACAAACATATAGTCAATGAGGATGGTAATTATTATCGATAACTACTTAAATTCTGATGAGAATAAAAATAAGTAAAAAAAATGTTTAAGTTAAACGGTTTTATGTTATACATACATTGCAATGTTTAAGATAAATGCACTAAAAACCAAAAAATAATAAAATAGATACAGTCGTGGGAATTATAAACATTTGCATAGACTAGACTAAAATAAAACCGTGGGGCACGTCAATTGTCTACAATCGTTGATTAAAATGTTTGTTTTGTAATGCTACACTATAATTAGGCAGTTGTTCAACCGACAACGATGGACGTGTGATAAGTAGGGCTAGAATGTGGAAAAAAGCTAGCAAGCTCGATTATAAGCGAGTTTTAGGGTTTCATAGTGGTGAGCGAGTAGTACTTTTATCATATGTTTTGTCGATTAAAGACAAACTACGAGCAGTGAAACGATTCCTCGTGTGAATGTCCAACGATAAACTAGTTGAAACATCTCTTTTATTAACATGGAGTGTATAACTATTGGAATTTCCATGAGCAAGAAAATAGTAAGTAATTTCCTCGCCGTCTGCGGGCCAACTGCCTAACGACGAATTAAACGATTCTTCTATCGCACATTAAGTCGATAATTTGTAGACAATTGACGTGCCCCCCGGTTTTATTTTAGTCTAGTCTATGCAAATGTTTATAATTCCCACGACTGTATCTATTTTATTATTTTTTGGTTTTTAGTACATTTATCTTAAACATTGCAATGTATGTATAACATAAAACCGTTTAACTTAAAAAGTTTTTTTTACCTATTTTTATTTTCTAGTTTTTAGTTTTTATTTCGCATTCTGTTTAATTCATTTATTTAAGAAAATATTTCTTTTCAAGGTAGTAATACATGTTCCGAATTTCAGCCAAATCGGACCATAAATGCGATTTTTGTAAATATAGCGACCCACGCGCCACCTATCGGAAGTTTTTTTTAGGAAAATATTTCCTTTCAAGGTAGTAATACATAACTTTTTGGTTGCTTGTTTTTCCAGAACGAAAGAAGACACTGAAGATGGCGCATATTAGCCGAAACCGGTTTGTCTCCAAACCAAACTTGACAAGGGATGACGGAAAATCGTTCCACAATACATCGTAGTAATACATGTCGGGTCGAAGGCTTAAAGCTAGTACCCTAAAACAGTGTAAGGTAGTGGACTGTCACTACTTTTCCAATTAATAATAATAATAATAATACATGTTCCGAATTTCAGCCAAATCGGACCATAAATGCGATTTTTGTAAATATAGCGACCCACGCGCCACCTAGCGGAATTTTTTTTTTAAAGAAAATATTTCTTTTCAAGGTAGTAATACATGTTCCGAATTTCAGCCAAATCGGACCATAAATGCGATTTTTGTAAATATAGCGACCCACGCGCCACCTATCGGAATTTTTTTTTTCATAATATTGCATTGTCATCGGGGTTATACATGCGTACAAAATTTCAGATTAATCGGTTGACAGGAAGAGGGTGAAATTTGAATTACTAAATTTGACCCAAGAATAAATAATAAATAAAATAAAACCGTTTAACAAACGGCGTGAGCTAAATAAAACCGTTTAATTAAAAAGGGCTGCCACCTCAACCTTTTTGATATAAAACAGATTTTAAACAAAAAGGGGAATATTCATAGTCAAAATAAAATATTGATTTTAACTAACTTAAAATCAGCTTTTATCAAGACTATGAATATGCCCCAAAATAAATAAATGAGGGACAAATGAGTGACACTAGGAAAAAAACAGAACATTTTGAGGTTTTCCGAAAAAACAAAAATACGAGGGACAGATGTCTGAAAAACAGAACGGTCCCTCAAAAAACAGAACGGATGGTCAGCCTATATATAATACCTGCATTGTAAGAAGTTTTCCTTTAATTTGGCATTTAATTTTGTTGTTCATTTGATTCTTTCCATTTGTGGAACTCAACTGAACTGCTGTGTACATACATATAAATGTATATGAGCTGCTGTAGTACTACTCTCTTAAGAGAGTAACCCATGATTAGTTTTCATTAGATGATATACATATCGTCGCCCGGATAAATTAATGTCGTATGTTGCATTTGAAGACTTTTGGGAAACGGGTTTGAAGTTTGGAATTGTATTTCTCCAAAACTTCTGATTAGTTTTTCTCCAAAGTCTGGCAGAACACTACTAGGCCACAAAATTCTAAAATTATTTTAATTTTGTTATTTATTGTTTATTATTTTGAAATTTATAAAGGATTTTCTTCAGTAAAGTTTTGTCGTATGTTACCTTTAGCAACATTTTTGCTGGAAATTTGTATGACGTACGACAAAATGTATTCCCAATTTTAACTAAATTAAAGACTTTTAAAATTAGTTAAATATTGTATTTGATTTCTCATAAAAGTAAATAAATTAAATAATTGACAGCAATTAAAAGCACATTGGAAATTAGACGAAATCGCTTGCGACCTTGCACAAACGAAAAAATTCTGCTCAATATCTCTTAAACTAAAGGAGATAGCAAAAAACGGATAACGTCATTCGAAAGATCTTGATTAGTTTAGTATAACTGTATTATTAACTCAATTCGGCCCAAACTTCACATACGACACTAATTTATCCGGGCGACGATATGTAGATTTTTCATATTTGAAGTATACATACATATCGCACCCTAAATCATAAAGTGACACAACTCAAAATTCGAAAATTTCCAGGAGAGCCAAAAAACGTTTCCTTTTTTACAGACAATGATATGGGACGGGCCACGAATAATAGTTATTTTTCAGTTAAAAAAGACTATGAAGGAAATGCTTTTTTCTGATATATTCTGTGTACTAATTTATGAAAGAAACCCGATTTCCAAAAATTTTGAGTTGTGTCACTTTATGATTTACGGTGCGATATGTACATTAAGGTGGAGTGAAACTTTTTTTTTGGAAATTCAATTTGTTCCAAAGCCAGAACGGCACCTTTCTAGCCCAGAAATAAGCGTGTAAAATTTTTTTGACCTACTCGGATGTTTGGAGGTGCCCCCAGCCCCGCAAAGTTGAAAGCAACAAGCACGATCTGGTACAAATGTGAAATTTCTAAAATTATAAAATCAAAAAACGAAGTCTGAGGATTGATAAAGATGGCTAAGCTGAGTATTAAACTGAATTTTTATTTTTTGGAAACAACAACAACATAAGTTATTAAAGGTCAGAGTTTATGTTATGCATTTTTTAAATTGCAATTACTTAAAAACTACTGAACCGATTTCGAATATTATTTATACCATTCGATAGGTATTTTAATTCCCTTTAATTTGATATACATTTTATATGGGTTCCACAACACCACTTGCGGGGGTAAACTTCCCCTCTTACACCCCTTACTTTTCATATATAAAATGTATATCAAATTAAAGGGAATCAAAATATCTATCGAATTGTATAAAAAGATTCGAAATCGGTTCAGTAGTTTTTAAGTAATTGCAATTTAAAAAATGCGTTATATAAACTTTGACCTTTAATAACTTTTGTTGTTGTTGTTTCCAAAAAATAAAACTTCACTTTAATTCTCAGCTTAGCCATCTTTATCAATCCTCATACTTCGTTTTTTTGATTGTATAATTTTAAAAATTTCATATTTGTACCAGATTGAGCTTATTGCTTTCAATTTTGCGGGGCTGGGGGCAGTTCAAAACGTCATCCTATCGCCATAAAATTTCGTGGGGTTCATTAACTCATATAAAGGCAACTTTTGATTGCTAGTACGTTCAAAAAAGAACAAAAAAAATCTCCATATGATTTCACTCCACCTTAATGTACATACATATACATATGTAATTTATTTTACAAATTAAATTTTCCTTTATTTTCATTTTCATTTGAATTTGCGCGATTCAGCAATTTATAGTATGGTACTAAAACTGTAAATCTCTTAGCTATATTTACTATTATCGCAGCTTCAACATAAACCTTCCCTAAACTTTGAGTTTAATGGAGGTGGTGGAAGTAGTTCGGAAATGAAACCATCAATCAAACAGAATTGCAGTGGGTGAAAGGCTTGTTTTTAAACCTGGAGATAAAATATTTCAATAGCTAATAAGTGACTAGTCCAGTGGGTAAAGAACAGGCGACCAGACAGCATACTGCGTATACATACATATGCAAGTAGATTTGAAATATTTGTATACTTAAAGTCGGTCTCTACATTACGTAATTCGCTCTCGAACAATCTCGGCAGGTATTTCGCGAACTAATCCGTCTCCATGTAACTATCGTTGTTCAGTTTGATATTTATCATTATAGCTCTTCTTCGTTGTAGTTGATTTGCTTTAAACATTAAAACTGACAATTCACGATGTAGAAAAAGTGTGAATTACCACGTTATCCCCAAAATCAAAATCCCCAAATCAAAATCCCCAAAATCAAAATCCCCAAAATGAAAATCCCCAAAATCAAAATCCTTAAAATCAAAATCCCCAAACACAAAATCGCGGCGATTTCTAACCTAATTTTAATTTATTTCACACAGAATATGAGAATTCTACATTGGACATTATTTCTCAAACTGAAACTCAAAAGAAATTTTATACGTGATGATTTCACAAATGTTTATTAATAAATTCATCTCAATAACTTATGATTACATATTTACATAGGGTTGGGTACGAAATGTCGAAAACAATATCGAAATAGTGTCAAATTAATGATGTGTAAAATGTGCGCGAGTAGAAAACTTTTTTGCATTGGCGGCCTTTGGCCGCGCTTCAAAAAAATAACCCTCAGCCGGCAGAATTCTCTTTCTGGAATATTTGCACTGGCGGCCTTCCGCCGCGCTTATAAAAAATAACCCTGGGCTACGCCATCCAAGTCCGGTCGTGTGCCATAACCGTGGCGGTGATGTCCTTATGCGTAGTACACACTTCAGCGTAAGTGGCCTTCGCCTTTATTTATTCATTTCATTTATTTAGATGAACATATTTTTTTTTAAATATGGAATCTCTTAGATACCTCGTAGGTCGCATTATATCGAAGCCGACCCACCTACCGAAAATAAAGAAAAAACACGCCAAGTATTTTTCCACATTTTCTACATTTTTCGACATTTTGCGACTTTTTTATTTCGGTAAATTAAAATTCCACATTTTTTTCGACATTATTAGCGAGAACTCCATGGATTAGCGAATGGAGTACTCCGAATTTTTGCAGGGATATATATGTATTTTATATGTATGTATACATATATGTTATTACGTATCAGAGCTCAGATAAGACTCGGCATGCGGTTTTTTTAAATATGATCTTCAACGTTGTTTATTTAGTCATCTTTTGGGGATTTTGTGACGCTATCTCCGAAAAAATGTGGGGATTTCGTGTTTGGGGATTTTGATTTTAAGGATTTTGATTTTGGGGATTTTGATTTTGGGGATTTTTTTTTTTTGGGGATTTTGTGCATTGGGGATTTTGTTTTTTGGGGATTATGTGGCACTCCCTTGTTTGGTCCCTTAAAACTTGAAAACCACTGGACTAATCTTAATACTTCCCTCTGCAAGTTCGCAATTACCTCGAATCGGTTTTAGGCTAAAAAAAAAGAGAAAGACAATAACTGTACCATACTTACGGGAAAAAATGGGATCTATTGGAAAAGAGGGCGTGGCACCTACCATACAAACTTAATCTTTCATGGAAGTATTTCCGTAGGATATCAAAACTTGGAGGGATAGGGATATTCAGAGAATTGACAATTATTTAGTATTCGTAGACATTACTATCCATTTTAAGATAATGTTGAGCAACACGGTAATATAGGAGTTTTTCTTTAGGCTTTATAGGAATAAATCTAAGGCAGAACAACGTCTGGCGGGTCAGCTAGTAATTGTATATAATCGTACAACAAAACTTATTAATTCATTCAATATTAGAGAAGGCATAGATTTTATCGGATTTGGTGAAATTGTATAGAAATTAGCGTTGTTAGGCGCAGTATTCGAGGTCAAACGACGAAAGAGAGAGCGAACACCGATATTAACAGCGAATGACGTTATGTGGAGACATGCTAATATGTACTTGTATATCAAAAAAATTTTATATACTACCCAATGGCGGAATTATGTAGTGTAAGACTAGTCAACTAGTTCCAAACTGATAAAAACTAGTCAGTCATCTGTATTATCCCCATATTAGAAACTGATGTTTTTTTCACATTAATGTCATACGCGATGGTTATTATTATTATTATATTATTATTTCAAAAACGAAAATTTGGTAACAAAGTAGTTTCCTTATTTAAATGAAAATATCTCTGATGAGTAGTTTCAGTAGTTCACCGAGTTTTTTCTGTAAGCTATTACTAACCACATACTTATAATTTGTAAAGTAACTAGAGTGAAACAATCAAACAAATTACACAACATAACCAGGCTATTCTGGCAGCTGTCCTTATTTACTTTCGAAAGATAGTTGTCTTTGAAAAGACAGTTGCCAGAATAGCCTAGTAAGGCTCTTCATCAGAATCAAACTTTTCATCATAATCATACCACTTTTTTGACTAGTCAGTTAACTCGTCTAGTTCATAAGAATAATGCCTCTTTGTTGACTAGTCAGTTAACTCGTCTAGTTAATTAACTAGGATATATTTTGACTAGATCGTGGTTTTACTGTAGGGCTGATAGCTGCACATATGCATTATCCTCTATTCGAAGGTAATAAGCCAGAATTATTATTCATCAATGTTCGTTTATTTTTCGAAACTACACCCACATCACAAACCAAATGTACCAACACAGAAACTCACATTAAAACCTCTCTCTCACTCTCCGAAGAATTAGTCCAAACGAACCCAAACATAATTACCCGCGCGTCAGCAATTCCAACTGAACATAAAAGTAGGAAAATCGTTCAATCAATCAGCTGCCGACATCCTATGCACGTCCGTGCGTCCATCCTATCTTATTTTCCGTTCCATTATACGGAGATAATCATCAAATATATGTACATACAAATAAATGTAGCTGAGTTGCAGAATTGTCGGAACGAACACTGGCACAACAGTGGAAAAGTTGAAGGTATAGGTAGGTACATTTGGATACATAAGTATCCGTACAAACTAATCGTCTAAGTACAGCGCTTTGAAAATAATACGACAGCAGCTGCAGACAGCTACTCTACAGAGCTGATTCGGATAAAGGAGGTATTATTGCGCTGTTGCTTCTCTACCTTCTCTACCTTTTTACTTATTTGGCTTTTCGGCTGTTTGTTATGGCACAGCACATTTGGACCTTTCAAGGGATTTTGTTATACATATAAAATTATATGTACGTTTCCATTAAATTATTTAATAAAGAAAACGTGTTTACTTATCTTACCCTATTTCTCGCTCTATGGAACGTTTTGAGAAATGTGCGCTTGTGCATGTTCTAAATGTTATACCTACGAGTTCATATAAGTATAGAGAAATACAATAGTTTTAAATGTGTGTATGTACATATATAAGTATTTACTTGCCTGACTTGCCTTTCTTTATTCCATTAGGGTTCAGTTATATTTGATTTTCGGTTCCACCCCTTAACAGCACGTAAGTACTTATTACTCGTAGAACGTTAGCATGTGATAAGCCCTTTCGTCGTAATCTTCTCTATGCCATGCTCGCTCGCTGGTCGCTTGCTGCATGAGCTCTTGCCATATCCATTACATTTTTTTTTAATTTTTGTACCGACATACATACATACATATGTCAATTCCGTACATAGTATATGGACCCCATTTCCTCTTCAGCATCTGCCTTGATGAATTTCGCAACCACGAGTGTTGTTCTCGGAACCCTAAGCAGTAAAGCATGAATATTTTTTCGGTATGTATATAAAACATTAAATGGACTCTCGAGTACGTAGAGGATTTTTCACTCAGATAAGTTTTTGATTTACCCTCACTTTAGAAGGATAAGCTATGTACATAACAATTAAATTTTTGTACATGCTATGTATGGCAGAATCCAATTAAATGCGTCCTTCAGTTTCATACAGAAAGCGAAAGGAAATGAGAAAAATTTGTCTGGTGGTTATTTCAATGAGGCGTGGTTCGATATTTTTTGCTCCACAGTCACAAGCAAGGGAGGAACATCATTTGAACTTATTTCATCTAGCCAAAGATAAAACAACATAAATAAATCAGTTCATGAGAAGTTTTGATAAAAGAGCTTACCGAATCAGGCAACATATGCTGAATTATTTTAGAATAGCATGCAGATACGAACTATTCAAGGTTCTTATACAAAGTAAATAGAATAATCTTGGTACTCTCGTATGAGGATCGCCACAAAGAAGCTATCCTCCCAGCAAAAATTCGGAGTCATAAAAGAATCAGAAAGGAATCCTCAACTCACATTCATTATGAGCTCATTTTGGACTCCGAAATGTATGTATTACTGTTCCTAAGGTGGTCGCCCGATATGAGCCTAATTCCATACATCATATCGACGCTTCCAAACAATACTGTACTAAGTCGACTTAGTACATTTTCCCGTTTTTGACGTTTTCAAGTAGAGCGTGTCTTAATTTAGATGCTGTCTAATTTTGGTATCAATCGGACAATCCAGTCAAAAGTTATAGGTAAGCAAAAGTGTACATATAATACAACTCGAGATTTTTACAGAATAAAAACTTTTAGAGCTTGCCATAGAAAACCACGTAGCAAATTTTTATTTTTTCTTACGGTTTTATATAAAGCGTACCCTGACTTTGATATTGTCGAGTTTTGGTGTTGATCGTTCAATCCAAACAGAAGTTATAAGTGAAAATATACTTAGCATACAACCGAAGTTTCATATCGAGTTTAAACTTTGAGAGCTTCTCCTGCAAAACACAGTTTTCAGACTTAGTACAGTTTTGTATGGAAGCGTCGATATGAGCATGAATAAGAGTCATGAAAGACTCCTATTGGGCTCATATTTATGACTCTTTTTTCCTTCTTCTATGATTAGCAAAACCAAAAAATTATTATGTTCCATGCATTTTCCTTCACCTTGCCCAGTTCTCTTCAAACGCTTGTTATCCTCTTTTCCAGGCCTTCTTCATCTTCACTGCTTGCTTTATCGCAGAGGCGGTCGCTTCATACAAGCCGAGAAGCCCGGCTTGCGTACACATTTTCGTTTATTTCATACAAAATTCTTTAAAATCTGGTTATTTTACGTTTTAAATGTGTTTACTATTTAGGTTCTCAATAATATAGCCCCCACTGTAACATGCGCCTAAAAGAGCTAAGAAAATAGAGCAAATACACCACCAATCCACCTCACAATGTGTATTTTGTTTGTACAGCCAATCACAACACAGTGAGCATGCTTCAACGTTTCCACACATTAGCTTTTACGTGGCTTTCAAAGCAGAATAACATAGCTTGTTTTCTCGCTTTCGCTAAGGAGAAACCAATTGCTTATTTTCAGACTTAAATTGGAAAAAAAGCGAATATGAAGCTGGCTTCGGCATTCAAAAGTTCAGTATTCACAGCCATATGCATATTTGATTTGATTTTCGTTTGCATGTAGGTACATACTCATGCACATAATTTCTTACATCTGCATGTGCATGCAAACATAAATATCAAATAGCAGATTATAAAAGGGTTGATTGTGATTTTTGGCGACTATTGGCACAATATCAAGATAATTTTAAAAAGCGGTGGAAATCAAATTGGACCTCAGTTTTTCAAACACTAAAGCACCCATTTTTTAGGCAATAAGCAAATACACTTGCTACTGCTGAAATTTCCGTCGGTATAAGGAAACTAAAAATACCTCTGCGCTTTCGTGTAAGATTTGCTTGGCGCACGTTTTTATATTTAAGAATTGTGTAAATACGAAATTTTTTATTTTAAAAATGTTCAGAGTAAAATTGCAAAATAAAGAAAAAACAATTTTAATTTAAAAATGTTTATTTTTATTTTAAGCACTATGAGATTTTGAAGGAAAAACTTTCGTTTTTATTCCATTAATTTTAATTTTTAATTTAAACATGTTTCTTTTTAAATCCTAAATACATTTTAATTTAAAAAATTTAATTTTTAATTTAAAAATTTTCATTTATAAAATAAAAATGACTTGGTTTAAAACGTGCATTATAAAAATAAAAATTTTATTTTTGATTCCTTTTCTCTGAGTATACAAACAAAAAAATGTGTATCAGGAAAACAAAAATAAAAAATACATATGAAAAAAAAACAAACAAAAAAATAAACGAGAAAAAACGATCTTCAAATACCCGAATTGTTCAAATGCCCGTACAAACATACGCGTAATAAACAAACAAACGAGCGTTCGAGTATTGAAAAGCATTTATTCGGGCCACTCGAAAATGTTAAAAAGAAATCGAGAACTCTAAATCAAAGTCAATGGCGGAACGCAATCACACTTTTAAATAATACAGCAAAGGAAATTACATAAATGGCTAATGGTTATGCTTCACACATAGGCTTGCCCAGGCAATTTATGCTAGGTCCGCCACTGCTTTATCGTGTTGTCTATTTTGTATCCTCCTCCTGACTCGAAACTGACATCGTCCTGAAATTCAATCCAATGCCATCATATACTGGGACATTTAACATTATATTGAACTTCAGTGATATTTACACTTCCCCTTTTTCGAAACGGCATCTATGAATTACGATTATCATTTTAAATAACACAAAAAAAAAACGTAAACGAAACCTTAATCTCATATTGCACACATAATCGGATTCATATCGGACTCTAAATTATGAGGCTGCTGTTTTACACATATTTTGGTGTAATATATGATTTCAAAACTTTAAGACTCATATTATACAGTATTTAGTTTATCCAGCTTAAGTTTACTTGTTTTTTCCTGCATGTTAAACACCGTGAAAAATCATTAATCTCTTGCAAAAGAAGCATTTCAAACGCTTCAGTAGAACTGATAATAAAACAAATTTAACTTTCCGAGGAATGTAAGTTTCTCGCTTCCTGTGGTCTTTTAGGCTCATTTTACAAAGATTTTTTCTGAGGAGAACCCTACCGAAATTTTATGGTAAATAATTTTCTAGAATATTTTATCCCCCTAGCGATCTTAAAAATACTATTTCCTGACTACCTATACTAAGTATATTTCCTGACTGTATAAAAAGGGATCAATAACTCTTTCTTAGGCGTGCTAAAGGGCTAAAATGTTCTAGAGAAATATTCGGGATAAAATTTCAGAAAAGACTTCATATGTGAGGCGAGCGGGGGCGTACGGTAGACTTTATTTTGGTCCATATAAGGCGAGACGGCCTAATGTACATATCGAGCCCTTACCAAGAACGTTAGCGACATTTTTTCGAAATTTATTTTTTCATGTAGAAATGTTCTACAACACATCGTAAAATATTGTAGCACAAATCACAATAAACCCAGATATGTATATGTACCTATGTACATACGTACGTGACTTTCAATTTTATCGTTAGCACCACCCGCGGATTCTCGTGTAAAATTTGCTCGAACGTTATTTTCATGGAAACGTGCTGCCCCGCCCCGCTTTGGATTCAATTTTCCGCTTACATTTCCGAAAACTACGTAGCAATTTTTTATGCTAATGCACAAGAACACCAACACCAAAACCTCCTCATACCCAACCTCATATTTCCAACGATAGCATTTTCGTATATCGTTTGAGATGTGCTGTTTTGGTCTAATATTTGCAGAGTGCGAAGTAAAAACACAGTATACATACTTCCACTTTTAAAATGTTCAGTTTATCATCATCATCAAGAAATAATGCCGCAGCAGCAGCAACAACAGCCTTCGCGCTTGCCAAAGCAGCCAAAATAACCCAAACGACCAAGCAACTAGCCATAAATTCCTTTCCCACAACCAGTATAGAATAGCATATAATAGCTCCATACCTCTATTAACGTTGCTGTTGGCGTTCCCATATAAAACGTGCTACTAATGCTGCTGGTATATCGTGTCACGAGGGACCGACCAAACTTTGTTCTCTTTCACATTTAGTTTCAATGATGTTCGTTTGGCTCTGTTCGTTCGTTCGCATGTAGGTACACTAATTCATTCGCTTCGGACATGGAACGACCGTTTCATCTCACGACAGCTTAGCTTACTCGACTAAAGAAACTAATGGTTGTTCAGGTGGGGCATGGGATGGCAAACGCTAGCTTAGTTAGTTCGTCAGCCAGTCAGTCAGTCCGTCGTAACTCTTAGATGTTGGTATGATTTTTCGTTCAGTTAAGTCAATTGGTTGGGTCAATGCTATTTGATCCATAATTCTTATTTGCCATTTAATTTATTTTTGCTTGAGTTCTGGGCGTGCCATGGCGCTGGTGCTGTGCTACGTGCAGCACTCGCCCTGGGTTCTTTGGTGAGTGGTAAGTGGAATGGCAAATAGACGAACATTGTTCGGCGACTGGCATTTTGAAGCAAAGCAGAAAACTAGGTTCAATGCCATTTGGATGACGTTCACAAATTCGATTCTTTGGCACATTATGCGGCTGATATGAATATACATATGTACATATATACAGATACTAGATACATATAATGTATTTGGTGTGCTGATATAGAAATCGAGTTGTATGGTTGGTACAGTCATTTTCCATAAATTTATAAAGTCAATTCATGGCCGTTTAGTTGAAAATGTTAGTAATTGAGTTTAATTACACTGTGCAACAAGATTGAAGGTAATTGACAGGGCTGCAAACTGGTTCTAACCGAACCGGTTCAAAAACCGAACCACAGCGTCTTTTTCAGTCTTTGAACCGAACCGTTTTTATTTTGAAATTAAAAGCATTTTCAATCCACATAAATTATAATTAGGGAAGCTAAAAATATGCACGAAAAATGTCAAAATATGCACGAAAAAATTTCCTTATATGCATGTATGCCTGAAAAATACCAGAAATATACTCAAAAGATGTACATATATAGTATGTATATATGGGTCATTATTTTACAAATCGTACACCTTTTGGGATTTCATATTTCTGATTCGGCTCAAACTTTTTTTTTTAAGTTACTTGCACGAAATTAGCAAACACCTATATCAGGATTTTGGCAAATTTTTTTTTTTTTCAGAGATCTGCATGTGTAAAAATTCGATGGTTAAGCAAACATGCCCACATTCAAAATTCCATATCTTTGGTTCGGCTCGTCGTATCTTGTTCATTTTTTTTTTATTTTGAAGGTAATAATATTTACTTTATAACTGCGTTAAAGAAATATTTAATTTTACAAAATCAAAATAATGAATTCAAACTAAATTTTTTAAAGCATTATTACATACTGATCGGGTCAACGAATATTTTCGAAAAAATATACATAATATGCGCTGAACTTTCATCTAAAAAACGCATTTTATTTCAAGGTGGAGACTTTTATGGTTCAAAAGATATTAACTCATTTCTGACATGACCTCGAGCAACTTGCCTACGTTCCACTAAGGGTGTACCGCCAACGTCTGCCTGTGCGCATGCATGGTGATGTTAACCACCGCATACATACCTATGTATGTATGTGCATGTAATTCAACCTGCTTATAACTTAATATGTAGCTAGTAGTTATATTTTACCAAATCATAATTGTAGCACAATAGACGGTCAAGTACTCTGAAAAAAAAACGTTGTAAATACAAAGACTTTTGCAGTTAAATTAACAACTTTCCGCAGTTGAAATGTGCCCAACAACGCTCCGTTGTTGTTTCAAAGATGCGAGCGTTTTTGATTCAAATAATTTTCGTATTTAAGTTAACAACGGAAACTGTTGAATGAAATACTTTTACATTTAAGTTAACAGTGTTTGCTTTTGAATTAACAGCAAAATTTTTTAGTCCAAAAGGCAGCACCGTTGATTTAAATACTTTTCGTATTTAATGGCGTTTTCTTTTCTACGAAAAAATGTTGCCCTCCTATATCCCAATTATCTAATTACGTATCCTGACTTTCTATAAAATGGCTGAATTTGTAGATAAAGGTGCCCTCTTACTTAGTTAGAGGTCAATATTTGGTGAAAGGACCAGACAAACTTACAAAATGGCGAAGAAAATCAAACAGGGCAACATTATTTCGAGAAAAGAAAACGCCATAAGCTAACAATTTTTGCTTTTGAACTAACAGCAAAAGTTTTTGGTCCAAAAACGGGCGCCATTGAAGCAAATACTTACAATTTTAAGTTAACATCAAAAAAATTGTAAACAATAGTAATTTTTTTTTAATATAATAGATATTATTTTATTTTATTTTATTTTATTTTATTTTATTTTTTTTATATAATATATATGTTTACATAGTAATATTAATACTAAGGCCCGGTTTCACCAAACAAGTGATGGTCATTTGATAGATACATCATTTGAACAACGCGATTGATGAAAAGAGACACGGACACAAAGGTTTTCATCACATTTTTCACACCGTCCATATAAAAATTATGGAAACTTGTAGGCAGTTTGTGACAGAATTATCCATAAATCGTGCGCCTCAAATGATATATCAAATGACTATCACTGTCTGCAGGGCTTTTTACACAAACACAAACACATAAACTCAACTTATTTTTTTTATTATTTCATAACACATTCTTTATTGTTTGCCGACCGCCACATTTGTAGGTTTGCGGAATTTTATCCTGTCGGCGATGAGTTCTTTTTTATTTAATATTTCGTCGATGTCGTGGGAGCGCATCATTGCAAGCAGTTCAATATTTTTGATACCGCATCCATTGAACTGCATCAATGCACCTGTACATAACTCCCACGACAAGAATAACTTCATTATTTTCTCATCGCCGACAAGTTTTACCTGCAGATTTGGCTCGTTCGATTGCTCGCTATCGGAAAAACGGGATAATCAAACATATTTAATCTGAAAATACAAAATAAATTTTTCAACGTATATATGTATGTACATATAATTTTAATATATTATAATAATATATGTATAAATAATATCATTATTGTGACTTACCTTTATTTGTAATTATATATTGCATATATGTACATACATATATGTATATATTTTTCCCGAATTTTTAAATTAATTGAACGAGTTTGAAAAAACAATTTTCTATTTTTTATTTACTTCAAAATTTTTCAACAGCAAGGGAGTTTTTGAATCAAAAACGCCCGTCTTTGAATTAACTACGGAAAGTTGTTGAATCAAAAACTTTGCCGTTAAAACAAATACTTTTGCTGTTGAATCAAAGACGGAGATTCAACAGCGGAAAGTTGTTGAGTTAACTACGGGTATTTTTTTCAGAGTAAGATAGATAATACAACTATTTATGTACATACATACATATGTATACCTGCAGCAAGCAATATGTGCAGGGGTATGCGCGACGTTCTTGTAAATTTCGTGAGGCTGTAGTGTGATCAAAGATGCTAGTACAGTAGAATCGCACAAAAGTTAACCAAATGGTCCCAAGGGCATTTAACTTTTCCGAAATATTAACTTTTCCAGGTGGTTTTTAAATTTGATAGAATACGGTAATAAACAAAATTTTTGGGATATAACATATCAAATTTATTTGAAAATCTTAGTTTTAATCATTACAAAGCAGAAACTTAGATTTAATTTACATGCCTAAAAATTTTTTCCAGGGTACATTTTGGCAAATTCAAGCTTAGCTCTTGATTTTAAAATTGGACCACTAGTTGCAAAATTGCGTTGCCTTTGGTTCAAAAACCATTTATACAACCTTGCCTCGAGAACGGGATATTCCGACTTGTGCAAAGTTTTCTTGGTTGCCAATTCCTGTGTGCTTGCCACTACCTCCAAAATTTCATATAGTTTTTTCTTTATTTTTGAGATGGTCACTTTAGATACACTATAATCTAATGCCAAGCGGTTTCCGTGAATACCTTCATCAAATATCAGCTTTTTGATGTAAATTCAATCTAATTTTCGATGGTTTATTCCGCTTTGTTGCCATTTTTAACACAGAAACTATGTTTACACCACTCAATAGTTCAAACGACTAACTACATTTGTACCTCGCGACACCGACAATAATTTTTTACACAGAAATTCGGGGAATGCACGCAAATTCCGGGAATACATAGAAACAAGGGGAATGAGCTTGTTTTTGCTGAGAAATAAACGGTTGGATTTGAAAAAAAATCGATAAGCTCAGAAAAGTTAACCAAGAGTTAACTTTTTAGAGCCGTACGTGGACGCTCTAATTTGGTTAACTTACCCGAAGGTTTAAATTTCTCGCGAGTTAACTTTTGTGCGATTCTACTGTATATGGATGTATATATATATATATATATATATATCAAGGATGGGCATTTTTGCATTACCATTCAAAGTGCATTACCATTCAATAGTGAATGGTAGTGCAAAATTGGTTTGCATTACCATTCAGTAGTGAATGGGAATGCAAATGTGATTAGCACTACCATTCAATAGTGAATGCGAATGCAAAGGTGAATGCATTCCCATTCATTGCATTCCCACTGTAAATGTGATTTGCACTGGACTAGTACTCTATTCGGAAAAGTTGGTCTGAGAGGCATCCTCTTTCATAATAACTAGCGTTTGTTCGTGTTGAGTAAAATTTTTGCAAATTTGTTGAACTGTGTAATTATAACCTCAGAAGTTGAAAGAAATACTTTTACATACAGGTATAACATAGAACATATGTACATATTACTATGCCGTGTTGGTTTCCCTTTACTTTGCTAAGCCTAATTTCATATTTATAATATCCCATAAACTTCCTTTCCGTTAATAAATAGATTAGCCACTTAATACCTTAACTATGGTCACAGGTTTTAAATGCTATTAAATGATGAATGGTTGTCCAAATCCCTCGCACTTATTTTTAATTGGTAGTCCAAATCACATTTGCAGTGGGAATGCAATGAATGGGAATGCATTCACCTTTCCATTCGCATTCACTATTGAATGGTAGTGCAAATCACATTTGCATTCCCATTCACTACTGAATTGATTGGGGGCTGCAAGGCTGAATGCAATCAAAATTGAATGCAGCTTGCCCAACCATGATATATATATATGGATACAAATAAGTAAATAAATGTTTTCTATTATTTTAATGCTTTTATAAATTTTACTTTCATTGACAAATGTAATAGGGATGTACACTTCAAAACCGTCGTAATAAAATAAGTATATCTAATATTACTAAAAATTTACAGCCAGTTTCACGAAAATATTTAAGTGAAAATTTAATTTTTTCCCTGTCAGATTACATATTTAGAATCTGATATCTACTTATACTAAAGGTACTGGCTCGCATGCATAATATATAATTAGGTGATTCACAAAGTGTCATAAAGTCATATGTCATATTAAAATATTGTACGGAAATAGCTATAAAAGACCTTTCCGAAGCCCTGTGAAGAAGTAAACAAAAACAAATGATCAAATACGACGACCCAAAAACATATCGTGCAGAGCTGTATTTATTTAGTACACATATAGCGTAGAATGCAACCACAAAATATTATGACTTATGACGATATGACGCAATATGACAGGTTGTGAATCCCCTAAATATGTGTATAACATAATATATTCATCTTAATGATCGTCATTGGTCCTAAATACATAAATAGTTGTATTATCTATCTTACTTGACCGTATATTGTGCTACAATAATGATTTGGTAAAATATAACTACTAGCTACATATTAAGTGATAAGCAGGTTGAATTACATGCACATACATACATAGGTATGTATGCGGTCGTTAACATCACCATGCATGCGCACAGGCAGACGTTGGCGGTACACCCTTAGTGGAACGTAGGCAAGTTGCTCGAGGTCATGTCACAAATGAGTTAATATCTTTTGAACCATAAAAGTCTCCACCTTGAAATAAAATGCGAGATGAAAGTTCAGCGCATATTATGTATATTTTTTCGAAAATATTCGTTGACCCGATCAGTATGTAATAATGCTTTAAAAAATTTAGTTTGAATTCATTATTGTGATTTTGTAAAATTAAATATTTCTTTAACGCAGTTATAAAGTAAGTATTATTACCTTCAAAATAAAAAAAAAAAAATGAACAAGATACGACGAGCCGAACCAAAGATATGGAATTTTGAATGTGGGCATGTTTGCTTAACTATCGAATTTTTACACATGCAGATCTCTGAAAAGAAAAAAAATTTGATATATATTGCGAAAAGATTCCAAGAAATAAATTTGGTGTCTTTTAAAAATGTGAAATTTTTTTTTCAACAAATCCGTACGATTTGTAAAATAATGAACCATATGTATTTCATTTCAATTTTACGTTTATATTTCACGAATTATTGCAAAAAATAATAAAAAAAAAAAATAATAATATAAGAACTGAAACGTAGAATTCACATTTTCCACATTTCAAAAACTTGTTTTAAGTACTATGCAATACTTTAAATCATAGATGGCCAGCTAATGGCTCCAGTGACTCCGTTTGTCTCCCAACAACATCGCTGTGGCTCCAAGTGGCTCCCAACAACAAGCAAATCAATTTCGACAGAATAACTCGCATTTCTTTTTTTCACAGAAATCGTTGTCGCGGCGAGTACTCAAACCTAACGGTCCAGCATCGACCGACATTCATTGCGTAGATACAGCTTCGACATTCATTGTGTACCCTGCAAAAAGTGGGACCACCTAATATGGTAGTACAGGACCAGGTTACGTTGTGACAGTTCTTAGTTACAGAGGTGGTCCAAATATATGAAAAAATGTGGTTACATTAACATTGCGATGTCATTGGACATGACCACCCCTGCTTCACCGCTGCATAACAAAGGACTATATAAAACACCACCCCATTTGGGCCATATACTAATCTGCTTACAGTGGACCACGTTTTAAACTACATCCCAATACCCTAGACCGAGAAAAATTGCCGACCAACCACGAATTAGTTGGCGGCGAACGACAATTTACATTCGATGTGGTCCGATGCATCATAACATGTAACCATGTCTGTAACTAGGTCGCTTCACGCGTGGTACTATGCAGCATAACATGTAACCAAGTCCGTAACCACGTCCCTTCAGACCAACTTTAAAGCCCATCCCAGTGGACTACCTGGTCCTCAAATTTTTGAAGGGTAGTTACACCTTCATACACACATACATACATACATACATACATACATACATAAATATGTATGATGTACATTTATATCTGCTACCACGTTTATGTTGTTTAGCTAAATATTTGAATGCCGCTGCAGCATATCTGTATGTACATACATAAGTACATGTTGTTGCAATAAACCGTTATTTGGCAAAATAATATTTTTATAATTCCGAGAAGAAGGTTGTTGGATTTTTTATTGATGTTGTTGTCGTGTGGCTCCCTTATAGCATTGACAGACGGCAGCGCTAATCCGGAATATCTAGCTAATTCGGACTTAACTTGAGAATTAAGTGGAGGTAATCCGGAATATCTCTTGAGTTAGTCCTCAAAATTTTAGCGGATTAGAGTATTTTGTAATGACATCTCTGGTGAAAAATGTCTATTGTGAATGAAAGGGAAGAAAAAGAAGAACCCAAGGCAGATCTAGGAAGGTAGGCGCATAAGTGAATTCAGAAATTTCGAATGTTATTTGTTATTGTAATTGGTAGATTGTAATGTCAAAATGATATTTCGCCTTGGTTGAAATCTGAATTCGTTTGGGACTCGCCCATTCCTATTGACCATGATGTGATTTCGTTTTGATTTTGACATTACCCTACCTTTGGAAATAAAACAAGAAGTTTTTGAATTCGCCGCTGCGCCTACCTTCCTTCAGCTGTTTTGTTAATCCGCAATACTTGCCGTCTGTCAGGGTAAAATTTTAATCGAATTAAGTGTTGCGGTAATCGGGATTATCGCTGCCGTCTGTCAATGCTATTACACTTAAATCCTGGCCACATATGCTTTAAATTAATGTTAGTTTTGTATTTATGTAAATGCATGGGGTCTTTTTACAAAGCAAATGAAACTATTCCATTAATATTGGGAAGGGGTTGCATTGAGCTATCATATCTTTATACTCAGCTGTACTAGTACACAGAGTATTATAGTTTTAATCACATAACGGTGGATTGTAACAGAATGAAATAATCGAGATAGATATAGACTTATATATATCAAAATGATCAGGGTGAAAAGAGAAGTCGATTGAGCCATGTCCGTCCGTCCGTCCGTCTGTCCGTCCGTCCGTCTGTCTGTAAACACTCTAACTCGCGCAAAAATTGAGATATTTTGATGATATTTGAAATGCAAGTTGGTATCAAGACTGGGACCGTTGGTATTGAAAATGGGCGAAATCGGACCATGACCACGCCCACTTTTCCTATATAGAAAAAATCGGAAATTCGGTATCTCAGCCACTAATATAGCTGGAGCGATGAAATTTTACCCATGTGTTGAGCTCAGGCCCCTATGAAGAAATTTGATGAAACTTTGGAAAATGGGCGGTGCCACGCCCACTTATTAAGGGTCAAACATGGAAAGTTTTATATGTCATAACTCAGAAACCATTGAAGATACATTGATGAAGTTTGGTATGCGTGATTTACTTACTTAGGCAAACATTTGGACGGAAAATAGTTAAAATCGGTTGACGGCCACGCCCACTTTTATATATGGGAACTATAAAGGGGCCTAATAAAAACATTTTAAGCGATATCTCTGTCAAATATAAAGATCTATCACTGAAATTTTGTGGCAGGAGTCCAACTACGAACATAAAACAAAAAGTACAAAAATTTTGGAAAATGGGCGGTGCCACGCCCACTTATTAAGGGGCAAATATTGAAAGTTTTATATGTCATAACTCAGAAACCGTTGAAGATATATCGATGAAATTTGGTATGCGTAATTTGCTTACTTAGGCAAATGTTTTCGCGAAAAATTGTCAAAATCGGTTGACGGCCACGCCCACTTTTATATATGGGAACTATAAAGGGGCCTAATAAAAACATTTTAAGCGATATCTCTGTCAAATATAAAGATCTATCACTGAAATTTTGTGACATGAGTTCTACAATAGACCGGAAACAAAAAATAAAAAAAAGTTTGGAAAATGGGCGTGGCACCGCCTCTTTTTATACAAAGGAATCTACGAGCCTATTATTCGACAAATAACTGAGATATTATGACGAAACTTGGTTTATACACTTTTATAACATGTGTTAATAGACACGCAAAAATTTATTGAAATCGGTTTATGACCACGCCTACTTTTTAACAAAGATATTTCTGGAACACCCTTTTGGAATTTGTAACGTGAAGTCTTTGTAACTAAAAGTCATTTTGCACTAACAATAATATTTATATGCTTATTTGGATGATTGATACAAATTTTGAAAATGGGCGTGGCTGCGCCCTGTTTATGCAGCACTCGTGTCATATAAAATACACCCTATATCGAACAAACGCAAACAAACAATGAAAGCATACAGCTGAGTATCTAATGTTCGATTCCACTCGAACTTAGGCTTCCTTACTTGTAGATAAGAAGTTGTCAGTTTAATATTTTTCGATATTACTCGATTAAGTGCCCAAATATGCATATTTGCGTAAATATGCATTTTGGGTCATAATATGCATTTGCATATGCATTTGCATATTTTTAGCTTCCCTAATAATAACACTGGCTGACAGTGGGAAAGTAATTTTGGAGAGGTTTTTTGGTTGCCATAACGGTTATTCAAGCCCAAAACACTTTTTTGGTTGTCATAACGGTTATTCAGGCCCAAAACGGTTTTTTGGTTTTTATAATGGTTATTAAGGACCAAAAAAATTTTTTTCTCATGATAATGGTTAAATATGACTTTTACCCCATTTCTCTTATAACCGTTACGTCCCTGATTAAAAGTATTCAAAAGATCAAAGGGGAGAGAGATTTCAGTTCAAACCAATTAAACCAGTGATGCTCAAACGCACACTACCAAATTGTGCGCTTGTGTTGAAATATGAGAGAGCTTGCTGATACACCAAAAAAAATTTCAAAATACGCGATAAACAAAAATTTTGTGTATTTTGTTTAGTTACATATTTGCAAACTAAACACTCAGCATTACCGAAAAAGTTTTCGGAAAATAAAAACTTGTCTTCCCACTCAATATTAAACATCCTAAAATTGTTAACCAACGCGTTCATACAAATTACATGCGTAGCAGTCAACAGTCGTTTATCAAGAGATTTGCAAACGCACTTTAATTTTTCACTATGCAGAGAGAGCGCTTGCCTTATACGTGTGAGCAAATCTGTGAGAGAGCAATAAAGTCGCCCGCCCCGGGGCTAGGAAAAGAGCGTCACTGAATTAAACATAGTGACATAGCACAAATAAATAATTTTCAAGTAGCTCGCTAAAGGTCTCTGATGTTTATATATCATACCGTGCTAAATTTTGTCTCATGAGTGTACATATGTATGTAGTTAAAAAGTTTTCAGTTTTTTCTAATTAATGTCGAAGTGGACTTTATAAAACATACATATGTATGTATATAAATATACATACATTCATATCTATATGTACCCACATCTGTTAACAGATTTCTAGAGTTTGTAACAAGTTTGCAATCAAATTAATCCCTTCCATTTTGTATCGTGATAAAACTTTACACCCTAACGAAAGTCAGTACAAGGACAAAATACATGCCAAGCATACTATTCAGTTTCACAAACCTAGCACGACGAGTGACGTAAAATTTAATCGATAAAAGGGTCTTTGGCACCAAATGATGTTGAGGGGAAAATATAGTGTACGATTCAAGGCTTGCCAGCAGCCAGCAATAGGAGCAATGTTATGCGTATACATATTTGTACATATACCCTTAGTATCTACAATGTAGATTCTACATAGATATCGCACACACCCCCTTCTTCCTACGCATGTACATATATCCACGAGTCGTGATTATTTCGATCGAACGTATAGCGTTTCAGAAACGAAAATAAGATGAGAACTCAAAACCACAATACTAAACAATATACGCTAATAATACCAATTCCCATGAAAAGCAATCATAATTATCAACAAAAGAATCCGTCGTCGCTGCGGCAGCAATAGCTGTGGAAGCAGAGTAGTCGTTAAAGCAGTTGCAGCAACCAAAGTCAGTCAGTTAGTCGAATGGCGCGACCAACACACCAAACGTCAGTTCCATTTCCCCAAACTTTATTATCATCAGCGTTGTCGTCCCTCTGCCCCTCTCTTAAGCCTTTTTGACGATGCCACTGCTGCTGCTGTTATTTTTAAAAATATTTCATAGGGGCCAAACTCGGTTTGTTCGATTACATTCGTTCGCTTGCTTCGTCTATCTAACGTCCATCCATCGCGTACCGACCAAACGTTCATCTCTCGCCCAGCTATGGAGCCGGAATGCTGGTGTACCTACAAACGAATGCCGGCATTGCAGCGCTGGTAAGACTAGTCAGCCAAGGTATTAAAATCGCTCAGTTGGGCGTTCGAACATTTGGTTTATCGCACAGTCATTTGATCCGTTTTTTTGTTTTTACTTTTCATTTTTATGTATTCATTTGAGTTCTCATCATATCTACATATGTACGTCTGATGTATTACGTTCCCCGTCGCCGTCCTCCTGTGATGCGTCACTCGACACTCATCGCCCTGACTGGCTAGGTTGTTATGCAGGTCTGACTGGGTTCTGTGGTGAGTGGCCTCAAAACGAATGCGACGCAATGGCGGCGAGATGAAAAATTTCCGTCGCTTGGCAGCAGCTGGAGCCAAAGCAAAACTTTGTTCTACGCCATTTGGATGACTGATATAGATAATATAAGTTCGTATAGTTGGTATAATTGGAGCTGCAGACTTTGCCATAAATGTGTTGCATGTACGAAACCATATGTTAGTATGTGTATTTGTAATTATGTACATATATACGCAATTATCGATATTCGTTTTGTGGAAAAATTAGTACATATTTGTATGTTTTATTGTACGTCGAGGCTCATTAGTACATAGATTGGAATGACTGTGGAACATACTTCTCTATTTAGTGATAACTAATATCCCTTTCTAGTCTTATCCTTCCATAATGAATATGGAAGGTTGGGAAATGGGAGTGGTAATAACTTCGTTCTCAGTTCAAATATTTGTTTTGGATATCGAATATGTTCGTCCCCATATTTATTAGGCACTAGGTTAGGTTAGGTTGGTGGGGATATAATAATCCCTCACTTAGGCCACAAATGTTCCTTTGAGAAGCCAACATCGTATTGCAGGCGTTATACTAAACTTGTAATGCAAGACTTCGTAAGTTTTAGGGCCGTTTACTCAACCTCTAATGAACGATAACAACGGTTAAAGCCCGGTTAAACATCATTATCGACTTCATCAAACCATACATTTAACACGTGGTCGATGAAACTTTATTCTCCGGTTAGCGTTAATCAGAGGTTGAGTAAACGGCCCTTAGTATGTTGTGAATTTTCTGAAGACTATTTTGTGTATTTTCTGAAGAATATTTTGTGTATTTCCTAAAGAATATTCTGTTGACCATTAGATTCCACAACGTGGGTGAGAGTGCTCCCCTTGCGGGGTGCCCCTGTATGCCCTCCTTGACATCGTCGAAGGGCCCCGCCCACCCGACAACTCAAAAGGTCCTCGATCCAGCTTCGAGTCCCTCCAACAGCATTTATGCCTTCCTCCAGGCACCTCGAACTATGACTGAGGCCGTCTCGCACCTCTCCCCTTGGCTCGCGTCTTGAGGGGACGTACTCGACCGGTCAACAGCCTTTGCTAGCCCTCCGCGGTTTCCCCCCGCAGTCTGCCTTGGTGCAAGCACCAGGAACAGGCATCGAGGAGGACGGAGGCAGCAACCTCTTGGAGGTTTTAGCCGAGGATTTTTGCCGTCATATAAAAGACATAACAATATACGAGATCATTATAGAAGGACTATTGTTTTTGAACAACAATTATTGTTTCAGACACTACAGGAACGTTGAATTATCAAAAGTTATTAATTGGTAATTGGGTCAGCCAATAATTTTTGTTTATAAATAAGTCTCTCCATTTTTTTTGCTTTAGTGAGGATCTTCGTTGGGATATCATTTATCTTGCTTTGCTAAACAGGCGTTCCGACTCTATTGATGTTGCCGGAATGCAAAAGTTACTTTGTGCTTCACCATGGCTATCGATAGGGGGTAAAAGTCATGCGATAGTGAGACCCGTTAAGACTTAATTAAAACATACGATAGTTTCGATAGTGGTAACTAAAGTATTCGATACATCGATAGTACCACCGATAGTTTTGCAGCTATAAGACTTCGTCTATTGGGAACCAGCATTAACACTAAAAATATTGTCAGCACGGAAATGCAACGAAAAATAACCCTTGCCAATAACTTTGGACTAAGTAAGCAATTGAAAAGTAAAGTCCTCTCCCTACGAACAAAGTCACGCTCTAGAGGACGGTAATCGTTCCAGTCCGCACGTACGGTACAGAAGCATGGACGATGTCAAAATCAAACGAGACGGCACTTGGAGTATTCGAGAGAAAATTTCTTCGGACGATCTATGGCGTTAGCAATGGCGCGTATCGACGGAGGTTTAACGATGAGCTGTACGAGCTTTATGCAGACATCAACATCGTTCAGCGAATAAAAATCCAGTGGCTGCGGTCATGTCGTGAGAATGGATGAAGTGCTCCTGCCCAGAAGGTATTTCTTTCGAAATCCGGTAAGGGTTGAAGAAAAGGGAGACCCCCACTGCGTTGGGAAGATCAGATGGACAGCGACACTGTCTCTTTTGGTAGTTCCAATTGGCGCCATGCTGTACGCCAAGAAAACAACTGGCGCGCTTTATTGGACTCGGCCAGAATCGTCTAGACGGTAACAAACCAATTAACATGAAGAAGACAAGAAGTGAGTTACTGGCATCGCTATCTCTCAATGTCAAGGAAAAACTGTGGAATAAATTCATATTGAAGAATAAGTTTGTTCTTAAACAGTTTAGAGTTGTTTCTGCGTCATTTTTAATTTTCTTCGCATACAGTTTGTATGCAGCCTTCAAATTTACTTAGCCTCTAACTTCGAAACGGCACATTTGAACGCTATAAATTTTAGAAGTTGATACGTGTTATAATAATTTATTAATTTTCATGAAGAAGCTAAAACGATAATTTTGTTGGTTACACTTTTTTGGTAGTTAGGACTCGATATGATAAGCCGTCTCCAGTACAAAACAAAATATTTTAGAATCTTACAAACTTAATTTCTGGAAAGTTAATTACACAAGTTAAAGTGTGTCTGTAGATACGACTACATTATAGCCGTAAAAATGAATATACCTATGTACCTACAAACCCTTAAAAATTACATTATTGCATGCTTATAGCATTCCACCATTCCACCCTAAAAGCCCTTTCGTTTCACTGTTCTCTGAAGGGACAGACGTATTAAATTCAATTGATAAAAACTTTGCCACGACGGGAAATATATGTACCTATGCTCCATGTAAGGGTTTACAGCAACTGTACGTCGGTCGACATTATACATACATATGTAAGCTCGTACAAAAATACCCTGAATATACATGCATATATGCATGTACAATGTACATTTTACATAAAACCAACACCGGAAAGTCGACCAAGAACGCAAATGGCGGAAGAGCACAAAAAAAAAAATAATTCCGAGAGAAAACCCATAATATTAGGTTATTACCGCCGCAGGGTGGTCTGGTCTGCAATTTTTATGTATCTCACGACGAAATATCATTAAAAGTAGATGTGTATTGTATGTACATAATATGTGTATAAAATGCTATCTCCGGTTACTTGGCAAGCTTTATTTATTAATACCAACAGATTACTTAGTGCAAAGAAGACTTGCAAAGGCACACTTCCATACTACATTGTAGATATATTTCCAAGTAATGAGAACATCGAAAGATATCCTGCTGAGGATAATTGGTTTTTTAAATACACAAGCGATTTAATACTTTTGTATGTTCATTAAGGTGATCCAAAATGTTAAAACGCAACAAATCATTGCAGTACCAGGCTATTTTTATGCTTTTATATTCCTAAAACAATCTGTGTTCACTTTTTTTTTTTTAAATAATAAAAAACGTCCTTTCTTTTTCATTAAAGATTTTCGAAAAAAATTATGTATCATCACTGAGAACCTGGATGACCGAGCTTATCTCGGGCTGCCATTTTTTCGCAGATGCTCGCAAGCGAAACAAAAAGTTGAAATAAAAAAAAGTTGTAGAAAAATGAAACTTTTCAGAAGTTTGCGCCCGAGACCCCTTGTATACTAAATTTCATGAAAATTGTTGAAGCCATTTGTGAGATCCAGAACTAAAGTAAATCCGTCTCGTTGGCCGTGATACCTCTACCTCTTCATGTCCTTCTCCCTCTACTTTTCTTTTTCCTTTCTCTTTCATCTCCGTTTCCTTTTTCTTTTCCTTTTCAACTTCCCTTTCCTTTCCTTATCGCTCCCCTAACCCCTCCTTTTCTCTCACCCACCCTCCTATTCGTTCTCCATTCCCCTCTCCCAATCTCTATCTCACCCCTTCCCTCTCCCATTCTATTTTGGTTTCCTCTTTGATACTCATACCGTTCAGAGACATTCGAGGGTCATCCGGGTCTATGTTCTGACCCATATCTCGGGACCCGACCTAGGCAATACAATTAAAATAGTTCTATGTTGAAGTCCTCATCAAGACCTTTCATTTTATACCCATATCGCTCAGAGACATTCGAGGGTCATCCGGGTCCACGTTTTGACCCATATCTCGGAACCCGGGATAAAAGTTAGTAAAAAATTAAATTTTTCGAGAGTTCACCTCCGAAGCTCCGTGCATACCAAATTTCATGAAAATCGTTGGAGCCGTTTTCAGAATCCTGATTATATATATATATACATACATACATACAGGAATTGCTCCCCTGCAGGAAGAAAAAAATCAATTGCTAAAAGTAGTTGACTTTTAACTGGTTATTTTGAGACAATTGAAAAAAATAATGAATTTGTATCAAACAGCAAGAAACCCATTTTTAATTAGTTGCTTTGTCATGAGAAAAATCCAAAAAAAGGAGAAAGTGTGCATTGACAAAAGCTTTCAAATGCCTGATGAAAATATTTTTATTCAAAATTATTTAAACTGATAGAATTTTGCTGTGAAAAATCCCCTTTTTGGATTTGGGAAGCGAAGCAATGGAATAATATCGAAATTTTTGCGAATTCCATGAATGGAAACATGTATGTATGTAACAGGTACATCTGCAACCATTTCCCTTGTATTTTTTTTATAATTTTCTAAATATGAATGAGGTTATATTTTGGGATCAATTATTTTTCACACAAAAAAAGTTAGTTTATAGTTACCCTATGAGTAATGCAGAAGTACACAGGGCTGACTTTTTTATCGCCATTCCCATACAAAAGTAGTTAGCCTTTTTCAAAGAAAATATACAATTAAAAGTGACCACTAGTGTCTTTGTAAACAGTTTAAAGTCAGTTTTAAGTTAGATGCACTTCCTGCAGGGTCGTTTAAAGGTATTGGATGTAAGAGGAGAGGGATATTTGGCGACATTCCGCGACCTCGAAACCTTAATATACATATAAGGCAAAACTTTCGGTATAGATTTCCGTAGTACAGTCGCTTGAAATGCGGGTTGTTTCGCGGATTTCGGAAGAACTCTATTTTCTTCATACAATTTTCAACCACCCTAATGTACATATATGTATCTATACATGCATACATTTTGGCGTTCCCTATAAACGTTAATTTTTTTCAGTCTCATTCCCTCCATCCATGGTCAAAGATATCACAAAGTTTTGGTCCCTATAGAGGACGGCTAAGTTGTCTAGCACGGAATTTAAAGTTCGGAATGCCGTAAGAAAACTCAAAATCTTGTTATATAGGTAGGTATACTGGCGCGAATACAACTCTAACGAGTTTTAGGCAGCGCTTGTTCCTATTTCGAAGCGTGAGAAGCCTTTTCATGACAGAAATACACTCGGAAAACCGATCTCGAATTGGGATAGGCTCCGAGTTGCAGAAAATCTGATGTAAACATTTACAGGATCACCCTGATGTATATACATATATATAAATTGTATTGTACCTACAATTTTTAGTATATACATATTCACGTATCTATTCCCTAAACTGTAGTAAAATTCCCAATTCTCTCGAATCCAAACGTAATTCAATTCGTTTTATCCCATACATTTCCGAAAATTATGTTGTAAATTTTCATATGGATAATGTCCACAACAACGACAACTGCAACCCAAGCACACTCCCAATAAAAGCAATCATTATCATGAATATCAACATCATCATCGCCAACAGAGGTTGACGTACCACACAGTGGCAGCAGTGGGCATCGACAGCGGCAGCAGCTGCAGTCACAGTAAGGTGATGGGTAACCAAGCGACAGAACAAACGACTGACCGAGCGATCGACTAGCAGTCAATTCTATACTCACAAGGAAAGCTTTGAAGCTTCCCCGTCATCGTCAGCGTTAGCGTCGTCCCTCCAACAATATGAAAACCTTGTATTTGCTGTCGTTAATGCCACTGCTATTTTGGGGATAACTTGTCACGAGGGACCAAAAACTGTGTGCTTCCTCCTTAGACCGTAACTTTGTGTAGCTATACAGTTACTTTCATCATGGCCGTTTAGTTCGGTTCGGTCCGTTCGTTCGTTGGTTCGTGTATGCATTTCGGCCTTGTGTATAACTGTACACAACAAGCACTATTCACCCAACTTGCTGGGCTGCTGGTGAACAATGTTGACGGAGAAATTCAGGTTGTCCGGCAGTTGGGTCGTCAAGGCAGTCAGTCAAACGGTGGGTTCGTCGTTCAGTCATTGCTATTTCAACCGTTCTTATATATGTAGGTATGTCGTATGTGCGTATGTATTTATATATAATAGAGCTTTGGGCGTATCGTGCTTTCTCGTTTAGCTCGGGGTTCTTTGGTGAGTACGGCCTCACAGTATAGCGTACGAGCTGAAATTTTTTAATGATTTGGCAGCAGTTAAGGCGTAAAGCAAAACTTGATTCTACGCCATTTGGATGACGTTCAAAAAGTCGTTTCTCTGGTCGAAGTAACTTGTACATATGTATGTATGTATGTGCATATGTACGTCCAAGCGACGTGATGGGATGTGAAGATAATTATCTGGTTTGTTGCAAGAGAATGTAGTATATGTATATATGTATGTATAACAGCTCTTGGAGGTGTCAGCTTCAGACTTTCCAATGAAGGTTTACCACGAGCATATATATGTATGTACATATGTACGAATGTATAATATTATATTAAGTATCTATACAGGGTCGTATTCAGATGGTAGTTCAGTGGTTTAGATATGTATGTATGTATGCATGCACATAAGCCTTAAGGGTTCAAGTCTCGTACAACTCGACAGCTGGTGTACGTGCTTGAATAAATAGGTAGTCGACACAGCAGGGTCGAAATTAGGGTCGGGTAGTTGGAAAGGCTTTATATATTTACAAAATTTACATATGTACATATCGACGCTTCCAAACAATACTGTACTAAGTCGACTTAGTACATTTTCCCGTTTTTGGCGTTTTCAAGTAGAGCGTGTCTTAATTTAGATGCTGTCTGTTAGATGTTTGTATCAATCGGACAATCCAATCAAAAATTATAAGCAAAAGTGTACATGTAACACAACTCGAGATTTTTACAGAATAAAAACTTTGAGAGCTTGCCATGAAAAACCACGTAGCAAATTTTTATTTCTTCTTACGGTTTTATATAAAGCGTTCTCTGACTTTGATATTGTCGAGTTTTGGTGTTGATCGTTCAATCCAAACAGAAGTTACAAGTGAAAATATACTTAGCACACAACCCAAGTTTCATATCGAGTTTAAACTTTGAGAGTTTCTCCTGCAAAACACAGTTTTCAGACTTAGTACAGTTTTGTTTGGAAGCATCGATATGTACATTAGGCTGTCGCGCCTTATATGGACCAAAATATATACTTACTATAACATACGCCCCCCTTATGATGTCTATTTGGAAAACATTTCCGGAAAAAAATTTAATTTTTATTTTGGACAATGCTAAATGTCGCTAAAATACATTATTTTCATATCTTCGGTCCCATGATGCTCCGATCTCTATGTTTGATACACCAATGTCTTTGGCTTGAGAGGACAGTTTCTATTATATAATCGTATTAACCCTATGTGCGCCATTGGGGTCTTTTTCACCAGTACTTAGTTTATACCACCTTAATGAACCTTTTTTTTTACTGCATGTTAAAAATCATTTATTTCTTGCAAAATAAGTATTTCGATCTCTTCAGTAGAACCCGAAATAAAACAAATTTAACATTCCGAGGAATATATGTTTTTCGCTTCATGTGGTCATTTACGTGTAGGTTCATTTTACAAATGTTTTTTTCTTAGGAGACCCCTACTGGAAGTTTGTGGCGAATAATTTTCTAGAGCATTTTAACCCTCTAGCACCTCCAAGAAAGGGATTTTGTCAATACGGAAACGACTGTTCGAACATTTGAACAACAATTGTTCGGGCTAGTCGAAAATGTTCGAAAAAAATCTAGTGCTCTAAAAGCAATATACATACATTTCCCCGTGTTGATGCAATAGCATTTGATATATGTATGTACAAGTTTTCGAATGCAGTCACTCTAATAAATACAAAAAATTATGCTGTAAATGTGATCATCCTAATAAATAACAAAAAAAATGATGCTTTAAAGGTGGTCATAAATAAAAATAGGTAAAAAAACTTTTTAAGTTAAACGGTTTTATGTTATACTACATACATTGCAATGTTTAAGATAAATGTACTAAAAACCAAAAAATAATAAAATAGATACAGTCGTGGGAATTATAAACATTTGCATAGACTAGACTAAAATAAAACCGGGGGGCACGTCAATTGTCTACAAATTATCGACTTAATGTGCGATAGAAGAATCGTTTAATTCGTCGTTAGGCAGTTGGCCCGCAGACGGTGAGGAAATTACTTACTATTTTCTTGCTCATGGAAATTCCAATAGTTATACACTTCATGTTAATAAAAGAGATGTTTCAACTAGTTTATCGTTGGACATTCACACGAGGAATCGTTTCACTGCTCGTAGTTTGTCTTTAATCGACAAAACATATGATAAAAGTACTACTCGCTCGCGATATGTAAATATACAGACACATTTATAAACATATATACATATATAGGGTTTTCGCAAGAAATTGTTTCCTTGGAAAAAAGAACAGGTAAGAGTTCTAGCGTTGATGCGAATTTAACTTAAGTTTTAAAACGGCATCCAATATGTTTCTTTTTTCTTCAGGAGTAATATTTCATAGCGGTGAGATCTACGCCAAATACATAAATAGAAGAGCAGAGAAGCTGCAGCACATCATCGCCAATGCACAAATGAATGACTCCGACATATTTATATTTCGTCGTACCATACGAAAACTAGCATACGAAAAGTAACAAAATCGAATTTTGGCGGACGAAAACTATCAATTTCGTTTAAACAACAATAATTTTAATGTAAAAACAGTATATAATTACTGATACTTTTCGTCAGCCAAAAGTCGATTTTGTTACTTTTCGTCGGCCAAAAGTCAAATGTGCTACTTTTCGTACAGAATTTTTTTATTGATAGCTTTCGCCAGAAATTTTAAATGTGCTAGTTTTCGTATGGTACGACGATTTATAGTTATAGTTATAGTTATAGTTATAGTTATAGTTATAGTTATAGTTATAGTTATAGTTATAGTTATAGTTATAGTTATAGTTATAGTTATAGTTATAGTTATAGTTATAGTTATAGTTATAGTTATAGTTATAGTTATAGTTATAGTTATAGTTATAGTTATAGTTATAGTTATAGTTATAGTTATAGTTATAGTTATAGTTATAGTTATAGTTATAGTTATAGTTATAGTTATAGTTATAGTTATAGTTATAGTTATAGTTATAGTTATAGTTATAGTTATAGTTATAGTTATAGTTATAGTTATAGTTATAGTTATAGTTATAGTTATAGTTATAGTTATAGTTATAGTTATAGTTATAGTTATAGTTATAGTTATAGTTATAGTTATAGTTATAGTTATAGTTATAGTTATAGTTATAGTTATAGTTATAGTTATAGTTATAGTTATAGTTATAGTTATAGTTATAGTTATAGTTATAGTTATAGTTATAGTTATAGTTATAGTTATAGTTATAGTTATAGTTATAGTTATAGTTATAGTTATAGTTATAGTTATAGTTATAGTTATAGTTATAGTTATAGTTATAGTTATAGTTATAGTTATAGTTATAGTTATAGTTATAGTTATAGTTATAGTTATAGTTATAGTTATAGTTATAGTTATAGTTATAGTTATAGTTATAGTTATAGTTATAGTTATAGTTATAGTTATAGTTATAGTTATAGTTATAGTTATAGTTATAGTTATAGTTATAGTTATAGTTATAGTTATAGTTATAGTTATAGTTATAGTTATAGTTATAGTTATAGTTATAGTTATAGTTATAGTTATAGTTATAGTTATAGTTATAGTTATAGTTATAGTTATAGTTATAGTTATAGTTATAGTTATAGTTATAGTTATAGTTATAGTTATAGTTATAGTTATAGTTATAGTTATAGTTATAGTTATAGTTATAGTTATAGTTATAGTTATAGTTATAGTTATAGTTATAGTTATAGTTATAGTTATAGTTATAGTTATAGTTATAGTTATAGTTATAGTTATAGTTATAGTTATAGTTATAGTTATAGTTATAGTTATAGTTATAGTTATAGTTATAGTTATAGTTATAGTTATAGTTATAGTTATAGTTATAGTTATAGTTATAGTTATAGTTATAGTTATAGTTATAGTTATAGTTATAGTTATAGTTATAGTTATAGTTATAGTTATAGTTATAGTTATAGTTATAGTTATAGTTATAGTTATAGTTATAGTTATAGTTATAGTTATAGTTATAGTTATAGTTATAGTTATAGTTATAGTTATAGTTATAGTTATAGTTATAGTTATAGTTATAGTTATAGTTATAGTTATAGTTATAGTTATAGTTATAGTTATAGTTATAGTTATAGTTATAGTTATAGTTATAGTTATAGTTATAGTTATAGTTATAGTTATAGTTATAGTTATAGTTATAGTTATAGTTATAGTTATAGTTATAGTTATAGTTATAGTTATAGTTATAGTTATAGTTATAGTTATAGTTATAGTTATAGTTATAGTTATAGTTATAGTTATAGTTATAGTTATAGTTATAGTTATAGTTATAGTTATAGTTATAGTTATAGTTATAGTTATAGTTATAGTTATAGTTATAGTTATAGTTATAGTTATAGTTATAGTTATAGTTATAGTTATAGTTATAGTTATAGTTATAGTTATAGTTATAGTTATAGTTATAGTTATAGTTATAGTTATAGTTATAGTTATAGTTATAGTTATAGTTATAGTTATAGTTATAGTTATAGTTATAGTTATAGTTATAGTTATAGTTGTAGTTATAGTTATAGTTATAGTTATAGTTATAGTTATAGTTATAGTTATAGTTATAGTTATAGTTATAGTTATAGTTATAGTTATAGTTATATATTAATATTTTTGGTTTTAAAAATTTCACTTACATATTTGTATATGTATATAAAGACTGAATTATATACATACATATAGTTATAAGAATTCCATCTCATTGTAAATATATGTAAATACATATGTATATGTATGTCTTAAAATAAAACACAATGAAAAGAAATAACCATTTTTCTTTTTTATTTTTGTTAGGTGGGTTAAATGATTTCGAATTTTGAACTTCGAAAAAGTGAAAACGCAGGAATAAGTATTCTTAAAATAAGAATGTGCATTCTTAAATCAATCATAGGCAATGCTGAAAACAAGTTTATATAAGCTTATTTCAAAAAGGAAAATTATTAATATAAGCTTTTTATTCTCTCAAAAATCGTTCTAAAAATAAGAATATATTCTTGATTTTAGCATTTTCAAGGTTAACAGACTTTCATGACGTTTTCGGCTTGATTCAAGCCCGTTATACTTAAGTTTAGCTTGCTTTTTCTCTGAGTGTACTTTTTTCCACATTCTAGCCCTACTTATCACACGTCCATCGTTGTCGGTTGAACAACTGCCTAATTATAGTGTAACATTACAAAACAAACATTTTAATCAACGATTGTAGACAATTGACGTGCCCCACGGTTTTATATTAGTCTAGTCTATGCAAATGTTTACAATTCCCACGACTGTATCTATTTTATTATTTTTTGGTTTTTAGTACATTTATCTTAAACATCGCAATGTATGTGTAACATATAAAAAAAGGTAAACAAACTTTTTAAGTTAAACGGTTTTATGTTATACATACATTGCAATGTTTAAGATAAATGTACTAAAAACAAAAAAATAATAAAATAGATACAGTCGTGGGAATTATTAACATTTGCATAGACTAGACTAAAATAAAACCGTGGGGCACGTCAATTGTCTACAATCGTTGATTAAAATGTTTGTTTTGTAATGTTACACTATAATTAGGCAGTTGTTCAACCGACAACGATGGACGTGTGATAAGTAGGGCTAGAATGTGGAAAAAAGCTAGCAAGCTCGATTATAAGCGAGTTTTAGGGTTTCATAGTGGTGAGCGAGTAGTATTTTTTTATCATATGTTTTGTCGATTAAAGACAAACTACGAGCAGTGAAACGATTCCTCGTGTGAATGTCCAACGATAAACTAGTTGAAACATCTCTTTTATTAACATGGAGTGTATAACTATTGGAATTTCCATGAGCAAGAAAATAGTAAGTAATTTCCTCACCGTCTGCGGGCCAACTGCCTAACGACGAATTAAACGATTCTTCTATCGCACATTAAGTCGATAATTTGTAGACAATTGACGTGCCCCCCGGTTTTATTTTAGTCTAGTCTATGCAAATGTTTATAATTCCCACGACTGTATCTATTTTATTATTTTTTGGTTTTTAGTACATTTATCTTAAACATTGCAATGTATGTATAACATAAAACCGTTTAACTTAAAAAGTTTTTTTACCTATTTTTATTTTCCAGTTTTTAGTTTTTATTTCGCATAACATAAAACCGTTTAACTTAAAAAGTTAAAAAGCGCCACCTAGCGGCTCCAATTTTTTTTTAAACATTTGTAAATTATTTAAGTAATGCACATGCTAAATATCAGCTACCCCGATCTCAGCTCCACCTAGCGGAATTTTTTTTTTTTTAAATATTTCTTTTCAAGGTAGTAATACATGTTCCGAATTTTAGCCAAATCGGACCATAAATGCGATTTTTTTAAATATCGGTCCATAATTAGGATTTTCAGTTTTAATTACCCCGATCTCAGCTCCACCTAGCGGAATTTTTTTTTTTAAAAAATATTTCTTTTCAAGGTAGTAATACATGTTCCGAATTTTAGCCAAATCGGACCATAAATGCGATTTTTTTAAATATAGCGACCCACGCGCCACCTATCGGAAGTTTTTTTTTAGGAAAATATTTCCTCTCAAGGTAGTAATACATGTTCCGAATTTCAGCCAAATCGGACCATAAATGCGATTTTTGTAAATATAGCGACCCACGCGCCATCTAGCGGAATTTTTTTAAGAAAATATTTCTTTTCAAGGTGGTAATACATGTTCCGAATTTCAGCCAAATCGGACCATAAATGCGATTTTTGTAAATATAGCCACGCGCCACCTAGCGGAATTTTTTTTTCATAATATTGCATTGTCATCGGGGTTATACATGCGTACAAAATTTCAGATTAATCGGTTGACATGAAGAGGGTGAAATTTGAATTACTAAACCCAAGAATAAGTAATAAAACAAACGGGGTGAGCTAAATAAAACCGTTTAATAAAAATAGGTAAAAAAACTTTTTAAGTTAAACGGTTTTATGTTATACATACATTGCAATGTTTAAGATAAATGTACTAAAAACCAAAAAATAATAAAATAGATACAGTCGTGGGAATTATAAACATTTGCATAGACTAGACCAAGGGTGCTCAACGCTCTCGTATTGAATGGGAAAACTCCAATACATCTACAAAAATTTATTAGTGCACTCAGAAAAAATTTGTATTAGATTTAAAAAAAAGTTACAAACTACAAGTAAATTTTTATTGTACGATTGGAAAATTTTACATACAATATAAATACATACATTTGTACAATATTTACAACATATTTTATTTATATTAAATTAAGATATGAACTCGTACATATAAAAAATGTATCTACATATTACATAATAACAATAAGTGATAAGTTTATTCAAGGCTGTTTAATAAATTTTATAAATATTTATTGTCGAATCAGAGGTGGATAATTGGAGAATTACTTCTAAATTCTTTTGTGATAAAAGTTTTCTTTGGTTTGTTTTGATTAACTCAAGGCTAGAAAAGGCTTTTTCGCAAATATAAGTGCTTCCGAACATGGATAAGTATTTTAAAATTTCATTTCTTATGAGTGGATACTTGTCATATTTTATTTCTGTCATATATGTAACTTACCTTAATTATTAATTTATATACGTACCTATAATTAATTAGCATAGACTGTGACTTGCAATAATATTTCAGCAAAAAAAGCTTTAATTCCTATTATTCTTATTAAAATCTGCTTTTATTTTTCTTCAAATAATTTGAAATACACTTTTGCCACACATTTTTCAATATTAACTAGAAATTTTGTTCAGTTTTTTCGTTTGCCTACAAATCGCACCCTAAATCAAAAAATTGCACAACTCAAAATTTTTTGAATCCATGAATAACGTATTTAGGGACTGCTAAATATTAGTCTCCTCCCAGCAAAAGTCTTCTTCCTTGCCCCAGGTTTTACTTCAAAGCTTCGTTTGCCCCACGGTTTTATTTTAGTCTAGTCTATGCAAATGTTTATAATTCCCACGACTGTATCTATTTTATTATTTTTTGGTTTTTAGTACATTTATCTTAAACATTGCAATGTATGTATAACATAAAACCGTTTAACTTAAAAAGTTTTTTTACCTATTTTTATTTTCTAGTTTTTAGTTTTTATTTCGCATTCTGTTTAATTCATTTAGTGCTTCATTATTGCAAGGTTTCTTGCCCGTTAGTTTATTGCAGTCCAACGCCTCTATAGGTACGTAGTCCCTGCAAAGTTCTTACTCTACTAAGAGCCACGTAGGCTGAGTCTTGAGGGGAAAACGCTAACGACATATCATTTTTATCCACCCTAATGCCATACAGTTCTCGGCGCGTTTTAACCTTTCACCTTAACTTGGGTGGTGTACCGCTAACGACGTATCATTTTTAGCCACCCTAACGCCACACAGTCCTCAACACGATACAAAATCTTGACTTGGGTGGTGGATTCAGGCTGGATTAATCAGATACCTAAATTACAGATTCAATTTCTAAATTTAAATCTTATTATTATACTCCATTTAGTCTTAAACTTTGCAATGTATGTTTAACATAAAACCGTTTAACTTAAAAAGTTTTTTTTACCTATTTTTATTTAAATAGAGCGACTCACGCGCCACCTAGCGGCTCCAATTTTTTTTTTAAACATTTGTAAATTATTTAAGTAATGCACATGCTAAATATCAGCCAAATCGGTCCATAATTAGGATTTTCAGTTTTAATTACCCCGATCTCAGCTCCACCTAGCGGAACTTTTTTTTAAGAAAATATTTCTTTTCAAGGTAGTAATACATGTTCCGAATTTCAGCCAAATCGGACCATAAATGCGATTTTTGTAAATATAGCGACCCACGCGCCACCTATCGGAAGTTTTTTTTAGGAAAATATTTCTTTTCAAGGTAGTAATACATGTTCCGAATTTCAGCCAAATCGGACCATAAATACGATTTTTGTAAATATAGCGACCCACGCGCCACCTAGCGGAATTTTTTTTTAAAGAAAATATTTCTTTTCAAGGTAGTAATACATGTTCCGAATTTCAGCCAAATCGGACCATAAATGCGATTTTTGTAAATATAGCGACCCACGCGCCACCTATCGGAAGTTTTTTTTAGGAAAATATTTCTTTTCAAGGTAGTAATACATGTTCCGAATTTCAGCCAAATCGGACCATAAATACGATTTTTGTAAATATAGCGACCCACGCGCCACCTAGCGGAATTTTTTTTAAAGAAAATATTTCTTTTCAAGGTAGTAATACATGTTCCGAATTTCAGCCAAATCGGACCATAAATGCGATTTTTGTAAATATACCGACCCATGCGCCACCTATCGGAAGTTTTTTTTAGGAAAATATTTCCTTTCAAGGTAGTAATACATGTTCCGAATTTCAGCGAAATCGGACCATAAATGCGATTTTTGTAAATATAGCGACCCACGCGCCACCTATCGGATTTTTTTTTTTTTTCAAAATATTGCATTGTCATCGGGGTTATACATGCGTACAAAATTTCAGATTAATCGGTTGACAGGAAGAGGGTGAAATTTGAATCAAGGGCGTAGGCAGGTAGGGGCAGGGGGGGCAGCTGCCCCCCCCCCCTGGCTAGGTAGATACTGCTTAACATTATAATGGCATCAGAGAATAGTACAGAAATTTACATGTCAAAATAAAACAGTGAGATTTGTTTCAATTCGTGTCTACAGTTCACTAAATATTTTAGCATTAGCATTGATAAGCAGAATCTAAGGCCCGGTTTCACCAGCGTGACTAAAGCTAATACTGATTTCACACAGGCGGTTAATGGAGCAATTATCCACATTTTCTTCATTAAGTTGATAATGACGCTCGATCTTCCATCCAGAAGTTCAATTATTAATGGATCCATTACTAATTAATTGAATTTTTAATCGAATAAAAATCCAATACAACTCTGGGACGTAAGTTCGTTTTTATTAATTTTGAAGTTTTCAGTGTCAACCGTCAATTCGTTTTGGCATGAATTTATTATCCCAACAAACATTCTCAGAGCACTCATAATTTGGAGTCGGATATGAATCACAAACATGTGTGAAATATGTATGAGCTTAGGAGAAATTTTTTTATAATTTTTTTCTTGTTTTTTTTTTTAAATGATAATTGTAATTCGAAAAATGGGAAGTAGGTATAAAAGTATCACTAAAGTTCATCAGGAGGAAAATACAAATAGACAACACTATAGAGCAAGGAATGAATGTCCCACAATGGTTGTGTTCAGAATCCCAACGGTTGCGCAACAGTTGTGTTTTTATCTTCTGAACGCAAAGTTGAGTATTTCTGGTTAACACAACATGATGTTAGGTTGGACACTTTTTTTCATCATAAATTTTTTATGCTCACTTCGGACAACATGTTGTGCTTACGATTTTGACATATGTACAAATATATAAATACCTATATTTATGAATTTTTTAATGTGATAAAAATGTTTCAAAGCAGCGAAATTATTGCCGATTATGTTGTGGATAGGTAATTATAATAATAGTTTGTTTATTTTCTGTATCAGCTCGTTCAGAAGGAGCAAATTATATCCCTTTCCGCTCAGTGATATCTACACAACAGTTTTGCTCAACAGTTCCGACTTCTGAACGCAACCAATGAGAGAAGAGGAGAATAAGCTGGGAGAATGGAGAGAGGGGATGAAGAGAATTGGGTAAGGGGAAGGAAAATGCAAAAACAAAAGACATTTTTTTTGGGTTTACTACATATTCAGGCTCATAAAATGTATGAAATTAGGCTCATATCAGGGGACCACCTTAAGAACAGAAATACATACATTTCGGACTCCAAAATGAGCTCATAATGAGTGTGAATGCTCAAGTTTACGATTCCTTTCTGATTTTTTTATGACTCCGAATGTTTACTGGGATTATTTATTAAAAAATTCTTGTCAATAATAACAAATTATTTAATGAAAAGTGACATCTCCTTGTTAATTGAGTGTGTGTGAAACACAAGAATTTATTGTTATATTATAAATGTAATGTACTACATTAATTTTCTGTCTGAAAACAGTATAAAACTAAGTTTTGACTTAAGTTAGCCCAGATTTGAGGTTAACTTACTTTTGGGTTTCACCAAATGAGCGACTTGAATAATTTTGCACACAACAACCCGATCAGCTGTTTTATACATAGTAGTTTTTTTCCTACCTTTTGACTTTGTGCAACCCAGTTTGTTTGACAGTTGTTGTTGTCATTTTTATATTAGCAGTGTTGCTGTAGTCGCACTCACAAATTAGTATTATTTTTGACATTTAAGAGCGGAACAGCAACACTTGATTTTAGTCGCAAAAAAATTGATTTTTAACTGATTCAAATATTTAATGTGCTTGCCCCCCCCTGGATAAAATCCTGGCTACGCCCTTGATTTGAATTACTAAATTTGACCCAAGAATAAATAATAAATAAAACAAACGGGGTGAGCTAAATAAAACCGTTTAAAAAAGATATATTTCTCGAAAATCGGTATAAAATAACGTACCTACATATGTACAAGTATTTACAGAAACTATTTTTATACGTTCATATGTACGATACATATATTCCAATAAAGATTTGATAGCGACGTATGCAGCAAAAGACAACCGCAGGCGGAAAGATAAGGCATGAAAAGACTTATGAGAACTTATCGAAATAGACTCAATTCTTAAACAACTGAATATATACAATGCACAATGTTATCATATGAATCTTCAACAAATTTGAGAGCAAACATACATACATACATACTAGGGCGGGTCGATTTGTGGGGAGGCAAAAAAATCGCCCATGGCTCTGTGAAAATCATATTCTAGGGATCAAAATAAGAAACTTTGCCGAAGGAACCATACCTCTAAAACGAATTCTGATGTCCCCCAATTTGGGTCGAACTTTTGGGTAGGAAATTTGGTATCTCAGTCACTAATATAGCTGAAGCGATGAAATTTTACCCACGTGTTCAGCTCAGGCCCCTAAGAAGAAATTTGATGAAATTTTGGAAAATGGGCGGTGCCACGCCCACTTATTAAGGGTCAAACATTGAAAGTTTTATATGTCATAACTCAGAAACCATTAAAGATATAGCGATGAAATTTGGTACGCGTGATTTACTTATTTAGGTAAACGTTTGGACGGAAAATAGTTAAAATCGGTTCACGGCCACGCCCACTTTTATATATGTGTATTATAAAGTGACCTAATAAAAACGTTTTAAGCCATATCTCGTGAACCGATTTTAACTACTTTCCGTCCAAACGTTTGCCTAAGTAAGCAAATCACGCGTACCAAATTTCATCGGTATATCTTTAATGGTTTCTGAGTTATGACATATAAAACTTTCAATGTTTGACCCTTAATAAGTGGGCGTGGCACCGCCCATTTTCCAAAATTTCATCAAATTTCTTCTTAGGGGCCTGAGCTGAACACGTGGGTAAAATTTCATCGCTTCAGAAAAAAATTCTGATCAACTTATTAAAGCGGTGGATGTAGCGACAGCTCTATCACTTTAGAATCTAAAGTTTAGATCCCTCTAAAACTCGTCACACCAAAGAGCACCATTAGAAAGTTATTTCTCTCAAATAGAAGTACGCCAATTTTCATTAAAATTGGTTGGACAATGCGTCCACAATCGTCGTTGGGAAATTGATGTGTGGTTGTTGTTGCATGGTTTTGAAAATAACAGAGCTGTGTCAATGCACATGCATAGGTGAGTTTGTGCGTGCTCACCAAACTTACCATGCAATTGTGAACATGTTTGGCTGGAAGTGGGTTTCAAAGAAGTAGAAAGATAAAAAATTAGCAAAATCACTATAACAAAAACACAAAGTCAAGTAATAAGAAGGACAAGAAAGAATAAGTAGGAAAGAAATTGAGGAAAGAGCAGAAATAGAAAGAAAGAAGTAGGTAGGATAATTGTGAAGACGAGTAACGACAACAACAACGATAACAAAATAGTAGCAGTGACAGTAGCAACAAAAGGAGCAGCATCAACAAGAAGAACAACAAAATGGTAACAGTGACTATAACAACAAATAATTCTACAAAAACTATAGTAGCACCTTAGTCATAAGAAAACATCTAGAAAAACTGTCGAGTTTCGACAGTAGGCAGCACTCTAGTATACGTTATTTGCTGCCCTTTGTGAGGAGGGGTATCTACTCCTGAATTTAGCTGATTCATTATATCAAAAAATTGTTGCACCTCAATCGATGGAATCTGTAATATCTTCTATATATATAAAAATGATTTGGCTTTTAATTGTAACGCTAAAACTTGAAAACGGCTGAACCAAATCAAATACTTCCTTAGGGGGTTTGTTTGTTGTAACCCCGCGAAGGTTTAGTCGAAGAGAAAATTAAAAAATATTACGGGGGCGTGGCACCTCCCATACAATCTTAATTTTTAAAGCTGATTATCTCTAAAAGAGTTCAAGGTAGGGAGCTGAAATTTGGTATAGAGGTAGGTGATATATAGAGCTAAATGACATTAAAACCACTCTCCCGCATAAAAGTGGGGATTATCGAAATCTTAATTTTTCAAGCTGATTATCTCTAAAAGTTTTCAAGGTAGGGAGCTGGATATTGGTATAGAGCTAAATGATATCAAAGCCATTCCCACGCATAAAAGTGGGGGTTATCAGAAAAGGGGGCGTGGCACCTCCCATACAAACTTAATTTTTCAAGCTGGATATCTATAAAAGCGTTTAAGGTTGGGACCTGAAAATTGATCAGGAGATTAACGATATCAATAGGATGCTTATGAAAAAAAAAAACAGTTGTCTTGGGAAAAGGGGCCGTAGCACCTCCCATTCGATCTTAATTTTTATGGCTAAATATCCCTAAAAGCGTTCATGGCGAGCGTGCTTACGATATTACTCACTTGCAACAACAAGTACAAACAAATTTTCCACTGTTGAATCAACAGCAAAGCAGTGTGTACAATCAACTAATAAACGCTGTAGATAATGGAAACGGTGGCATATTTTTTCTCGATGCGCCCGTGGTATTGCATTAGCTCTTGCATCTACCGGAATTGCTGCAACACTGTTGGAAGGTGGAAGAACGGCACATTCAGCATTAAACTTGCAAATACACGAAAGTCCTGTTTACAATATTTCAAAGCAATCAGCAATGACACAAGTTTTCAAAAACTGTAAATTGATCATATGGGATTAGTGCAGAATGGCCCACAAACGATCATTAGAAGCACTCGACCGAACATTGAGAGATTTGCGCAATAATGATCGTTGCTTTGGAGGAGTGAAGATATTGCTGGCGGGCGACTTCAGACAAACACTACCCGTGATTCCAAAATCAACAGCGGCGGATGAGATAAACGCATGTCTGAAGTCATCGCATTTGTGGATGTTTGTTAAAACCATTTCATTGACCATCAATATGCGAGTTTTGCTGCAACACGATAGCACTGCAGAGGCTTTTTCAAAAGAGCAGCTACGAATCGGCAATGGACAAGTTCCGATAGATCCTTGCAGTGGATTAATATCGATTCCAACTGCGATTTGCCAATTCGCTTCAAGTAAGGATGAACTAATTAGCAGTGTATATCCAAATATCGCTCAAACTTATGTTAACTAGCAGCAAAAAATATTGATGTCAACGACTTGAATTGGACGATTCAAAATCAAATTCCGGGAGATCCTCGTTCTTATAAATCTAGTTGAAAATGAAGACGAAGTAGTAAATTACCCAGTGGAGTTATTAAACTCTCTGGATTTGCCTGCAATGCCTCCTCATCATTTGCGTCTCAAAGTTGGGTCTGTTGTTATTATGCTACGCAATCTTCATTCTCCCAAACTGTGCAATGGTACACGACTGATTGTTACGAAGCTAATGGACAATTTAATAGTGGCAAGCATTTTGAAAGGCCCGTCCAAGGGAGAGGAATGCTTACTTCCCCGGATTCCCTTATCTTCAACAGATTTGCCCTTCCAATTCAAACGTATGCAGTTCCCAGTGAAACTTGCATTTGCGATGACAATTAACAAGTCACAAGGGCGGTCGTTGGACGTATGAGGCATAAACCTAGAAATGCCATGCTTTTCACATGGTCAGCTCTATATGGCATGTTCCCGTGTTGGAAAACCGTCCTCGCTATTTATTTACGCTCCGGGACAGAAAATTAAAAATGTTGTGTATCGTGCAGCCTTAAACTGAATACTAAAATTATATATTTTTGAAGTGGTATACATAATTAAGTAGTAAAAATCGTTAATTTTCTATTAAAAACAATACCGGTGTAATAACAATTTTTGAAATGAAATTAATAAAAACATCTATTTTTGGCAGAACGAAGTTTGCCGGGTCAGCTAGTATATTAATAAAGATAATAGTAACAAGAAGAAATCATCACCGTCTGTTTTTACAGAACACACGTTCTACGTATTTCTGTTGTTGATAAAAAGAAACCCAGCTTGGCCGCGTGTGATGCCACATGCCATGCTCAGCAGGAAGAACAACTAAATTTCACTATACAAAACGGGTGTTATGCAATAGGGATTTAACTCGAAATTTTCGATTTCTGGGATTTTGCCATATATTTCAATAACTGGGTCGTGCCTTTAAGTCTAATCTTATAAAATACGCAAAAAGATAAAAATGGCGGAAATAAAAGTGATTTAGTAGTTAGCCGTAGAAGGAAACTGTTTGAAATTGTAAAAGTTTATTTGCGATTTCCCAAAAAAAATTTTTTTGAGTTAAATCCCTATTGCATAAAACGTGCGATTTGTACAAATTTATTCTTTTGTTTAGGGTAACAATTTTGTTTGCTGCATTAGGGTGTAACACTCTCTGCCCTTCCTACTAAAAAAATATTGATGCTTAGGTATTAACTTTTTTTTTGGAAAACAAGTTCACAATTTTAATGTTATAAATAAGCAAGAAAGAAAATAAAAGGTAATACAATTAAAAATTCAGTACCGAAAAAAAAAAATAGCTGAAAAGATTAGAAATTCTTTATACTCCTTAGCTGTATACATATGTATTTATCTTAAAAGCCGTAGATCAACCGGAATTAAATATGGTCTAAATTCTCTAGGTTCATTTCTTGTAGCCGAGTTCTTCATTATATAGTAGGTACGTGATAAAAATTAACAAAACAGGACCATAATACGGATTTTCTGAATACAGAGAAACGTCCCCTAACGGACACCTCTCATAGGCGGACACCTCCCTTGAGCGGACATTTTTTCATGCACCAAGGTTTAGGTTCAACTTTTAGAACAAATTGCCCTCTCTTAGGCGGACACTCTCTTGGCCGGACGCGGACAGTTATTTACTATTGAAATGAACTAAAAACTTCTATTAAGCGGACACGAACCTCTCGTCAACGGACACTTTGATTTTTTTTCATAACAAATCACATAAAAACCTCTGTTAGGCGGACACGAACTCCTCTTATGCGGACAAAATATAAGTATGTATAGCAATATAAAAAAGTTCGCTGAATGTTCGTTAGATAAAAAGCGCTACGATAAAAGGGGAATCACCAACTAAAATAAATGTCCGCATGACTTTATTGGAAGATATAACAACATTCACGGATTTCCAGTTAGATGTTCTAACTGACGAAAACGTCGAAACCATTGAAGATGATAGTACCAATACTAACTACCGCTGAAAGTAGATAATGCAATCTCCTCGAACGAAATGGCTTTGACTGCAGTTTCAAATTTGAAAAGATTTTGCACGGAAGACCTTATTGCATTTGAATTGTTAAAGAAATTTGAAATTGTAATTTCATATGTATGTTAACCTTCATGTGCCCGGGATATAAAACTTACGTACCCGGTCGGCTTACTACATTTGTAGTAACTACGTAATTGCATGCAAAACCAATGTAATGTTAAGAAAAAAATACTTGTATGGTGATTTTTTTTACTTGTACGTGTGTAATAACCTTTTTATTTAAAAATATTGAATTCAGGTGATAATTTTAATACAAAAAATGTTTTAATTTTCAGGAGTTGAACAGCATTTTCCCAAAATATATGTTTCGGCATGTGCATTGCACACTGCTTTTTTGCACCAATTAGAGATTTTTCGTGTGTTGTTACGACTTCCTATTTCATAGTATTGACAAGGTACAGGATATTTTGGTTGTTTATGGTTGGAAATATCAGGTAAAATATATGAATCAACATTAGATGTAGCAGAAAGGGATCGATCCAGTGCCATTTCGATAGCTTTACGTGTTTGATGGAATCCCAGCACCCGGGGAACTTGAGAGCGCTGTTCAATTGCTGGCATAAAAAGCTGCTTAGACAAGCTTCGCAAGAACTTTCGTCGCGCGTCTGTGCCACGGTTATATGGATTGTTTTCCGAGTAAATGATGCAAGTGCACTTATGTCCAGCATGTTATAAAACATGGTCAAAGGCCAACGCAATGTTTTGCGTTTCGTTGAATATGCAGAAAGCATTTTATCCATTGCGTCGACGCCTCCTTTGTTTGCATTATAATCAAGGATGTATTACAGCTTGTTTTTCTTTTCAGCTACAATTGAATTTGTAAAAGGTGTGCTGGCAAGTATTATAATTGCTCTGCCTCTTTTTGGAACATAAGATTCCAAAGAAAACTTTTCATCGAGAAACCCGAAAATGGAAGATTCTTTAGCACGATTGCGGTCAGCCTTCATTTCATATGGTACAAACGTTTTATTTTATTGTTATTTATTGCGAAATCGAGTTCAAATTTTCCATGCGTGTACACATACACATACACACACACAAACGTACTTCGGTAAGCTAAGCGAAGCGACAGTAATAATAATATAATAAAAAATCGTGTTGCCACAAGCTGAAGTCAACTATAAAATACTATTTTGCATACATTTTATATGGTTACTACAAATGTAGTAAGCCGGCCGCAAGATGATGTTTTTTTCAAGTAGGGTCTCGAGGGGTAGGCAAATCATAGTTCGAGTGATTTATACTCTTAATTGACTTTGATTTGATAAACAGGAATCTACTAAAAAATTCGGGCATTGTTGTTTCGGAAAATTTTTTTTTATCTCACTTTTTTCACAATTTACTACAAATGTAGTAAGCCGGGCACATGAAGGTTAATACTTTATGTATATACATACATATGTACATATGTATATGTACATATTTATGTATTTAAGTGAAATTTTGAATACATAAGAATCCTTGTTTTTTTTTAGTGAAATATGAATAAATAATCCTTTAAACTCCAAAAAATTTCTAAAATAGGAACCCACTCCCTTAAGCGGACACCTCTCTTGGGTGGACAAAATTTGCCCGATGGTGGGTGTCCGCCCAAGGGAGGTTTCACTGTATATCTACTACAGCGCCACCTAGCGGATTAATTTTTTGTAGCCGAGTTCTTCATTACATTACAAGATAGTTACTGGTTATTGTTATTTTCTGTGGCCCTAGGTTTTTTATACAAAGGTTTTGTGCGAGGAGCCCCATAGTGAAGTTGTATGCCGAATAATTTTCTAGAATATGTTAACCTTAAAGAGACCTCCAAAAAGCCATTTGTCGCAGGTCCTCTTTCTCTTTCTAGTTTTCTTTCATATGACATCTCAAATTTAAAAATCAAACAAACTATAGCGTAAAACTGGATTTTTGAACAGGTGGCAACCCTTTTGGTAAAAATGTTAATAAATTACTAATTTTCAGCTCAAACCCTTTCATATGGTACATGAAATTCAAAAATCAAACAAACTATATCTTAAAAATGAAATTTTGAACAGGTGGCAACCCTTTTTGTAAAAATTATAATAAATTGTTATAATAAATTACTTATTTTCACACAAAGCCCTTTTATATGACACTTTAAATTTAAAAATTTAACAAACTATACCCTTTTGGTAAAATTTTTAATAAATTACTCATTTTCAGCTCAAGCCCTTTCATATAGTACCTGAAATTTAAAAATCAATCAAACTATACAGGAGAATTAAATTTCTAAACAGGTGGCAATCTTTTTCAGAAATATTAAACCTTCCTGCACATCTACAGGTCAAGCCCTTTCATGTGACACCCCATTTTCGAAAATCGGTATGAAGGTGTAAAAGTTATGATGCGTACAAAAAATCGCTTATGCTGTGGTTATGGTACCAATGTTAATTGCCAATCAAAATCGGAAACATTTCGTGATTGGGGAGAGGTGATTATGCTTACATTGGTGATAGGAGCGCACATACACAACATAACACATGATTATTCCCTGCAGTAAATTTGTTTCACTGCTGAAGGATCAGTGATGATTCCTTGTTGAATATTCATCACTGTCGTCATAACTCAGTATATTTTTATTTGTTTTTGTTTTTTTTTTCTGAGGAAAGCAAACCATTTATATGAAAAATTCATCAGTCTTTATATGAAAGTATTCACTGATGCCTCCTCGTCATAGGTCAATTGCATCAGTGATTCATTAAGGATTCATAGCGGATTTTTACTGCAGGGTTACTGAGCACATACACAACATAAAGGCGGATTCATCGTTCAAGTTCAGATCTTTTTTGCCATGTGGTTGTTGTTGTGTTTTCGGAGTGTGAGAGGAATTCCGAAAAGTTCTGCACTGTTTTTATTAGTTAACTCAAATTCAACTTTAGTTCTGAGCTCGAAAGATGAATCCGCCTTAACACATTATTACCCCCAAAACCTCGGCTGCTGGCTGCCTGTTTCACACAGCAAATGTGCTGGATGTGAGAGTCCGAAAATTCTCTCACCGTCGGAGTGCACAACAACAATTTCACGGTGCTCGACCAGCAACATTGTAACCATAACCAGGCCCTTAGCGTAATATATATAAAGATATCTCGTCGTACCATATGAAAATTAGCACTTAAAATTTTTTACAAAGAATTTCCAATGTTATAAAATCAAATTGCCAAACAAGGTTCAATTCGATTTATCGCATGTTTCAGAGAAAATATAGTGAACTCTTACAATATTGTTAACACATCAACAACAAAAGCAACAATACCACCCAATCAAATCAACATATTCCCAGTAAAAGCTACATACAAACATATGTATGAACATCAACTTCATCATCATCGCTAATAGAGGCCGACGAAGTAGTTGAGCAGCAACAGCAGCGTCGGCAGCGGCAGAAGCTGTGATAACAACAGCTGCAGCAGCACAGCCAAAGTCTGACGACACGACCGACCAAGCGGCTAAACGACAGACCCATTCACAACCCAAGTCAAAGCAGTAGGCTTTATCAAAGTTCTCAGCACGTCCCTACATAGAATTTGCTGTTAATGTCGCTGCTGCTGCTCTTTTCGTTACTGGTATTTTGCATTTCGTATTATGTGGAATCGAATTTGGTTCGTTAGTTTGTTCAATTGCCGTATTTTACTTCGGTTGCACGAACATTCTCCATGAGATATTCACCATGCGCTCTGTTGGGTATGCATGTTTCCGGTCGGTCACTCTGACTGCCTAGTAGTCAGTCAGTGCGGCAGGACGAACAGTTGGACTTTTGTCGTTCAGTTAGGAATGATATTTGATCCCTTTTTTACCTTCCTCTTATTTCAATGTATTCGCTTCAGTTCTCTCTAGTGATGGGCGAGTCCGAGATGTTTAGACAATCGAGAGAATCGCCATCGTTGCAAAATCACAATCGAGTCAAAAGTTGACTCGCTCCTCGACTTCACAATCGAGATGTTTTTGCGATTGTTCCGAGTCGGCGAGTCGGAGGTTGTTTCGATGATAACTGGACTACACAAGCGAGATGTTTTTGCGATTTATTGTGTTCTCTCTATTATTTCTATTCTCCTCCGGATTCGAAACATGACATCAACAGCCTAACGGCATCATATAGTAGGACATTCAACATTATATTTTATGCTTCATTGCAGTTTTTATGTTACCTTTCTTCAAAATAGCCTCTATGAATTTCAATTCACTCCCGTATATAAGCCAATAAGTAACAAGCTTGCAGGGTACGGAAAAACTCACTCACGAACGCTCAAAAATTCATTCTACTCAAATCACAAACAAATGTTCAAAGAAAAACGTATAACCACTCAAATAGCGAGCGAACTAACGCAACAACAGCAAACTCAATGCATAAATTCACTCAAAAATAAAGCTTGAAGCTTTCTGTTTTGGGTTTGTTGTACTTGCAATGAAATCAACCGCATGTACAATGTACATACATACGTATGCAGAGCAAGAATTGGTTTTGTGTTTTGTGTAACAAGCTTTCTGTTTTGTCGTTGTTGTGTTTGCAATAAAAACAATCGCATATACATACATATGTATGCAAAGCAAGAACTGGTTTTGTTTGTAATTCATTTAATAGTAAGTGCTGAATCAACGAAAGGGAACCCTAATTCTATAATTGCATTTCACGTTTGGAAAGCAATTGTTATACAATGTTTTGTAAACGTGAGGTGAAAAAAATTTCTCTAAAAAAAAAAAATAAAAAAAAAATAAAGAAAAAAAAAAAAAATGCGCCACTCGGGACTCGAACCAGAGCATACCTCACCATTACGTAGGCAGCATACCTCACCATTACGCTACAATCGCATTCGGAATTCTGTTGTCTAAATTCGAACTTATTCAATCAGGTTTCTTTTTTTTGTTCTTTTCAAATGCTAACGCTCAAATGCTTTACCTCAACTTGGGTATGTTCCGAAACACAGCACAAAACGCAACAGCGGCAGTATATATACATATTTTTGATGATTGTGATAAGCGACGCTTGATGAAAAATTTGCGTTAATGAACGCTCTGCTTGTACTACAAAAGCAAATTGCGCTTCAAACTGAGTTTCTGAACAAAGCCCTACTCTTCACCTTCTGATTGTAAAACATAACAAAACGTTTGGGAAATTTTGTATTTCCAAACTAGTTTGGAAAACCTTGAATAAAAGGGTTTGGTAATTATTGCATAATAAGCTATTTTACTTCACTGCATATTGGGATTTTTGGTAGAAGTTATAAATACATATGTATGTAGATCTATTTCGGAGAACACCACATCCCATCAGACTTCTTTTTACTTTTATTCTTGCGTCCGCATAAAACATCCTTTAATGAAAAATTTCACTAAAAAGTTAAAAATAAAAATAGCTTAAAAAACTAAAAAACACGCTTTAATCTTAAAAATCGTACTAAAAATTGAGAAATAATTTAATTAGAAACAAAATGATGAACGAAAATATAAGTATTTAAGGAAAAGCGTGGGGGTGCTCAATAATATTTGAACATGAAAATATTCGATTCGTACCACTAGTACAAAAATATACCTAGTTGCGAAATTAAAGAGTACGATATATGAAGTCTCAAAAAAGTCAAAATAAAATTATTAGTAAAAAAACACCGATTTTAAATATTTTTTGACATACTGATAATTATAATTTTTTAATACAGAAAGATATGCACATAGAGGCGCAGGTTCGAGTCCCAGAAAAGTCAAATTGAAACTAATTTAAATTGATTTTTTTTAATTCTTAAATTTATTTATAATTGAAATTCGATAAGAAAATTTTAAAATTACTTTGCTGTTTTAGGAATTTGGTGCATTGGTGAAATCGGTGTATGTGAATAAAACTAAGAATATCAGCAGATGTGCACAAATGTAAAGTAACATTCCATTCTATAGCGCGCTGCTAATTTTTTCAACTTTTCTCTCAAATCTGTAATTCACCATCACTCAACTCTGGTAATGTTAACAAGATGCAATAAGCAAAAGCAGAAAAAATGCAAAGACAACTAATTGCTGGAAGCAGGATCCACCAATACAGGTCGGCTCTTCAGATCAGCTGACTTCTTCTTTTTCTTCAACAGCTATCCAATTTCTCTGCTTCTGCATATTCTATACATACATTCGTGTTTACTATTGGTCAAATTCTTCGTTCTCTGAGTTTCTCCATCATTCGCTCGTGAGCTGAATGTCAAATTATTTCGTTCTCCTTTCAGTTTTGACATTCCGTTTGACATTCAGCTCACGGCATGTTTGTGTGTATGTACCATGGACCGACTGGTAATTGGATCATGGCTGGAAGTAAAATGAAATCCCCCAAATCGCGTTGCTTTGCTTTTGCTTAACTATACAAACAAACACGGCTCAGCTGAAAACTGAAGCGAATGAATCGTTTTCTCGTTTTTTACTCGGCTTGCCGAGTTTGCTATTTTTGGTATACAAGAAAATATGGAAGTGATAATCAGGGATGCCACTTTTGGGCTTTTCCTACCAAAACTGGTAGGTTTTATTCCTTTTGGTAGGTTGGTAGGACGATTTGAATTTTGGTAGGTTTTTGCTTTCGTTCAACTAACATCACTGATTTGGTACATTTGTCACTTTGCCACAACACTGTTGAGAAAACGTGTCTTCTCAGTACAGTTTTGTCACAGAACTCTTCTAAATAGAAACGCTTTCTTTGAGATTCAAGTACACTTGCCCCCACAGACACAACTGGAGGAGCTTGAAAACAGAAAGGCATCTGATATTTTACGCTATATGAAGCAAACAAGGTTGTCCGTCTACATGGTGTGTAATAAAGAGCTCCATGTGGTATCGCAACAGGCCATCAGTAAATGTGTTTGCTGTACCAAGCGGAAACAATGTCCGCTATTTCCCTCAATAAATATTCTTACGTTTCATTCCTCATTATTCCTCAAATGTTATTCCACAAATGTAAATCCTAATTTCCTCCGCATTGGACGAGCGGCGACAGCCACTAATACCCAATCCAAACTTGCCCGAATATCATTTAACGCCAACTCAAGTTTTTGTTTATGTGGGAACTGCTGCTTCCTCCTCTTTTCGTTCATGTTTTTATCACTCATTCTAAAATTACTTGAAATTTGTACAACTAATATTTTTTTTTTATTTTAAGCGGTAAAAAAACAAAAGTGCCCGGTTACTGCAGGGTGGTCGGTTACTGGCACAGTTACCCTAAATGGATTTGTTGAATATGGTTAAATCTCACATAAAAAAAAAAAATTGGTAGGCTCGAAGCCATTTTGGTAGGTTTCTGGTAGGAAAAAAATTTTCTTGGTGGCATCCCTGGTGATAATAGGACAATGAGAATATTTTGGAGCACTGACTGTTCATTGTGAATGTGCACAGGCAAATAAAGAAGAGCATATCTCCGATTAAAAACTGAAATAGTTTTGCTTCGATACACATAGTACATATTAGTTGATATTTTTTCGTTTAGGCTTCATTTTTGAGCTCTTATGACCAATGTTTTTTTTTTTATAAGGAAAAAATGTATGTGAAAAATTAATATTTTTGGTAGAAGTTATAAATACATATGTATGTAGATCTATTTCGGAGATCACCACATCCCTTCATCAGACTTCTTTTTACTTTTATTCTTGCGTCCGCATAGAACATCCTTTAATGAAAATTTTCACTAAAAAGTTAAAAATAAATAATAGCTTAAAAAAACTAAAAAACACGCTTTAATCTTAAAAATCGTACTAAAAATTGAGAAATAATTTAATTAGAAACAAAATGATGAACGAAAATATAAGTATTTAAGGAAAAGCGTGGGGGTGCTCAATAATATTTGAATATGAAAATATTCGATTCGTACAACTAGTACAAAAATATACATACCTAGTTGCGAAATTAAAGAGTACGTTATATGAAATCTCAAAAAAGTCAAAATAAAAATATTAGTTAAAAACAGCGATCTTAAATATTTTTTGACATACTGAGCACCACCCGACGCTTTTCCTTAAATACTTATATTTTCGTTCATCATTTTGTTTCTAATTAAATTATTTCTCAATTTTTAGTACGATTTTTAAGATTAAAGCGTGTTTTTTAGTTTTTTAAGCTATTATTTATTTAAACCAATTTTGATATTCAAGCGCCAACAACAAATGTTATGTATTTTTTGCAGCGAGTCCGAGATGTTGTAGGGCTGCTTTGAAAACGAGAGGAAGCGTTGGCAAGTCCGAGATGTTCTAGCGATTATTTCGACTGACGGCCATTTACGATTTGACTCGAATACGAATGAAAACCATCGAGAGAATTCGAGATATTTCATCAATCGAGAGAATCGAATAAAACATCTCGGACTCGCCCATCACTAGTTCTCTCGTCGTACCTTCATCTCATGTGCTGCGTCATTCAGCAATTCGCCATGACTGGTTTGGTTGTTATGCAGGTCTGATGATTGGGTTCTTTTGTAAAAATTGTATTGAGTGCTACAGCCCCATTTACGCAGCTGGCATTGCTGGAGCTTCAGGCATTCCCATAAATGTTTTACTTGTACACATAAAAGGATATCCATACATATGTATTTTCTTACATATATTTACATATATAATTACAACACAACTGTACGGTCGTGTATATAACCGTTGCTCGGTGTATTCCTGCTTTCAAGTCCCTTTTTATATGTACATATATCGGCTGCTGGTGTATGCGGTGGGGTAAATATATATGCACATACATAACGTTGATGCCTTTGTAAAACCGCCCATTTACCAAAAGCCAAATTTTACAAGAGAGCGAAAAGATGTGCCTTCTCTGCCACGGAGATGTTGTAATAGTTGGTATTTCGATGTTTTGTGGAACGAATTTCCGTCATCCCTTGTCTAGTTTGATTTGGTTATAAACGAGCGTTGTTCTGAACGAAACAAGATACTGAAGATGGCACATAGCCGAAACCGGTTTACAACCAAATCAAACTTGACAAGGCATGGCGGAAATTCGTTCCGCAAAACATCTCAATCCTACCCTGTCGGAAAAGCAAACAACAAAAAAGAGAGTTGGTATTTCATTAACCGTTATTCTAAATACTTGTTATTGAAATACTATTTTTACGATTTGTATGTACATTAGGCCGTCTCGCCTTATATGGACAAAAAAAGTCCACCGTTTATCCCCCGCCCCTTTCGAAAACTTTTCTGTGAATAATTTTAATTTTTTTTGGATTCCGCTAGATGGCGCTAAAATTACATTTTTCCATATCTTCGGTATTTATGGTCCGATCCCTAAATTTGATACACCAATCTTGGTTTGAGAGAAGGGGTTTTACTTTATAATTGTATTAACTCTATGTGTGCCATTGGGGTCACTTCCACCCAGTACTTAGTTTATACCACCTTAATCTAACTTTTTTTGCCGGCATGTTAAACGTCGTCAAAAAACGTAATCTTTTGCAAAAGAAGTATTTCGATCGCTTCAGCTGAACTGGAAATAAACATTTAAGGCGGATTCATCGTTCGAGTTCAGAACTTTTCTGCCACGTGGTTGTTGTTGTGTTTTCGGAGTGTGAGAGGAATTCCGAAAAGTTCTGAACTCTTTTTATGAGTTAACTGAAATTCAACTTTAGTTCTGAACTCGAACGATGAATCCGCCTTTAACATTCAGAGGAATATAAGTTTCTCGCTTCCTGTAGGCAAGGATGGGCATTTTTCAACTACCACTCATTTTCAACTACCATTCAAATTGAGTGGTAATTAAATCCTGATTTTAACTACCACTCAATTTGATAGAATTTTGATTCAACTACCACTCAAATTTGGTGCTCGAAACCTATTTAGGCAGTGGAATCATTGAGAAGTTAATCAACACATCAGCTTGTGGTGAAATGTATGTACATACATATGTATGTGAGTATATGTGAGTCGGTAGTTTTGAAATTGGCATAAGTGAACTAGAGTTGAACTAGAAATTGAAATAGGGGTGAACTAGAAAGTGAACTAGAACTTTAACTAGAACGAACTACCCTGCAGTAAATGTATTTCACTGCTGAATGATCGTTAATGATTCTTTGTCGAATATTCATCAGACGGTCATCACTGAGCACAATTCCAATATTATACAAATTTTTCTCTCACATTTTCGAAAAAATATAAAATTCAAAAGGAGATTTGTTGAAGTTTATGAATTAAATAATTTATTTGGATTGTTTGGTTTTGTGTGTTCTCGGAAAGAATGTTTTATTGTGGAGGAATTTGGAATTTTTCGCGATGCGCGCAAACCAATTTCTTGTTCAAACGTTTAATCAATTGGAAAAAATTATTTACGAGATTCAGGGTGGATAAAGAGAAGAGATACAATATTAGCAGCACGCAGGGGAAAGATATTTCACAAAAGTAGAGCAGGCACCCGCGGCCAATTGTATTCTGAGTTTTTGATACACCTTCGGTTAACCCTTCGGCGTGCCAAAATCAAGTGCAGGAAACGGACGCAATCTGAACGAACGGTCCATTCCACTAATTTTGTAATATTTTTTTGTTATTCTTAGCTTTTGAAATTGAATTTGTTATTTAACAATAGTTACATATATTATATTATGTTAAAATTCATAGTATGTACTATGTATCTATGTACCTAAATACATATTTGCATACTTTCAAATAGAAACGAAAAAAAAAACAAAAAAGTGTTTTATTTTTGTTTACAGCGGATATTTCATCAATCATTCATTAAAGAATCAGCAAGCCCCCTTACATTAGAAATCATTAAGTAATCATCACACATTCAGCAGTGAATATTCCTTTTTTCGAAATCTCTTTTTCAATTTCGAATGAGAGCTCTCCCATTTTTTTTTGTTTACTGCACACCGTTCATCAGTAGTTCATGTAGAAGTCAGCGCTGAACAGTCATGCAGTGCTCCTCAATAAAATCATTGATGAACTCAAACCATTTATATGAAAAATTCAGCAGTCTTTATAAGAAACTTGTCATCGATGCCTCCGCACTAGGCAGACAATTTCATCAGTGATTCATTAAGATTTCACTTCGGACATTTACTGCGGGGTAGTAGATGAACTTGAATATCTACAACTACTATTGTAATGCACATGTCCTTCCCTTGAATTTTGTATACTTAATGTACATACATATGTATAAGTTATACGCATACATATACATATGTATGTATGTAAGTTTTTCCATAAGATTTTTTGGGGTTTGACTGACTTCTGTGCACTTTTGCTACCAACACTAAAGTTGAGTGGTAGTTGAAAATCGAGTTAAATCATGAATTTAACTACCACTCAAATTGAGTGGTAGTTAATTTCAAGATTTAACTACCACTCAGGTTTGAGTGGTAGTTGCAGGCTGAGTGCACTCAAAATTTGTTGAATCATGCTCAACCCTGCCTGTAGGTCTTTTAGGTTCATTTTACAAAGATTTTTTCTGAAGAGACTCCTACTAAAATTTTATGGCGAATAAAGTTCTAGAACATTTTAGCCCCTCTTTTGGCGATACGCTCTAATGCATGTATATATCTACGCCTGAGTAGAATATCGTGCTATTTCAAATGTTGTTTCAAAAACGCCCTATTTCAGAACTTGCTTCAATAACACCCTATTTCAGAATTTGTTTCAATAACGTCCTATTTCAGAAAATTATTCAAAAACGCCCTACTTCAGAGAAATATATATGGAATGTTCTCTGAAATAGGGCGTTTTTGAAGCAAAATCTGAAATAGGACGTATGGAAATAATTTTTGATATAGGACGTTTTTAAAAAAAATTTTGAAATAGGGCGTTTTTAACAAAATTTTTGAAATAGGGTTATCTTTTACTCAGCCGTCGATATGGCCATCTATGTCTGGAGCTCAGGGTTTCCAAATCTCAATTTTGCCACAATTATCAAATAGGCGGTTTGCAAATCTTCGATGGGCGGTTTTGCAAAGGCAACGACGATAAGTACATATATATGTACATTAGGGTGTTACCCAAATGTATGTAGACAATTTTTTTTTATATTTGTTCAACCTCACCCCCTGGGTCGATGCTAATACATATAGTCGAAGATACCATATATAAATTTTTTCCCAATCGGATACGGTTAAGGGTCGTCGCACAGGTGTCAAAGTTTGGAAAACTCAGTGAGACATTGGTCATTAGATATACAAAAATTTAATTTAATTTTTTGAATCTCCATAAGCTTTTCTGAACATTGACTCCTGTGCCACAATCCTAACCATCTTCGATCGGAACCAAAATTTATATGTGATATCCTTGACTGTGGTGTTAACGATGTTGGGGGTGAGGCTGATTTTAAGGACCTCCCTAATGCACATCGTACATACATATGTATGGCTGTACGTGACCACTCAGCAGGGTCGAAATTAATTAGGTCGGGTGGTTGGAACATTTTTTTCACGTAGACGTATTGCGCTCGTTGATGGTCGTCCGGAGCTCTCTGGGATTATTATAACTTTTGTATATGTATGTATGTGAGGATGATGGAAATACTTAAACGAGGGCCAACAAAAATGTAATGGATTTAACGCATATCACAGGTTGTAATTTTAATAGAAGTACATACAGTGCGTTGAGAAGATAAGGTGGACAGCGACGCTGTCTCCCTAGGTATTCCCATGTGGCGCCATGCTGCACGAAACAGAACCAGCTGGCGCACTTTATTGGACTCGGCCAGAATCGTCTAGACGGTTACGTGCCAATTAAGGAAGAAAGGAATATTTTTAGTAGGTATGGAGTGATTTTGAAATATCATCGTCTGTAGTCAACTGCGTATATTGTATGTCTAAAGGAGCCAATGAACATCTAATATCCAATATGAATATCGAGAACGAACCAAGCTTGGTTTTCCAAATGATCATTGGTCATAGCACTTTTTCGTTTCTTCAGTGCTTTGGATCTTTCCTTTTATATTTAATTTTTGGCAACTTTTTTATTAGCATAAAATATGCACTTTGGTAGATTAGGGTGGATTTGGCAGTATTAATTTGAAATTTTTTTATTGTAGATTTTTAAAAAGTCAACCAAAACTAACTGAGATTATCGTTTATATTTTGCTACTATATTTTTGACCGCAACTGTATCTATACATACCGTATGTGTGTTTACATGTAAACCGAGGAACCCTAAACACTAATCAATTTTGTCGTGATGTTACAATTTGTAATCCGTTTACCTTTCAAAACTGCCGCGTGCCATAGAAACCTTGCCAAATCGTTCATTAAGGCACGCGAACAAGGATCACTGTAGCGGGCATAAGCATCAAAAAGAGTTTAGAAATGTGAAAATGTGACAAACATACGAATGTACATAGAACATCAGCTACATACAAATTATATAAGATATTCTTCATCACGAAAGTCCTCGAAAGTTATGATGGTTTACTCTGTCAATTTCTCACCCTAAAAATAAAATTACTTGGAATGGACATACAAAGGGCCCTCAATTCGATTCATTAAAATGACGGATATTAAACGCATTAACAAGGGTTTTGATACTAAAGGATGTCGACAGGAAATCATACTTACATATGTATCTACATACATAAGTATTCGTGTACATTAGGGTGATCCTTCAAAATGAAATGAACATTTGTTCAGTCTCGCCTCTAAATCGGTTAACCTACTGGTACAATATATACCAGCTGCATTGGAAAATTTTCTAGCAGATGTTAGGTAATTCCGCCGATTTGGCGCTGTCAAAAGTACGGTTTTACCGTTAACCACGTTGTCTAAAACAATACAGTGTAGATATAGGTTTTGTCAATTCCTGCCTGCATTCTACCTAAAACATTATAACGATACCAAGAAAGGCGAGTTATTTCTGAATCCGTTGAAGAAGAAGAAGAAGACGAAATAAGCGAAAACTCGGCAGAGGATGATGGGCCTTTTGAAGATGACGCAAACGAAATAATTCCCATTGCGGCATGGAATAACCTTACGGAAGACGTAAATTTTGAACCCAAATTTCAAATGCGTTTGGAAAGAGAACCCAATTTAATGTACCTACATGCATACATATGTGCATACAATTGGGCGAGGCAAAAGAAACCCAAACCCGAAGAGGACAAGGAGCAAAATATAAAGAGTGATGAAAGCCTATATTAAAAGATAGATGTATGTATGTATATGTATGCCCTTAGATGCGTATGTACATAACTGAATTTTGTATGGGTTTGAAATTCTATCTCAAGTTGCCTGGGAAAATTCATTATAAAAGGAGACTTGTGGGTGAACTCGAATTCGTAAGGGAGGGTCACCCACGCGCACTTGGACAAACGCAAAATTAATCGAAGGACAGATGACCTGCTGTAGGAAACCTATTGGGTGTGTCTGTCTATGACTATCAAAGAATGAATATCGAAAATGTTAAATTTTCCACCCTCACTAAAGAAATTCTTAGCAGAATAGATTTGGTATTCGATTCAATTAGTACGTACATACATCTGTCCTGGTAATAGGTAAAATCATCAAGTCTACAAAGCAATGTCATATTTTTCTTTAAAGCAATTAATCACAGTTAAACAGACCTATGTACTAGATAGTAGTGAATTTGAATTAAGAATGAAATTTTTGAAGTAAAAATGCATTTTGGATTTAAAAAGAAACATACTTAAATTAAAAATGAAAATGAATGTTGATTCAAAAACTCATCTTTGTTCAAAATTTTTTTGTGAGAAAATATTTTTTTGTGAGAAACCAACAAAAACAATAATGAGAATCGATTTTTTTAAATTTTGTTTTTACAATGATTCATATAATTCATGGATTCTTTTTTAGGAAAAGAGAGGTATAAATAGGTTATTACAATTCAATATAATGTTTAGTGTTCCACTATGTGATGGCGTTGGATTGAATTTCAGGTTGATGTCATGGTTCAAATCCGGAGGAGAATATAAAATAAAAAAGAAAAAGGAGAATAAGGAGAATAAGAAATAAAGATAGCAAACAGTTAAGGCGAAGTAGAAAAGAAGAGAAGAACAAACGGAGGCTATATTTTTGTTGTTGGGACTCGGATTGAGAGAAGATAAAGGGAATGCCGTTGGATACAATTTCGAATCCGGAAGAGAAGAGAAAATTATATAGAGAACACTGCAGCGTTTTTTTCTCATAGTGCTTAAAATAAAAATAAACATATTTTTTTTATTTTATTTAATTTAACGAGCACAGGCCCAGTTTATATTTTTTTTATTTTTTTTTTGTTTTTTAGTTTTCTAAAAAATAAAAAATAAAAATAAACATTTTTAAATTTAAAATGTTTTTTCTTGATTTAAAAATTTTACAATGAACATTTTTAAAATAAAAATGTTCGTATTTACATTACTTCTAAATACGTTTTTGCCCATTTTAAGCACGTTTTCATATGTTTTTATAATTTTTTAAGTGTAGATGTTGGAAAAGATGCGACCATGAAATTTGCTCAAGTTGCAATCTGCAGTGGAAATTGAGCTTTGATCTCAATTCATATACATATGTACATTTTATTTTGTCATAGATTTCCTTTACTATGCATATTTTGATTTTTATCTCATTAACACATTTCTCTTGACATCCGTATTGCTAAAACTATTTTAGGGTTATTTATCCGGGTTCACTTTTCGCTGGAAATCACAGAGCACGCATTTTTTTTTTAAATATTATAGTTCTATTTTTTTTAGCCACTAGTGTACATAGATGCATTTGCAGCAAAATATATACATGTGTAGGTATGTACAAAGTTTTCAATCCATTTAAATTAAACGAATTCAGTTATATAGATAAATACATGCGTACATATGTAGTTACTACACACATACTATGTATATACTTATGTAAGTAAAATAACGCAGCTTTTTGCCAACTTTAAAACAAGTCAGCAAACCTTAGCTACAACAACAAAAAAGTTTTTCCTATGCAACCATACTCCATTAAAGGCATAAACACATTTTACAACTTAGTCATCATCCTTTTGCGGTGGATGCTTAAAAATCTCCTCCAACTGTGATATTAATCCAATTACGCGATAGTTCTCCTCTAGCATAGCAAATTCCTCCAGCGGTTTTAGCAATTTCAGAGCATCCTTATAACTGGTTACATGCTTTGGCAGCTCCTCTTCATCGCGATCGCCATCCTCCGACCAATGACCGGGGCTATGCGCCATTTCTTTAGTATGCTCAGCGCTTTGCGCGTTGCCATTTGACTCGATTTTTTTTCTCTTCGCCGATTTCTCGGCGCTCTCGCGATCCACTAGTCGCACCAATTTTCGTTTCAGTGGGGGTGTTGTAGTTGTGACTGTGGCTGGCGCTGGCGTTGTTGTCACCGCTGTTGTTTGTGTGTCGTTCGCGGTTACTGGCGTCATCGCGTTGGTTGGCAACGCTGCTAGCGGTGGTGGCACCAATGCTCTTAAACTCACCACACGCAAACCAGTTCCTTTTTGTGAGGAGCCGCCGCTTTCATTTGTGTTATTTAAACACTTTCGCGCTTCTTCGGCGGCAGCGGCGGCGGCGGATGTCTGTGTTGTTGGAGCTGCTGTTTGCATTGTTGTGGCCGCCGCTGCCTTTAGCGCTTTCTCAAGTGATACTTCGCTTCTTTTCGCTTGCGTTTGTGCTAGTGGTTTTGGTGCGGGTGCGGGTGGCAACAACTCACTTGGATCTGGTTTCACATCATGCTCCTCCTCCTCTTCATTTCCCTTTCTCTTGCCGCCTTCACTGTCCGCATCCAATTCGATTACTTCCTCTTTGATGTTGCACGCGAATGGCATAGGCGCAGGTGGTTTAACACCTTGGGCTGCTGCTTGTCGCGTCCTTGCGGCCACAGCCACTGCCACCCCCGCCGCCGTGGCTTCATCGCTTTGTCGCAAATTGAAGGTGTGTATTTGTACGAGTGGCGCTTGTACGGTTGCAACGGCAGCTGGTGGTAATGTCACCATCACTGCGTTCTTCTCCTTCGGTGCAAGTGTTATTGTACTCGCTGCCTGTTTATGCTCCTGCCGACTGCAATAGCTCAGTATATCCTTGAGATCCAGCGAGAGTGGCGGCGGCGTACGCATCCCAGTTGATGCTTCAAGCACTTTGGGATATGCGACTTGTATGAACTCATCTAACCATTCCTTATCCGGATAGAAATTATCAATTTTTAACATCTCTTTCAATATGATGGCAGTTTTGCGCACCGAATTTTCATTCATGCGCAATTTTTGATGATATGTTGCACGGTGCCAATATTCGGTCAGTACTTTGGTTAACAAATTGATCTTGCGCAAACGACGCTCTTTCATTTCCCTCAATGCTGCTTCATTTTCGCCAGAGATGGCAATTCGCGTAGCGGTGCGATAAAGTTCCGAGGCTGAACGCCTTTCGGTGGCGTTCTGTGTGGTTGGCAGCGTTTGCTGTTGCACAGGCACCGTCACTGTTGTTCTCGCTTTTGTGCAATAGGTCATTATGTCTCTTAAATCGAGGGAGGCAGGTGGTGTGCGTGTGAGGACGATTTGACGATTGGATAACGAAAAATTGTACGTGGCTTTGAAGTGATTGATCCATGCCTTGTTTGGCACGAAATTTTCAATTTGCATGATAGCACGAAATTCGATTGCTTTCATACGCAACAAATCTTCGGTTATCAACGCTTTGGCATGGAATTGCGCTCGTTGTATGTACTCGTATAAGCATTCGCCTAGAAATCGTATCTTATTTAAACGCATCTGAAAACGATCGGGATCCTTTTTTGTTTCCAAACTTCGCGTGGCTACATAAAATTCCATTATCGCATCACGATTGGCTATAATATTTTTGATTTGCTCCCAACTGCAATTGAACATTTTCGCCACTTTCGTATACATTGGACGGGAATCATAAGCTTCTATGGCGGCAACACGCTCCTCCAGCGTCAAAATGTTGCGTATGCGGTGGGGACTGGGCTCCAGCACGGTTTGATCGATATCGATGTAATCTTCTCCGCTCTAGAATAAAATATGTTAACTGATTAATATATTTAGTAGATATGTATATAATATTAGGAATGTCTTTAAATGAAAAGAGGGCTACATATGTATGGAAGTTGGCGAAGTACCTACTAACTGATTTTAAGCTCACAACTACTGAAAACACAATTGAATATTTTTTTTTTAAGTTATCGAAGATTGATAAAAAGGAAATCTGCAGAAGATCAAACCAAAAGGTTCAATATACTTAACATGAGCAGTGTTTAATATAATATACTAGCTGACCCGGCAGACGTTGTTCTGCTAAAATTTATTTCTATGAAGCCTAAAGGAAAAGTCCTAGATTAGCGTGTTGCCGTATCCCTAATCCCTATCCCTATACCTATCCCTATCCCTATCCCTATCCCTATCCCTATCCCTATCCATATCCCTATCCCTATTCCTATCGCTAACCCTATCCCTATCCCTGTTCCTATTCCTATTACTATTCCTATTCCTATTCCTATTCCTATTCCTATCCCTATCCCTATCCCCATCCCTATCCCTATCCCTATCCTTATTCTTATCCCTATCCCTATCCTTATCCCTATCCCTATCCATATACCTATCCCTATCCATATCTCTAGCCCTATCCCTATGGCTATTCTATCCCTCCAGACTTTCTAGGGTCACCCCTGGTCCACATTTTGGTCGATATCTCGGAAAACGGGTCGCATAGGGTCTTGAAAATCACCTCTTTCTTAAATACTCACCAACACCTTTTATTTGATACCCATTTTGTAGAAAACCCGTTTGGGGTCAAACCTGGTTCATATTTCAGGAAATACCTCAAATACGGGGTCTTATATGGGACCAATAACTACACCTTGTTCAAGCACTCAACACCTTTCATTTGATACCCATATCGTACGAACCCGTTATAGGGTTACCCTGGTCCACATTTTGTGGAATATCTCCAAAACCTTCCCGGATTCTTATACTTTTTTTTGGCCATAAACCATGTCGGGTTCAATCGAAAACTACGTGCAAAATTTCATTTAATTCAGTCCAGCCGTTCTGGAGTTAAATCATCAGGGAGGAAAATGCGACTTATTTTTATATAATAGATATACTAGCTGACCCGGCAGACGTTGTTCTGCTAAAATTTATTCCTATGAAGCCTAAAGATTACCGTATTGCTCACAATTATCTTAGAGTCCATTTTAATGACTGCTAATAATAAAAAAAATGTTATTCTCTGAACAAAAGTTATATATTGATATTCGCCGCGACAAACCTATTTCACCCGATCCCTAGCTCTATCTCAATTTCAATTTCAATATCAATATCTATCCCTATCCTCTTCCTTATCCTCATCCTATCCCTATCTATCGGATTTTGGCTGAGAACTTTAACCGGAGATGGTGAAAGCGGCCCTAGCTTAGTACTAACTTAGTACTACTAAAAGTGAGTTATGTATACTTCTGCCTTTAATCGAAAAGATAATAAAAAATTTATTGGAGAACATAAAAACTTACTAATATTAAACAATTTCCAAACGTGTGCGCTTAAAACTTGAAAATTACTGAAAACAAGTTTTTAAATATTTTACTGTAAAAGTTGTCAGTTCAGTCAAGCAACTTAATATCTTTGATGGTCATACATATGGTCGGTGTACTGCATATAAAAATGTTGCTCGAACTGGTGTGGGACCAGTTTTATATACAAAATGATTTCCTTGTGTTGTTGCTAACGATTTTGTGCACTTTTATATATGTACATATGTACATAAGTACAAATGTACATACGTATGCACATATACAAAATTGCAGGATCAGTGTGAAAACAAGAAATTATAAAAAAACAATATTCTAGGTCAGCTAATTAATTAATTTTTTATTCTGCTAATGAAATGATCTTTCTAAAAATTATGCATAAAGCTGTGATCGACTTGGGAATCAAGTTTAAAGTGTCTTAGATACTTTTAGATACTCCTCTGTCCAATAAGGTTTTAACTCGAGAAAATGGAAAATTTCCCAACATAAGTAAGTCGCAGAATGCATACTCTTTTTTATATCTTTCGTAGAAATTTGAAGCAGTTTCGAATGAATTTATTATTGATTTCAAAACCGGTTGGTAGAATATGGCATTTCCTTTCGAAAAATAAATACATACATATCTCTTTTTAAATTTAATGTAGTTGTTGTATTAAAGGAAAATTTATGCCCCAGAATTTCTGAGGAGTGCAGCAGGCGTGGCAGCCTTGGCCGGGTGTATTAAACCCGACTGCTATGGAATACTTTTTCCCTCTAGGCATGGGTAACACTGCGCTGCGCGGCGCAATTGCGCTAACACCAACCCTGGCGTTATTGCGCTAACTCCGATTTGGGAAATGCGCCAACTCAATATAGCGCCAACCCAATATAGCGCCAACTCAATATTGCGCCAACTCAATTTTGCAATATAAAACCGACTCAATTTCGTGCGCTAACACCAGCACCAATATAGCGCTAGTGTAAAATGGCACCACCACAAAGCCAATAACAGCACAGCGTATATGACACCGTCACAATTATGTATGCTTGATAGTGATCTAAGTGACTCTAATTTCCAGCATATTTTCACAAATATGTTTCCAAATGATTATGAAAATTAAAATTAATTTTGCGCCAAAAGAAATAAAACGGGGATGGTAAACAGTAAGAAGCGAACAAGTGTTATTTATCGATTATTCCATGGCAATTGCGCTAAAGGTGTTATTGCGCCAGAACAGAGCGCGGCGCCACGATTGACGCTGGTGTTATTGTATCAGCGCCAAAAAAATTGCGCCATTACCCATGGCTATTTCCCTCTACAATACAGTACAGTGGGATGTCATTAAGAAAATTTGTTTCAATAAAGAGATATTGTAAATATCTTGGTAGGCAGTTGCAGTATTTTTGTTAACCATTTATGTACATGTTATGAAATTCACAACTTGTTCGTTCTGTGATTTTTATATTTATAGAAATTTAACTTTTATTGATGTCACATCCATATTTATGGATAATTCTTTCTGATCCATAGACTATGGATGTCATATCCTTATAATGGGTATCATATCAAAAGAAAATTTGTAATACATAAAAAAATATGGATATGGCATCCATTATATGCATCTGACATCCACAGTTTATGGATCAGACAGGATTATCCATAAATATGGATGTGACATCAATATAGTTTTTTCCGTGTAGCAAATTGTTTGATCAAAAAAGCGTACAAAAGAATATCCATTCATATCTACAACTTATTAACATGTTGAGTCAGTAAATTCGTATTAACTTCTGGTTTCCGTAAAATCATAGATTAAAATTCGGGAAAGTTTTCCATTAGGTAACCACGCCCCGAATAAAATGACTTTTTCAGGGGGGTAGAGGGGCTCTCACAGATCTCAGAACAGAAATCAAAACTTGCCGCAGGCTCATATTTTACGAGATATTTGTTGTTAAAATTGTAAAGGCTCTCGGCAACATACAATCTGGATTGAGAGGAATTGCATATGTGTGTGTCGGGTGATTGACGCAAATATCAAAAATTTTTGATTTTCGTCGCCGCGAGCAGATAGCGAGGCGACAATAAGTACGTGTAGCACGACTGCTGCCGATTACACTAACACACACACACACACACACAAAAAACTCAAATTTTACTAACTCACTCAAAAAACACTCAAAATGACAATCCAGATTGTAAGTTGCCGAAGGCCTTAAAATTTAGCAAACGAAGCACCAAAACTGCGCACTATTACCGAGGAAAAGCACTTATAAAAACACGCACATTTGTATGCATTAAAGTGTGTAGAACGCGGAGTGTGCTTCCTTAATGGAAAGCCAGCCCTAACTTTTTTAAAAGTTTTTTATTAAATTGGCTCAGATCTATGATAATTGCATTTTTTTAAATGAACTTATATTTATTTTTTTTACAAAAACTTTATTTTTCAACATTTAAACATAGAATATTTTTAGACGAATTGTTTGGCAACATGCCCACTGTACGCCCTCACAAACTATCAACACAGAACGTTTCACCTCAATTGGCCTACTTCTAGTTTAGTTAGCACGTTTTACACGCAATCAATTTTAATATGAAACATATGTATGTATTTTGTAATAATAAATCACTTTTGTTTGTTTACACTCACCTTCCTTCTACTAATATCCGCTAACGAATTGTCCTTAAACCCAACTTTATCCTTTCGTGTTCACAATTCAAATGAAAAATAAAAATGCATAGTCATGTGTTAAAATGCTAGTTAATTTAAATTTTCAACAATATAAAAATAAATCTATTATACACAACACAACACAAAACACTCACCTTAGCCATGTTCGACAGCTAAAATTGTAATGATTAAAGCCGAAGCCTGTTTCGCGCCAAGACAAAAACCGTTCAAATGTCGCTTGCCCCTCTCGCCTTCTAACAAATAAAAACAAAAACAAATAAGCCAGAACACTTAAAAACAAGTATTTTCATATGTACATACATATATAATATATTTATATGCTTTCATATGTATATTGTTAGCGAGTTAAAAAAAAACCAGTCCACCATTAAATCAAAAGAAAACTTGTCGAACCGGTTCACAATTTCTCAGCTCGAGACGCGCTAACCAGTTTTCCTTAAATGTTTTTTTTCGAAAAACGTGCGCATGCATAAGTAGCAACAACAACGGTAAATTCCAGCAAGCAATCGCATTCGGCAAGCTTTTGCCGTTAACCGGTTTTTTTACAATACGGCTGCTTTGTTATTGTTGCTGTTGTCTTTTGTAGCCAAAGACTTTGTCACAGGTCGTCGTGGTCATCCTCTTCGCTATCGCTGCTGCATTACCATTAACAACAACAACAACAGCAACTGCATATGTATGTATGTATGCATGCCAGGTGTAAAAACATTTGATATACATATGTACATATGTTTATTGTTATTTTTAGGGTTATATGTATTTTGGCAACAGCTTAGCGGTCGGTGAGCTTGCGAATGTAATTCACAAAGCAATTCCCATAAAAACAAAAAAATGGAAAGGAATTGTTTTGCGCATGAAATCGCAAAGTATATACCCCGCAGTGAGTTTTAAAAATTGAGTGCGCGTACATATGTACATGTACATACATGTAGTGGCCGCTGTGGTGCAGTGGGTAGAGTGCTCGCCTGCTATGCCAGAGGTCTCGGTTTCAAACCACAGTCCATGCAAAACACCAAACCAATTTTTCTAATTAGTAAAAATCCAATTATTGGTGTTTTAAAGAGCAGCGGTCACCTCTCGGCAGTGGATGGCATACAATCCGAGAGTATTTCTGCCATGAAAAAGCTTTTCACAAAAAATGCATTCGCCGTTCGGAGCCGGCATAAAACTGTAGGTCCACCCTATTAGTAGGAAAAACAAAAAGGAGCACACCTCCAATTGGGAGAGAAGCTCGGCCATAAAATACGTCAGAGTTATAATAGCGTCATTGTATTATTACATACATATATATTATGTATGTATGTAGGTATTTGCTTAGTTAATCGTGGCTCTCATGAACATGAAATCGTATTATAACATTGGCCTAAAGCGCGATTATTGTAATTAACAGAAGGAGAGGAGACCCCCACAACCCCATAAAGGAGTAACTTTTTTCAAATCCTAAGATTTCTTCGTGGGCTAGATGACACTACCAGCCACGACAACCCAACGTAACCCTTGCTTGGGGGGAGTACGCGAACCTGAAAGCTCTTGCACCTATGATAAGTGTTACGCACATCTGGGTATATGTATGCATAATACGTTTGAATGAAAGTGAGACATTCGAAGCGAAAACAAGTGCTACGCTTCTGTTTCTGATGCAAGTAATAGTGGAAACACTCACCGACGGCAGCCCGTAGACCGTGTCAGCTGACACGATCTACCTTATGGGAATGCCATGTAAACGCAAACTCATCAACATTGAATTTCTACGTTTACGGAAAACGGTACGTAGAAATCAAAATCGTTTTGATTTTTTCCGTGCAAACGTGTCAGCTGACTACTCTCTTTGAAGTCAGTGTTGCCGTCTGAGTATTTTGCATCATGATATATTTTAATTTTGTAAATATCAAATTATTCTTAAAAAAACCAAAAATATTAAAAGAAAATTATTGATTGTGAAAAGGTGAACTATGGTTAGTTGTTTACTTCTAGTTTTGTTAACAAATTTCAAAAAAAAAAAATGTAATGGAATAATAAAAGTTTGCTAAAGAGAGTGAAATGACGACAAAATGGCAACATTGTATCCATGTAAACAAACAAAATAAACAAACTGTTTGCAGCGTTTCTATGGTTATAAGCAGCGTTTCTACGGGTTTGACTTTTGCTTGAATTCTCTACGAATGGAACACAGAAACGTACGTCGATGAGTGTTTCCACTATGAGTTTTACGGTTTATTTAACCGAAGTTGTCCGTCAGCTGTTATATATTTACATACATATGTACAAATGTATAAACATACATATGTATGTATTTGTACGTGTGATGTACATAGGACATACATATAAATATGTACATATGTATGTATATATATACATAAGTATATGCATTCACATATAGTACACATATGTATGTATGTATGTATGGATGTACATATGTACAAAAATAAAAGGTATGCCTCATAGGTATATGTATTATTGTTTTATCTACAATACATATATGTATTATATAATAACTTATGTAGTTATGTACATACATATGTACATACCTATATACCTAGGTACTAATTAAATAGATGCATATGTTTGGATATACTCACCTATGCAATGAATTCGTCTTGTTGCTGTAGATTTTTTCAAGTTTTTTGTACTTACTTTACAATACCAAATTAAGCAAATTAAACGGGGCAGAACTTAAAGTTTCGCGAAAAAATAAATAAATTATCTAAAGAAAAAAATCGTTATCAACAATGAAAGCCACCACACAATACTAAATTTCATCAAGACAAGCACTAGCCAAAATACACACGCCCAACCGCTTCAAGCAAACGCCCGTGTTAGAACTGGATCTGAGAGAACAATAAGAGAATAAAAATCACACGAAGACAACTTCGCCTGCAGTCGGAAACTCTCCAACGATCAGTTCGTAGCCTTGTTTTTCCACATTTGATTTGTGTTCAGCGCGCCAGTTGAGCAGACTTCGTGTGATCATTGACGGCATAACGGGCAAGAAAATGTGCTTTTTAACGAGTAGGTATGTACATATGTACATATTTACATACATATCTACATACCTACATATGTACATACATACGTAGATAACGAGCGAGCGCTCGAAAAGTGGGGTGATGTGAGCGAATTGTTTGCTCTCTCGGATGAAAATATATGTACGTATGTACCTATTTATATGTATATAGTTAGGTACTACATACTATTTACATATATACATACATATGTACATACATACATATTGTTTGGTGAGAGAATTTACTCACATAACCTTATAAAAAAAAAAATAAAAAATCATTGTTGTTGTTCATCGAATCATGTGGTTATATTGTTATTTACATGCATATGGATATATGTACATGGATATATCGCCCGTTTTATGCAATAAGAATTTAACTCGAAATTTTCGATTTCTGGGATTATGGAATATATTCAAAGAGTGTATATGGACTCGACACGACAAAGTTGTACTGAGTTCCTGCCGTGAAAAGTTGCGCAACATGCTAGCAACATCATGCCAGCAACATTTTTTCACGCCAAATTAAATATACAATGCCATTTAATTTCGAGTGAAAAGTGAAAGTGTTGAAATTGAAATTTGTATTTTGTATAAAATTTTTTTATTGGCCAAAATTTGAAAGTTGGTTCTGAGGCGATGCTCCAAATTTTTTATTTTTACATTTGCTCAGTTTTCGTTTTGGCATTTATTCTCATTTGACAAAAAATTTTTCTTGAAACATTTCACGGCAAAATAAATGCATGTTGCTGGCGAAATTTCACGGCGGTGAACTCAGTACTAGGCTTTAGAACCAACTTTCAAATTTTGGCCAATAAAAAATTTTTATACAAAATATAAATTCAAATTTCAACAAATGTCACTTTTCACTCGAAAATAAATGGCATTGTACATTTAATCTGGCGTGAAAAAATGTTGCTGGCATGATTTTGCTAGCATGTTGCGCAATATTTTCACGGCAGGAACTCAGTTCATTTTTGGCGTGAAATATGTGTGAAATTTCACACAAGTTTCACAACCAGTCTTTTTGTATGAATTTTGACAGCAGTTTCACGTGAAACTCGAAACTCCCTCCGGAAGAAGAAAGACGCATGTCAGTAATTTGTCGACGAAAAAAGGCGCATTAAAAATATGTCAGGGAAGAAAGACGCTTTACAAAACATGTCGACGAATATAGACGCATTAAAAAATATTTCGACGAACAGAGACGCATCATAAAATATTTCGACGAAGAAAGACGCATTAGAATTATTAACTGCGAAGAAAGACGCATTAGCATTAATATTGACAAAGAAAAATAAAAAATCGAATACGTCTTTCTTTCCTAAAAAATATTTAAATGCGTATTTCTTTATAGTAGAAAAAAATAAAGCGTCTTTCTTCGTTATCAAAAAAAATAAAGTTTTTCTTTCGAAAAATATTTTTAATGCGTCTTTCTTTGAAAGAAAACAAGTTTGCGTCTTTCTTCCTCAACAAAACAGTTTGCGTCTTTTTTCTTCTATAGCGACGACATCTACAAGTGTAATTAAAATTTTCAATTAAAATTACATGTAATTCCTTGGTTCAATTATAACTTCCATTTTATTATTGGTTGCAATTTAGGAAAAAAGACGAAACTTCCCCTGTCTTGGGGCACATTCAGCAAAATAGCTTTTTTAAGTAGAGTTATTTCATAGATACAAAACGAAAATCTTTACATACATATTTCATAAGTCCAATAATCATTCTTGTAAAGAAAATATTATAGAACTTTGAAAAAAAAGGCGACGAATCTGCCCCAGTTTACCCTAAGCTTAATAGTGGAAAATCCTATGTCAGTTCAATTCAGATTTTTTTATTCCAGTGTCAGTAATTTTTTTTTTTATTTCTTACAAAGAAATTTTAATTTTTAAATCTTAAAATTTCGGTTACTTCAATTTCATTGCAGCTACATATATGATATAGAATTACACATAACATATAATAAGGCTAACCAGTATCGGGATTAACAGATAGAATAGCTATTAAAATTTCTTGAAAAGAATAAATCAGGTCATATATAAAAGGAAAATAATGCACTTAACAGGAAAGGAGTGCCGTAATTATATGTATTATGGCAGTAGAATGGTATGTATGATAACGTAATGCTGATGGAAGTACAACTTGTATAGCGCATCTCTTCGATTTTGCAATTCCTTTATGCAGCCTCCGAGAACGGTTCCCGCTTTTACGTATCAGGCATTGCAAAAGAATACTGTTGTTGAACCACCACCAAGGTGAGACAAGTTCCATTTTCCAATTTTCGAAAGCTTTCAACAAGTTTCAGCTCCATTTTTTTTCGCAGAATTTACATTTATAAAAAACGTCCCGTCAAGCAAACACTATTCAAAATGTACTTCTCTCGTGGAGACATACCCGCAGCTAAAGGAATTAAAGGCAGTGGTACGGTGGGTAAAGTGAAATGGCTTTTTGATCCAAAGAAACTTGATTACTGCTATTACCTGCCGATATTTATTGATGGGTATGTGTTTATGTATATGGAGTTAAATCAGTTTGGTTGAATATGTATATTTTTTCGGGATCCCAGCAAGATTTTGAAGATAACACGCGTATTAGGAACGACCTTTAGGACCAGAACTATTTTAAGAGAAGAAATTCAGTCCTTTTACCTTTAGTATAATCAATAAAAAATTCAAATTTCGTTTTCTTACATTAAGTCTGGCTGATAAAAACATCGAAATGCGCTCATTTGCACAAGAAGCAGCAATGGATTTGATACTTAAAGGGCCACACAAAATACTACCAGTTCTGCCTAAATTAATTCTGCCATTTAAACGAGCTTTCAATACACGCGATAAGCGAATCATAATATCAGCTTTAAAGGTTTTGCAGCAGATGGTTTTGGTTGGTAAGTAAGCTTTTGATTAGATCCACCACTACTAATTTATTTATTTAGGTATCTTTAAAAATAATATTTCTAACACGCATCCCTCTCTCATCAAAGGACCCTGTGTGGGACAAGCTCTCGTCCCATATTATCGTCAACTTTTAGCCATTTGCAATTTATACAAAAATATCAACGTTAATCTTGGTTCTGGTGTTGACCCTGATCGTAGCCGTCGCATTGGTGATGTAATTGAAGATACCCTATCATTGCTGGAAAGTTGTGGAGGACCGAATGCTTTTATCAACATTAAATATATGATACCCACTTATGAGAGTAGTACACATCCGATATGCAAACCAACGTCGTCAGCTAATAAAAGTGGTGTTGTCGTAGCTAAATAGGTATGGGCTGTGAAGAGAGCCAGTAAGTAGTAAGGAACCAGGAGGCAGAAACGTTTAAAGTTATATTGAATCATATTTCATACTTTTTGGTTGCTTGTTTTTCCGACAGGGTAGGAATATGATGAATCATATTTCCATTATAAATGGTTTTAGTGGGAGTATCGGAAATCTAAATTAGCAATTTTAATCAATTTTTAAATTTTATTACTATAAATAGTATAAATACTTTAAATTTTTTGAATATTTTTCTCTTATAAATATGTACATAAAAAATTTTATAGGTATCTCTCTGTGAATACATATATGCTATATGCTTAGCTTTAAATAACATATTTGGGATAATATACATAATTTCTAATATAAATATGTAGCACTCTTGAACTAATTAAATTATATATTTAAAAAATTTCAAATATACATAATGCACAACTGCGTGTAATATAATTATCTACAAGGAGTATGTAAATGTACATAATATATTAGCTATTCTATTATGTATATAAGTATTATTCTAAGAACAGGCGCTTATTTCCAGCGATCTACAAAATTTACAGAGGTAAATTATCAAATTAAAGCGCTCGATCTGATATATTTCATGCATTTTTCAGCTTTACGGATCTTTGACCTACCTACGAAATATTTGTGGCGAAAAGTTTACAATTTCCAATTTTCTCCATAAAGAAACGTATATTTATTCAAAAGCTAACCGAGAAATGTCATAAAGAGACTACTCATATTAAAAATATAACCGGTTTTTAGAAACGTTCATCGCACACCGTCTATTGTACCTGCTTGCTATTCACCAGCAGAAAGAAGAAGCATTTTGACGTTTCGCTATTGTGAAGTGTACATAAACAAAAATTTGCAAATAAAAAAATCAACAAACAAAAACAGCGTCGCGTTTAGTGGAAAAAATAGTAAAATTTTAATTTATCACAAAAAATGGGAACAAAAGTGTTTGATGAGGGTTTCCACTTGGATACATACAGCTCCGAAGATATATTTAGCATGCTTTTGCGTTATGGATTATTTATTGGTGCAATATTTCAGTTGATTTGTATTGGCGCATCGATTTTACTACCAGCTGCGAATGATGGAGCGAACAGTGAAGATGGAAATGAGGTAAGAAAAAAGGAATACGTATATGCATAAGCTGCATGTGCATCTACTAGATATATGAATATTTAATGTTTTATCGCTTGTATTTGTTTTTTGTAAGGATTTCAAATTTGGCGGAGATGTGGGCAACAACATTCGGCGACTGCATAAAATGCGCAAGCAAGAGAAAAAGAAGCGACGTTGATTGCACACGCGGCAGCAATAAAGCATTTATTTTAGTAGTGTAGTTATGATATATTCATCTAGGTTGTCCTATAAGTTGTATATAAGTACATATATATGACGGTTGTAGCTTTAGTATAAAATATAGCCGACCGTTCTGAGGAGTTCACTCGCTTAACCCCTCCCCCTGCCCCTTGGATTAGCCCAGAAAAACGCTGCCTCATTCATGGGCCTCTCGTTAAGTGAGCCCCGACGACAATTTGTGAAATAATAGTGCCGGCTAGACAGGGCTTAATACTGCTATAAAAACAACAACAGGAGTGCAGTCAAGCCTATGAAACATACTGCTAAAACAACAGCAACACTCAAACTCAGCTTTTTTTTATATAATTAAGTACTTAATTTAAAGATAAGAGCGGCTCAATAAATAGCTTCAGCATTTTCATGCTTTGTTTCTGAACTGCCAATAGAGTTTTGAATATCCATTTTTATCTGAATTCAGCTCTGCTTACCTTTATTATCTGCAATAGCTAAGAAAATATCTACACATGTATGTTTGTCTTTATCAAGGATGGGCATTTTTGCATTACCATTCAAAGTGCATTACCATTCAATAGTGAATGGTAGTGCAAAATTGGTTTGCATTACCATTCAGTAGTGAATGGGAATGAAAATGTGGTTTGCATTACCATTCAGTAGTGAATGGGAATGCAAATGTGGTTTGCATTACCATTCAGTAGTGAATGGTAATGCAAATGTGATTTGCACTACCATTCAATAGTGAATGCGAATGCAAAGGTGAATGCATTCCCATTCATTGCATTCCCACTGCAAATGTGATTTGCACTGGACTAGTACTCTATTCGGAAAAGTTGGTCTGAGAGGCATCCTCTTTCATAATAACTAGCGTTTGTTCGTGTTGAGTAAAATTTTTGTAAATTTGTTGAACTGTGTAATTATAACCTCAGAAGTTGAAAGAAATACTTTTACTTACAGGTACAGTAGAATCGCACAAAAGTTAACTCGCGAGAAAGTTAAACCTTTGGTTAAGTTAACCAAATTTGAGCGTCCACGTACGGCTCTAAAAAGTTAACTCTTCGTTAACTTTTCTGAGCTTATCGATTTTTTTCAAATCCAACCGTTTCTTTCTCAGCAAAAACAAGCTCATTTCCCTTGTTTCTATGTATTCCCGGAATTTGCGTGCATTCCCCGAATTTCTGTGTAAAAAATTATTGTCGGTGTCGCGAGGTACAAATGTAGTGTAAACATAGTTTGTGTGTTAAAAATGGCAACAAAGCGGAATAAACCATCGCAAATTAGATTGAATTTACATCAAAAAGCTGATGAAGGTATTCACGGAAACCGCTTGGCATTAAATTATAGTGTATCTAAAGTGGCCATCTCAAAAATAAAGAAAGAACGATATGAAATTTTGGAGGCAGTGGCAAGCACACAGGAATTGGCAACCAAGAAAAATTTGCACAAGTCAGAATATCCCGTTCTCGAGGCAAGGTTGTATAAATGGTTTTTGAACCAAAGGAAACGCAATTGTGCCATTAGTGGTCCAATTTTAAAATCAAGAGCTAAGCTTGAATTTGCCAAAATTAACCCTAGAAAAAATTTTTATGCAAGTGATGGATGGCTAGCAAATTTTATGTATGTAAATTAAATCTAATTTTCTGCTTTATAATGATTAAAACTGAGATATTCAAATAAATTTGATATGTTATATCCCAAAAATTATGTTTATTACCGTATTCTATCAAATTTAAAAATCACCTGGAAAAGTTAATATTTCGGAAAAGTTAAATGCCCTTGGGACCATTTGGTTAACTTTTGTGCGATTCTACTGTATAACATAGAACATATGTACATTAAGCCGTATCACGTTATATGGGCAAAAAAAAAGTTTAGTGTGTGTCAGTTTTATTTGAACACTTATGTCGAAAAAATATTTTTGGTGTAAAAAATTTTTCTTTAGGTCCGCGTTAAAAACAGCTAAATCGCGTTTTTTGTAATAACTTCCTTATTTGATGTCGGATCTCTATCATCTTAATGTCGCTGAAAAGGTCTCGCCCAGCACTATATTTGGCCCATATAAAGTTTCGACTTTAAGGGTTGTTCTGAGTTTTACCTTTCAAAATTTTGAACTTACTATCCCTAGATTTTTTCTTTTTAACCACTAATACAAAGCTCTCAAAAAACTATGAGGAATCCCCCCAAAAAAATCTAGCCTTTATTCACAAACAAAAAAGTTATAACGGTGTAAAATAAAACACTTGTTTTTTTTATAAAAAATTACACAGTAGGGAGGCAAAAATACCACAGAGAAACGGCGAAACACGTCAGCTTAATATTTGGCTCCAGATTACGATGGCGTTTTTATAAAATCCGGATTAGCTCCCATTTTCGAGATATTTAAGAAAGAATTTTCAGTTTTCACATACAAAGCGATCCGATGGTGGGAGGAGAGGGGGGGGGCGACTATGAGTAACTATTGTTGAGGTAATAAAAATAAAGAAAAGGGGAAAAAACTACTTTTAATATCGTTCATATTTTCATTGTTTTGATGTACAATTTTCTTTACATCAAAGAATAAAAACCACGGTTTGAAAGAAAATTGTATTCAAAACAATGAAATCATTCCCATTTTTCCATAATCTGAGTAATTTTTTTTGAGTGTGAGCAAATTAATATAACCGACGAAGAATTCACTTTCAGAGCTCTGAAACTTCTTTCATAAATATGTATCTCAAAATTTGGAGGGCATCGTCATTTTCGGTCTTGGTTATCATAGATAAGAAGATGTTTTCGGGATTAAAGTAAAATGCATTGTTTTCAATTGTAGGCTGAATAATTAACTGCATTTCTAGGGGCAGAGACTTTCCTTGTCTCTTTAGGCGCGTATAATTATACAACGAACTCTAGCAGTTTTTATACTCAGCTGTACTAGTACACAGAGTATTATCGTTTTAATCACATAACGGTGGATTGTAACAGAGTGAAATAATCGAGATAGATATAGACTTATATATATCAAAATGATCAGGGTGAAAAGAGAAATCGATTGAGCCATGTCCGTCCGTCCGTCCGTCTGTCCGTCCGTCCGTCTGTCCGTCCGTCTGTAAACACTCTAACTCGCGCAAAAATTGAGATATTTTAATGAAATTTGAAATGCAAGTTGGTATCGAGACTCGGACGGTTGGTATTGAAAATGGGCGAAATCGGACCATGACCACGCCCACTTTTCCTATATAGAAAAAATCGGAAATTTGGTATCTCAGCCACTAATATAGCTAGAGTGATAAAATTTTACCAACGTATTGAGCTCGGGCCCTTATGAAGAAATTTGATGACACTTTGGAAAATGGGCGGTGCCACGCCCACTTATTAAGGGTCAAACCTTGCAAGTTTTATATGTCATAACTCAGAAACCATTGAAGATATATCGACAAAATTTGGTACGCGTGATTTACTTACTTAGGCAAACGTTTGGACGGAAAATAGTTAAAATCGGTTGACGGCCACGCCCACTTTTATATATTTGTATTATAAAGTGACCTAATAAAAACATTTTAAGCCATATCTCTTTCAAATATAAAGATCTATCATTGAGATTTTGGCGCATGAGTCCAACTATGGACATAAAACAAAAAACACAAAAATTTTGGAAAATTGGCGGTGCCACGCCCACTTATTAAGGGGCAAACATTGAAAGTTTTATGAGTCATAAATCAGAAACCGTTGAAGATATATCGATGAAATTTGGTACGCGTGATATACTTATTTAGTCAAATATTTGGACGAAAAATTTCCGATATCGGTTGAGGGCCACGCCCACTTTTATATATGGGTCTTATAAAGTGACCTAATAAAAACATTTTAAGCGATATCTCTGTCATATATCAAGATATATCATTGAAATTTTATAGCAGGAGTCCAACTGCGGACATAAAACGAAAAACACAAAAATTTTGGCAAATGGGCGTGGCACCGCCTCTTTTTATAAACAGGAATATACGAGATTTCTGAGCCCATAACTCGACAAATGATTTATATATAATGACTAAACTTGATGTGTACACTTTTATTACTTGTGGTAATACATGTTGAAAATTTTAGCGAAATCGGTTGACGACTACGCCCACTTTTATATATGCTTATTATATAGTGGCCTAATAAAAACATTTTAAGCGATATCTTTGTCAAATGTAAAGATAATTCATTGAAATTTTGTGGTATGATTTCTACAATAGACCGGAAACAACAAATAGAAAAATTTTGGAAAATGGGCGTGGCACCGTTTCTTTTTACACAAAGGGCTATACGAGATTTCTTAGCCTATAACTCGACAAAAAATTGAGATATTATGACGAAACTTGGTTTATACACTTTTATAACATGTGTTAATAGCCACGCAAAAATTTATTGAAATCGGTTTATGACCACGCCTACTTTTTAAGAAAGATATTTCTGGAACACTCTTTGGGAATTTGTAACGTGACATCTTTGTAACTAGAAGTCATAAAGGAATGAAATTTTGCACAAAGAATAACATTCATATGCTTAGTTGGATGACTGAAAAAAATTTAGAAAATGTGCGTGGCTACGCCCACTTTATGCAGCACTCGCTTTATATAAAATACACAGTGGTTCCATCAAACGAAAACAAACAATGAAAGCATACAGCTGAGTATCTAATGTTCGATTCCACTCGAACTTAGGCTTCCTTACTTGTTCTAAATAACTTGGATGATTTTACGATACGCACGGATGCAGAAATCGTGAAGCCGTTGTACCCGCGCACTGTGCTTAGTGGTCCCACTTGAATACTTGCCAAATCTTCGCTACAGCCATTATCATTCAATATAAATAACGTTGATCAGTACAAATAGTCCAATCATCAATAATTTTTTGCATATCATGTGTCCAGTATTGGTAGCTGTTCCATCGCGGTACAGCATACTCAAGTCAAGCGAGGACTTAGAATACTTTTTAATCAAAAACTCATACTATATGGCGGTACTGCCTCATATAAATAAGAACTTGGGATAATTTTTCGAAAAACACAGGTTCCCTGATTTAAAGCGGTTTAACTTTTTTGTTTGTGAATAAAGGCTACAACTTTTTTAGCGGTGTCCTCATGGTTTTTTTAGAGTTTTGTATTAGTGATAAATATAAAAAAATCTAGGGATAGTAACTCCAAAATTTTGAAAGGTAAAACTCAGAACAACCTTTGAGGTCGAAACTTTATATCGGCCAAATATAGTGCTGGGCGAGACCTTTTCAGCGTCATTAAGATGATAGAGATCCGACATCAAATAAGGAAGTTATTACAAAAAACGCGATTTAGCTGTTTTTAACGCGGGCCTAAAAAAAAAATTTTTAACGCCAAAAATATTTTCTCGATATAAGTGTTCAAATAAAGTTGACACACGCAAACTTTATTTTCGTGATACGGCTTAATGTACATATTACCATGCCGTGTTGGTTTCCCTTTACTTTGCTAAGCCTAATTCTATATTTATAATATCCCATAAACTTCCTTTCCGTTAATAAATAGATTAGCCACTTAATACCTTAACTATGGTCACAGGTTTTAACTGCTATTAAATGATGAATGGTTGTCCAAATCACTCGCACTCATTTTTAATTAATAGTCCAAATCACATTTGCAGTGGGAATGCAATGAATGGGAATGCAATTCACTACTACTACTGAATGGTAATGCAAACCACATTTTCATTCCCATTCACTACTGAATGGTAATGCAAACCAAATTTGCATTCCCATTCGCTACTGAATGGTAATGCAAATCAATTTTGCACTACCACTCATCATTGATTGGTGGCTGCAAGGCTGAATGCAATCAAAATTGAATGCAGCTTGCCCAACCCTGGTCTTTATGTACTTATACAAATATGTATGTATTATGTTAGTAAACATTTATTTTGTGCTGGCTGATAACGAATGCACGTAAGACTACCTTATTTCGTACAAAATAGTTACTTTGCGCGTAGTTTCGTTTTAGCCATCCACCAAAGCATTACGCACATACATATATACATATTAATATAAGTTAATGCTACATAAGAACTAATTATAGTAATTTAAAAAAATGTTGCAAATAAAAAAGTTAGCTTATTTTCTACAATGTTGTGAGTAAAATTTTGTATGCAATACTTTTTACTCACATAGTACATATTTCATTTTTAATTAAAATATTTTAAAACATACCACAGATTTACTACTAGTATTATTTATTGTTGAAATACAATGTATTGATACGAAAAAATCGCCAGTTGGCAAGGGAAATCTAGTAGCAGCAGCTAGTAATGATGTTAAAATAGCAATAAATAATCCGAAACCAAAAACAATAACTAAACAAAATGCAACAATACCTATCAAGTGTGATGTTGAAAAGAATTGTATAATTAATGGGGATACCCAACCAGTCTGCCTTTTGGATGAGAAGGAAGGTTGCATAAGAAAGTATAAATCAGAATGTCATTTGAAGATTGTTGGCTGCAAGGCGGGAAAGCGTAAGTGAAGTGAACTATTTTTTTTTTTAATTTTTGATAAAAATTTTATAACGATTATGTGCTATAGATCTTTCAGATTATAATAATGAATACTGCTCTATGGATTCATGGTTGTGCGAAGAGGGCTACGAGCGTTGGACGATATTTTTTGGTCATGAAAAGGAGTAATGGTTTTAGCGAATATGTTGTTTTCAATGCAATTTAGTTAATTCAGTTGCAAAAACAAAAATCTAAACTAAATTAAGCACTTTTCGAATTAGCTATACCCCAATTTCGCTGTTAATAGTTTTCAGCTAATTTTCCACTTAACCAAATCAAAAATCAAAACCTTTAAAATAAAAAGTATGAACATACATATATGCAAATATACATACATATCGTTCTATAATACATACATATATACTTAGGGCCACGCTGCATTCGGATTAACTTAGTCTAAAATGAGCCGATTTTGACGATTTTAACTGTTTAAATTAAAGATCGCCATATTTTGAGAATACCGTACTAGAGCAGCGCGCTAAACTTTCGGCCGGCCCCAGTTAAAATATTAATGCAGAGGATTTCAAAACAAAAAGTATACATTCAGCTATTTTGATATGCAGAGAAAATCGTTTCCTCGATCAATCGGAACCTTAAGGTATGTATGTATGTATGTATGTATGTAAAGCACTCATTTTCGTTAGATGTATATTCTTTGGTTGCTTGGAGTGAGGAATATGCTTACTCTATAGCTTGAAAAGTTGATCTATATAAGATACATATACTTATGTATGTACTTTGGCCAGTATTTACATTTTGTGTTCCAAGAAACATTGTGAGGAGCGTTGGAAAATTAATATTGAACTGCTAGCAAGCCTTAGTTTTTCAACGCTGGTGTTATATCCGAAATACACTCGAAGTGTGTGCGAACCAGCGTTGCGTGATTCGAATCAATTTTGATTTCAAATCAACTTTCAAATAAAGAATCAACTTGATTCGTGATTCAAACTATTTTAAAATCAAAGATAATTTTTATTTGTGATTCATTTCTCAAAAGAATCAAAAATACCCTTTGATTCGTGATTCAAACTATTTTCAAATCAAAGATAAATTTGATTTGTGATTCATTTCTCAAAAGAATCAAAAATACCCTTTGATTCGTGATTCAAACCATTTTCAAATCAAAGATAAATTTGATTTGTGATTCATTTCTCAAAAGAATCAAAAATCTTTTTTGATTCTTGATTCGAATAAAATTTTTGATTCGAATCAAACATTTATTACGAATCTTGATTCAAAATATATTTTTGATTCGAATCAAAAATTTGATTCGAATCAAAAATTTTATTCGAATCAAAAATTTATTTAGAATCAAAAATACTGTAGCATATCAGAAATATTCAAGTACATTCTCGGTAACTTAAAACACAAAAATGTATAAAATGCACCAAACGTGCAACAACAGCCAAATTGTAGCTCTGTTCAGAAACTCAGTTTGAAGCGCAACCCGCTTTTGTAGTGCGAGCAGAACGTTCATAAACGTAAATTTTGCATGAAGCGTCGCTCGTCACAATCATCAAAAAAATACCCTGTAGGAAATTTAATTAATTTTAAATCACTTTATAAACTACTTTATTTTCAATAAAAACTAATTGAAAATGTGACTTTTCCCTTTGCAATGAACTGACTTTTTTAACACGGCGATGTCATAGCAAGCAGTCAATTGCCCTATCCTGCATTTGTTTTCAACTACTTTACTAGTAGTTTAAAATAAATAACTTTATCTTGAGTTTCTTTTCAACTACTTTACTTGTAGTAGGGATGGGCAAATTGCAAAAACATATCGATATATATTATATCGATATTTAAGAAAACATCGATTTAGGCCGTGTAAAAACATCGATATATCAATATATCGAAAGGGTCGACTTTCCATTAAGGAAGCACGCCTCGAGAAAAACAACTTTTTCGTGGGGTTTGAGGTGCTCTCACGGATCTCAAAACTGAATCCCAAACTTGCCGGAGGCTTGTAGTTTACTAGATATTTGTTGTTAAAGTTGGATGGGTGTATAGATATTCTACGAATGTTGAAGCATAAATATAAGAATCATTAAGCATTGCTTGAAGAAGAAAGTAATGAAAATTCAAGCACCCCGGACATTATGGTTATACCATTTCCTAAAAAAATGTCTGCTGCTAAATTCAAAGCGAATCAGAAATGTATGAAAAATATCGAATTTGGCACGAAATGTCAAAAAATTATCGATAATCGAGGCACGGTAATTCAAAATATCGTCGATATTATCGGCTGTACTATTTTAAAAATATCGATATATTGATATATCGATATATATCGCCCAACCCTAACTTGTAGTTTAATATAAATAACTTAATCCTGCATTTGATGTCGAAATTCAAGAAATGGTAAAAATGCGAAACAAATTTTCCTCAAATTTCGCAAATTGTTCTCAAGTTGATAAACAATAATTGAGAAACAATTGAATTTATGTTAATTTTCAAATCATAAATATGAAACAATATTTTCTCCGTTTGAGAATTTCGTTTTCAGTGTTTAATGGGAAGTGAAGCTGAAAAACGGTAATCAAAAAAAGAAGAAAACAATATTGGCATACTTAGATCTGAAAACATGTGTTTACATATAAATATGTACATATACAAGAAACTCTCCCGCGCTGCATTTGTTTAAAGCTACTTTAAAATTAGTTGAATATAAATCACTTTTTAATATATTTATTTTTGCAACTAACTTTTTTTTTCCGTGAGGGTAATTACTGCCGCTGTTGCGTTTCATGCAGCGTTTCTGAACATAGCCTGTATGCTGACGCCAAATATGTACATGTGTATGTATGTATGTATGTATGTTTTTTTTTTTTTTTTTTTTTTTTACGAGGAGGAAGCATCGAAAGCCTTTACCCCGTCAGTGTGGGACTCTAACCCGAACTAAACCTCCTACTGTCATCGTACCGAACCCCCCGGTACTACCGTCAAGCTACCGTCGGGAGGTGGGTTGAGCACTAGGCTCACAGTCCGTAATGGTCGCGTTATTGCCCTCAGTCTGCCTTAAAAGGCTTCACCCATATATTTTTATAAAAGTGGTCAGTGTTAGGTGGTCTACGGAGGCCAAAGCTCCGTACCACGCGCATTGACGGATGCAGGAGGCCTAGCTCCTGTACGTATCCGTAACGGATGCAAGAGGCCGAGCTCCTGTACGTATCCGTTTCATTCAAAGTTCACAATATTAGGTGGTCTGCGGAGGCCAAAGCTCCGCACCACACGCGATGACGGATGCAGGAGGCCTAGCTCCTGTACGTATCCGTAACGGATGCAAGAGGCCGAGCTCCTGTACGTATCCGTTTCATTCAAAGTTCACAATATTAGGTGGTCTGCGGAGGCCAAAGATCCGCACCACACGCGATGACGGATGCAGGAGGCATAGCTCCTGTACGTATCCGTAACGGATGCAGGAGGCCGAGCTCCTGTACGTATCCGTTCCACTCGAAGTGGTTAATGTTAGGTGGTCTGCGGAGGCCAAAGCTCCGCACCACGCGCGTAACGGATGCAGGAGGACTAGCTCCTGTACGTATCAGTAACGGATGCAGGAGGCCGAGCTCCTGTGCGTATCCGTTCCACACAAGGTGGTCATTGTTAGACGTGCCTATGATTAGAAGGACACAATTAGTGCTCATTTAGTCGCCGTTTGCTCGCCGTCTTCTCTCTAGGCTTCTCAGTGTTTTCATGGTGTCTGCTATTACAGTCCATTTGCCTTGCTTTCTAGCATATGCTTCACGAACGACTCAGGTGTACAGTCACCTCCAAATATTCTACGGAGTTTGTTTCTAGATTCGTAAAATCCCGCACACTCAAAGAATACGTGGTATGCATCCTCTATTGCTTGCCCCCCGCAGTGATCGCACGTTGGGTTCGACTCGTGCTTAAAGCGAAAGAGATAGGCCTTGAAACAACCGTGCCCAGATAGGAACTGCGTCAGGTAGAAATCGACTTCGCCGTGTGCTCGTTCCAACCAGCATTTCAAATCTGGTATGCATCTATGTGTCCAGCGTCCCTTCGTGGAGTTACTCCATCTAAACTGCCAGCTATGCATGCTGGCTTCTCTCGCATTGGAACGCTGGACATCGTTCTGTGCAATAATTGCAGCTTCTTTTGCTAGTATGTCTATAGGGTATAGACTGGCAATTACTAGTGCGGCCTCATCCGATACGGTTTTAAACGCACAGCATACTCTCAGCGCGCACAGACGGTAAGTCGACTTGATGCAGCGAAAATACGACTGATGTTCTATAGCGTGGTGCCACACAGGAGCGCCGTAGAGAATTTGGCTCCTTACGACGCACGCAAGTAGTTGTCGCCGCCGTTGCTTTGGACCACGTGAGTTCAGCATTATGCGTGATAATGCTGTCACAGTCGCTGATGCCTTTTCGTTTGCGTATTCAATATGATTTTTAAACGACAGTCTTCGATCTATCATAATCCCCAGGTACTTTATTGCTTGTAGTGTGACGATATCGTGACTACCGCTTCTTATTATAGTGTGCTCCACTTTTTTCCTGCTTGATATCAGCACTGACTCTGTCTTCTGCTCCGCTAGCTGCAAGCCATTTTTGTCCAGCCATCTTTTCACGCTGCTTATACTTTCGTTTGTTTTTGTGCGTATATCGTCTAGTTGCTTAGCAGTAACAACCAGGGCTATGTCATCAGCAAAGCCAAATATTTTTACACCTTCCGGGAATCTAAGGCGTAGAATGCCGTCATACATAATGTTCCATAGCAGGGGGCCTAGCACTGAACCTTGTGGAACGCCGCCTGTAACCTTTAGTTTCTTAGTGCCGGCCGACGTTTCGTACTCTAGCGTTCGATTTTCGAAGTAACTTCGTATTAACCTTGTAAGGTATTTTGGCACTCCGATTCGATCAAGCGCATCTAGTATTTTTGCCCAGTTGGCAGTATTGAATGCGTTCTTTATGTCCAGTGTTACTATAAGACAGTACTCTTTGGTTCCTGACAGCCATCGGGTGCCACTTATGGCGTCTTGGGCTACCTTTTTCACCGCCTCCACTGCGTGAACGGTGGATCTTCCTTTCCTAAAGCCAAACTGATTCTCAGATATGCCTCCTAATGCCAATACTTCCCCTTCGAGGCGGTTGTAGATGACTCTCTCTAGGACTTTGCCTGCCGAGTCGAGTAGGCATATGGGCCTGTAGCTAGATGGTACAGTGGGATCTTTACCAGGCTTAGGTAGCAGTACCAATTTTTGGTGTTTCCATATCGTTGGAAATGTACCTTCTGCTAGACACGAATTAAACAGGTTCGTGAACACTGGTGTAGCATGTTCAAATGCTACTTTAAGTACTTTGTTAGGTATCGCATCTGGTCCGGGTGACTTGCTCTCCTTGAGCCCGTTGGCTGCCTGGAGAATTTCTTCGTCCGTTACTTCTCCAAATGATTGCATTATGTCACTCGAAATAGAGGAAACTAGTTTCCTTTGGACAGGAAAAAGAGTTGTTACCACTTGCTCCAGGAACATAGGGCATGTTGGTGTAGACTCCCTGCCTGTTTTTAATTTTTTAGTCACAATCTTGTATGCGGTCCCCCACGGGTTATTCTCTGCATCATCGCAAAGTTCTAGAAAACATTGACGCTTGCTTTGCTTGATAGCCATTTTGAGGGAGCGTCGAGCCGATTTGAATTTTGCTCTTAGTTCCTCGAAATCAGCTCTACCTCTTGAACGTTGAAAGTTCCTTCGAGCTTTGATGCACTCTTTTCGTAGTGAACTTATATTTTCGTTCCACCAGTACGTGGCAGATTGATGCCTGGATTTCATTTTCCGTGACATTGATGTGTCACAAGCCGCCCGTAAGTCGTTCATTATTGCAGTAGCCATGTCATTCGCACGCCCGCTGTGCTCAGTTCTAGGGAACATTTCCATGAATACTTCTTGGTCGAATGTGTTTACTTTCCAGCCTTGACGCTTTGCACGGGGTTTCTTAGTTGGCCGTTCTCCCTCGCTCATTGTAACATCTATTAATATCGCCGAGTGGTCACTTTGAGTGTAACATTCGCTGATTTTCCAATCGGAAAGCCTATAAAGGTTGGAGCTAACAAATGTTATATCGATTACGGAACCGCGGCCGTTTTTAGAAAAGGTGTTTTCACTGCCTGTGTTTAGCAGGACTACATCTAAGCAAGCGAATGCTTCAAGCAGAGCTCTGCCTTTTGGAGTAGTCCGCTTTGAGCCCCATTCTATTGCCCAGGCATTGAAATCTCCTGCGATCATGAAGCGCGGTCTGTTAGTTGCATCCATGGCTATTTTCTCGACGATTTCTTCAAATCTGTCTAGCGGAGTGCTTGGTGGTATATAGCAGCTGTAAACATATATGTCACTGGCTTTCGCACATACGAATCCATTTTCTTTTATTACGGCTTCCACGTGTAAAGGCTGTTGTCCGCAGGACCAAGTTGCGGTCTTGCTACAAACACTTTGTATCCAGTTTGCTGATTTTTCTTTATATGGCTCACTCAGTAGCGCAATATCTACTTTCAGCTCAAGCACAGATTGCGCTAGCAAATCTTGTGCAGCTTCGCAATGATTTAAGTTTAGTTGGAGGAATCTCATCTCTGTGTCATCTTCTGTATTGCTTCCTTGTATGCAGGACATTGATTTCCTCCTGTAGGATGATCGTATCTGCTAGTTCCCCTTTTTACGCATAATAAGCACTTTGGTACATTGTTACATGTTTTCGCTACATGCCCTGCAGCACCACATTTAAAACATGCACTTCTAAAGTCACCTTTGCTGGTACAGTTCTTCGAAATGTGACCATAGTCGAGGCATTTAAAACACCGTTTAGGCTGAACTTTTGCCCTAATCCGGCAAACAACCCATCCGATCCGGACTTTGCCGCTTACCAATAGCTTCTTAAGTATGTATGTATGTACATATGTATATATGTACATATTTGTGATTGTCGTATTTACGTTTGTGCTACGCCGTACGTACATACATACATACATATGTATTAGTGTCCGACCGAAGCTGGAATTTTAGGCCGAAGCCGAAGCCGTATCCGAATATTCGGCATAATCCTTTATTCGGCCGAAAACCTAAGCCGAAGCCGAATACCAAAATAAGAAAAATATATACTTAAGTATGAGATTTTTTTTATTTCATAACTAGAGCTCGAAAAAATAGGTGAAATCAAGCGCCTAAAAAATGCTACATTTTGTAAATTTTGGTTGTTTTCAGTGACGGGATTACAATTTAAATATAAAGGGGTAGCATATTGGTATGGTGAAGATTTTATTAGAAAAGTTCTTAATCATGTTACACAAATTTGCAGTTTGAATAAACATACAGTGGTGTGTGATGAAATAAAGCCAAAGAGGGATTTAGTTTCTTTGACATTTTTACTGAAAAAAAGTATGAAGAACACATTTTGTATTTTATATTTTTATACATCGTCAAGCTTTTTGAAAGCAAAACAAAACTAGCTGTAATAAAATTTGGGAAAAGTAAGTAAATTATGGCATAGTTAATGTTCCAATAACTCATAAACAAAAATGCAGAACGGTTTTTACCACGACAGAAATTTGCATTTTTACAGATATGGAATTATGCCGAGTATCCAATTGGAAAATTGTAAACCCTGAAATGGTCATAAGAAAAAACAGGAAAGTTCAAGTCAAGTTTTTTTACCTAAAATATGCAAATGTTTAAAGTCAGACCACTACAAATTAAAAAGCTGTATTATATATTCCATTTGCTAATATGCACTTGCCTCATTTTCATTCAAAATATATTTGGTTTGAAATTGTAATTGCTTTTCCTTCACGTGCGAAGATTTTGTCTCAAATTTAAGCGAGTCACTACAAATTTTTAATTTTTTTCTTTATTCTTTATAATTATATATTTATTTAATATACCTTATTTATTATTATTCTTTATTATTATATTTATTTATTGTTGCTTTCTTTGAAATTTTTCACGTGCAACCCATAAAAAACCTTAATAATTTATTTTTCTGGCATCCTAGTAAGCAAAAAATCCAATTGCATTCACGGGGGCTTAGACCTGAATGAACCCCACCCACCCTTAAAATTGCCACTGGATGTGCTCACAAACATTACGTAGCATAATTTTAGGCGTTTGATTTTCACCTATTATCCGAGCTCTATTCATAACTAGAGCTCGGATAATAGGTGAAAATCAAACGCCTAAAATTATGCTACGTAATGTTTGTGAGCACATCCAGTGGCAATTTTAAGGGTGGGTGGGGTTCATTCAGGTCTAAGCCCCCGTGAATGCAATTGGATTTTTTGCTTACTAGGATGCCAGAAAAATAAATTATTAAGGTTTTTTATGGGTTGCACGTGAAAGAAAGCAACAATAAATAAATATAATAATAAAGAATAATAATAAATAAGGTATATTAAATAAATATATAATTATAAAGAATAAAGAAAAAAATTAAAAATTTGTAGTGACTCGCTTAAATTTGAGACAAAATCTTCGCACGTGAAGGAAAAGCAATTACAATTTCAAACCAAATATATTTTGAATGAAAATGAGGCAAGTGCATATTAGCAAATGGAATATATAATACAGCTTTTTAATTTGTAGTGGTCTGACTTTAAACATTTGCATATTTTAGGTAAAAAAACTTGACTTGAACTTTCCCGTTTTTTCTTATGACCATTTCAGGGTTTACAATTTTCCAATTGGATACTCGGCATAATTCCATATCTGTAAAAATGCAAATTTCTGTCGTGGTAAAAACCGTTCTGCATTTTTGTTTATGAGTTATTGGAACAATATACAAATACAAAATGTGTTCTTCATACTTTTTTTCAGTAAAAATGTCAAAGAAACTAAATCCCTCTTTGGCTTTATTTCATCACACACCACTGTATGTTTATTCAAACTGCAAATTTGTGTAACATGATTAAGAACTTTTCTAATAAAATCTTCACCATACCAATATGCTACCCCTTTATATTTAAATTGTAATCCCGTCACTGAAAACAACCAAAATTTACAAAATGTAGCATTTTTTAGGCGCTTGATTTCACCTATTTTTCCGAGCTCTATTCATAACAATTAATTTTTTTTTGTTTTTTGAATAAACAAAACACCTTACAAAAATACATACATAGTTGTAAACAAAAATAAAAAAAATTCAGTCTTTATGTAGGTAAATAAAATTCAATACTTAAAGTTCAACAGCTTTATGTTGTACGCCAAAAAAAGAGTTTATCTGCTTCGGTGTATAGTTGACCAGCAACTAAGATTAAGTTAGTCGAACAGCTGGTTGGAGTTGTGTATGTATACTTAAATTGTATTCCGCCAATCATGGTCTGCGACTTCCGCGAAAATGATTTTTAATGAAGTGATAACCAAGAAAACACAAAATTACCATTATCTCAAAAACCTAGCCATAAAACAATAGCAGTACTTGAATTTCTTGGTTATTTTTTTGCTGTAACATTGTATTATACATACATAAAATTTTTACTTATGATCTCTTTTTTTTTTATGGCCAATAAGTGAATAAACCACTTTTTCGTGTAATAAACTATGTTTAATTTAATGATACTTTAAAAGAATTGATCGACACACTAAGGTGACGATATTTAATAATTAGCGTAAGTTATCGTTCGGAATCTTAGGCCTGTTCCATAACAAAAACATATTACTAGAAGTTACGATATTCTGTCGCTTATAAAAAATCAAAAATTCGTAAAATCCAGTCAATTTTTCTTTGTTATTAAACACATCTATTATTCGGCCTCGACTATTCGGCCTTTTCAGCCGAAGGCCGAAGCCGAAGCCGAATAAAAAATACCAGCCGAATAGGCCGAATACCGAAGCTTGGCCGAATATTCGGTCGGACACTAATATGTATGTATGTACATATGTGCATAGGCACTTGCCCTGTAAAAAAGTGTGCGACGAGTCTCTAAAAAGATTTGTCCGGGAGCGCTCTCTTTCGGGTACAATTAGTCTACAATTGTTCCCAATTGTACCCGAACGGGTACATATGTATACTAATTGTAGACGAATTGTACCCGAAAGGGTATCAAACGGGTACAATTAGTCGCACAAATGGATGTGTCGCATTTGCTACCTGTTCGGGTACAAAACGGGTACAATTGTGCGCTTTTGCTACCCGTTCGGGTACAAACTGGGTACAATTAGTCTCTTCATAGGACATGCTCAAACAAAAGAGAACACTTCAACCCATATAAAGAGATACAAATGGGTAGTAATCGCATGCTCCCTTGCGAGTTGTCCCGGATGTATCCCGGAGTGATCGCATTTTTTGCAGGATCCTGTCTTACAGGGTATGTACATATGTATGTACATATCTACATAGAAGTAAGAATTAGAGTAGATATATCCCAGCCAACATTTATTATCGTGGAAAGGTAACTTCAAGAAGTTTAATTCAATTGCGGAAGATATCGCTTTCTCCAGCTGACAGCAATTTTCCCGCAGAGCGGCGCGACGATCGCTCAAAAACTGGAAATCAGCCTGGCCGTCGACCGCGAAAGCAGTTACTTATTCCAAAAACCGTTTTCTAACGCTACTCTTTTTCTTGCAATTCATCGTGAAATATCACAGTTAATTCCCTGTAAAAAAGTGTGCGACGAGTCTCTAAAAAGATTTGTCCGGGAGCGCTCTCTTTCGGGTACAATTAGTCTACAATTGTTCCCAATTGTACCCGAACGGGTACATATGTATACTAATTGTAGACGAATTGTACCCGAAAGGGTATCAAACAGGTACAATTAGTTGCACGAATGGATGTGTCGCATTTGCTACCTGTTCGGGTACAAAACGGGTACAATTGTGCGCTTTTGCTACCCGTTCGCGTACAAACTGGGTACAATTAGTCTCTTCATAGGACATGCTCAAACAAAAGAGAACACTTCAACCCATATAAAGAGATACAAATGGGTAGTAATCGCATGCTCCCTTACGAGTTGTCCCGGATGTATCCCGGAGTGATCGCATTTTTTGCAGGGTTATAAGTGCCTTTTGTGAACAATTGCTTACTCAATAAATTCGAATATATATATGAATGTATATTTGTGGTGATGAAAATCTTGGGGCACGTCAATAAATACTATCTTCGTTCGGGAAAAAGTGTTCCCCGTCAATGTTACGTCCGTAAAGAGTCATAAACGACTCTTCAGGAAGTATCTTCCAAGTGTCTTTTGGAAGAGACAAAAACGTTACGTAAGGAAGTAACTTCTAAGTGTCGTCTGGGAGACACAAAAGCGTCAATTAATGAATGCTCCTTCTACCTATTTATTTATTTTAATAAAATTTCAAAAATATGTGTATATTTTTTAATTTTATTTAAGTTAAATTTTATTAATTAACGTACATTAAAATAAATAAAAGGAAACAAAATTAAATTAAATTAACATAGAAGGCGCTATAACTGTGCTTCCGCTGCTATCTTCATTCTTGATTCACGCCTTCGCTCACACTGTGCATAAAACAATTTGGAGAAATCTTCACCGTACCCGCGAGAATGTAAAAGCAAGAACCAACAAGTGATATGAATTCATTGGAAAAGACGATAATACTAATCAAAGCGGTGCCAATGCAAATTGTGGTAACAGCGAATGGAATGAAAATCGTTATTGAAGTGCGATGATGTCGTAGAGTCTGTAAAAAAGCATGTGTGTGATGCTGTTAATTAATGCATAGAGAACTTCGATTAATCCATAACTTACTACGCTAAACTTTTTTCAAAACTCAGCAATTTATTGGTGCCCAATTTTTTATTTATAATTAATATATTAACGTACTTTTTATCAGCAAATATTTCCCTTAAAATCATTTATTTATTAAAAAAAAATATTTTGAACTTTTTTCACAATAATCTCAAGGCATACACACCAAGAAGGAAAACACGCGATAGCAATGAATAGATTGTCTTCCGAATAACGCCTAGAAGTGCCTCAGACGTTACTTATTTTAGAAAGACGAGAAAACGATCTTCCAAATGCTAGCAGGCCCTGCTAGCATTTGGAAGAGCTGTTTATCGTCTATCTCAATTACGTAACGTCTGGGGCCCTTCTAGGCGTCATTCGACAGATAGTCTCCATTTGTACAAAAATAAATGTCATTGCTATCGCGTATCTTACTTCTTGGTGTGAATGGAGAAGATATTTTTGTATTGAGAACCAAAACAAAGTCAAAATTATTTTTTTTAACAAATTTGAAATTTATAAATTAAGCGAAAATCAAATAAATCCTAAAGAAAAGCATGTTCTTCAAAATTTCATTTGGTGTTTTTCCTTGCTAAAATTTTTGGTAAGTTCTGTTAAAATGTTCTAGGACTTCATAGAACTAAAATGTTTTGGTTTCCTTCTCCTTTTTAGATTCTCTTCGAAAGGAAAATGAATTATCTGTTCCTGAAGGAAAACCTTTGCGCTAACCTACACGTGATATGTACATAACTTTGTGGATGTATGTATGTATCTGTGGTAAATAAAAAATAAAGAATTGAGAAAATATATATATGTACATATTTGCGCTTTTATTTAGTTTTATATAAAGTGAAAAAATAGTAGGAGAATTTATAATTAACGCTTTTGTGTCTCCCAGAAGACACCAAGAAGTTACTTCCGGAAGTGTCTTATTAGTTTATTTGCACGTAACGTTTTTGTCTCTTCCAAACGACACTTGGAAGATACTTCTTGAAGTGTCGTTTATGACTCTTTATGGACGTAACGTTGACGGGGAACACTTTTTCCCGAACGAAGATAGGAAAAAGTTGAGAAAGCGATATCTTCCGCGATTGAATTAAACATCTTGAAGTTACTTTTTAGTCACTTCCACGATAATAAATGTTGGCTGGGGGGATTATTATTTATTTTTAAATTCTGTTCCCAGCCAACATTTATTATCGTGGAAGTGACTAAAAAGTAACTTCAAGATGTTTAATTCAATCGCGGAAGATATCGCTTTCTCAACTTTTTCCTACCTTCGTTCGGGAAAAAGTGTTCCCCGTCAACGTTACGTCCATAAAGAGTCATAAACGACACTTCAGGAAGTATCTTCCAAGTGTCGTTTGGAAGAAACAAAAACGTTACGTGCAAATAAACTAATAAGACACTTCCGGAAGTAACTTCTTGGTGTCTTCTGGGAGAACAAAAGCGTCAATTATAAATTCTCCTACTATTTTTTCACTTTATATAAAACCTAAATAAAAGCGCAAATATGTACATATATATATTTTCTCAATTCTTTATTTTTTATTTACCACAGATACATACATACATCCACAAAGTTATGTACATATCACGTGTAGGTTAGCGCAAAGGCTTTGCTTCAGGAACAGATAATTCATTTTAATTTCGAAGAGAATCTAAAAAGGAGAAGGAAACCAAAACATTTTAGTTCTATGAAGTCCTAGAACATTTTAACAGAACTTACCAAAAAGTTTAGCAAGGAAAAACACCAAATGAAATTTTGAAGAACATGGTTTTCTTTTCGCTTAATTTATAAATTTCAAATTTGTTAAAAAAAATAATTTTGACTTTGTTTTGGTTGTCAATACACAAATATCTTCTCCATTCACACTAAGAAGTAAGATACGCGATAGCAATGACATTTATTTTTGTACAAATGGAGACTATCTGTCGAATGACGCCTAGAAGTGCCCCAGACGTTACTTAATTGAGATAGACGATAAACAGCTCTTCCAAATGCTAGCAGGGTTATTTTATTCTTTTATTGGGTTCATTCAATGTATGTAAAATATATAAAATATAAGTACGTAAGTAAGTACATATATGTGGATATGTATAAGAGAAATTTACATATGTATGTATATACATTTACATATTAAGGGGTAGGTACATATCGACGCTTCCAAACAATACTGTACTAAGTCGACTTAGTACAATTTCCCGTTTTGGGCGTAGTAGAGCGTGTCTTAATTTGGATGCTGTCTAATTTTGGTATCAATCGGACAATCCAATCAAAAGTTATAAGCAAAAGTGTACATATAATACAACTCGAGATTTTTACAGAATAAAAACTTTGAGAGCTTGCCATGAAAAACCACGTAGCAAATTTTTATTTTTTCTTACGATTTTATATAAAGCGTACCCTGACTTTGATATTGTCGAGTTTTGGTATTGAACTTTCAATCCAAACAGAAGTTACAAGTGAAAATATACTTAGCATACAACCGAAGTGTCATATCGAGTTTAAACTTTGAGAGCTTCTCCTGCAAAACACAGTTTTCAGACTTAGTACAGTTTTGTTTGGAAGCGTCGATATGTACATACATCATACATAAGTATGTATGTATGTGTTAGATTACATCTGTATTTTATATGGAAATGAAGTCAGGACGTAAGTGTTGGTCCCCATGCGAAAAAAAGTTATAAAAGTCCGCCCCTAAATTTTAAGCTAATGTTGAGAGGGTTAAGGAACAAAAAAACGAATGGGAGTTGTTTTTTTAATATTTTCGTTTTTCAACAAAACCACAACAACTAAATCAAACTCTTATATACATACATTATTAAAAGTCGTTTAAGTGACAATGAAAAATAATGTAAAGAGATAAAGTTAAAACCACTGCTTGAATTTAAAAGAATATGGGTTACTATACTTAAAAGAATTCTACTTAGTAAACTTCAATCGAAAATGGGCAAGCTCGAAATTGATTTTAAAGGCATGCTCTAGAAGACATTTTTCATAGAATTTAATGCAGAATCCGATTTTTCTACGAACAGTATGGCTTAGAAAATTGACCCAGCCTAATGTATGTACATATATATTTACATATCGAAACCATTTTTTTGTATGCATACACCCAACCATAATTCATTCACCCTTTCATTCATTTATTCGTTATATATATGTATGTAAGTATATACATACATGTATGCGCAAATGCTTGGCTAAGGCAACTGCGAAAATCTGCTTGCATTTCCTCCCATACAACGTAGACGTTTGTTGAAATTTTAGATTTTTTGCATTTCAACTCGCGGGGGTGGTGGGATCACGTACTAAAGTATTTTTTATTTGAAATTAAGTTTTGATTCAAAATAATTTTTTGATTCGAATCAAAAGTTTGATTCGAATAAAAAATTTTATTCGAATCAAAAATATGATTCGAATCAAAAATTTATTAAGAATCTTGATTCGAAATCAAGTTTGAATCAAGAATCAAAAAAGATTGTGATTTTTTGATTCTTTTGAGAAATGAATCACAAATCAAATTTATCTTTGATTTGAAAATGGTTTGAATCACGAATCAAAGGGTATTTCTGATTGTTTTGTGAAACGAATCACAAATAAAATTTATCTTTGATTTGAAAATAGTTTGAATCACGAATCAAAGGGTATTTCTGATTCTTTTTTGAAACGAATCACAAATAAAAATTATATTTGATTTGAAAATATTTTAAATCAAGAATCAGAAAATATTTTTGATTAGTGATTAAGTCAAATCAAAATCACGCAACCCTGGTGCGAACAAAACGAGAACCTTTTGCTACTATAGCAACAAGAGAAAAAGTGACGTATTTTAAGACAACCATTTTTTTTCTCATTAAATTTTGCCTTAGAGAATAGTCTGGATTTCGAATAGAAATTCATTTGATAACACATGTTCCGTTTTTCCAGAGAATTACTAAGTTCTCGAAATGAATACCCCTCGAAATTAATACCGATCTATTTTCACATGCAAAATATTGAAAGTGAGAATAAAATAAGCACATCGCACACTGAAAAACTTCAGTGTATGAATACACACGCTTTCGCCTAAAAGCATGCAATGTTTACATACATACCGGTGAAACTAATAAAAGCGCGTTAAAAAGATTTGCTTTCTAATCAGTTGCCCTATAAGACCACAATTCCAATGATCGAAAATGTCATAACTCAAAAATTGGGTAGTATTAACTTGCCTTAATTTTATTAAATAGTTTTTTAGAGCTTTGGAGGTTGCGCCGTAACATTTGCTATACAACGATGCCCCTATGTAATTCTGAAAAGATCAATATGCACTAAAAAAAACCTGGATGGTGGTGTTGTTGTTGTTGTTGTTGTTTTAATTTACAAGCATATCTTAGAAGTGCAGTTTGTGTGAGTTATTGTCTAGATTTAAATCCGGTTAATTTCATTACTTAGATCCAATAGCCGCCGGAATCATGCCATGTGAACGCATACGCTGGGTATATAAATTTCAATGGCAACAATTTAACATTCATTGCTAGTGGTACTAGCTAGAGAAATGTTTAAGTCAGCCTTCGTATGCAGTAAATGTATTTACATATATACATATGTACATAAATGAATTCCGAATGTATGTATGTGCACGTAAGTAATCTATACTAAATTTTGCTTAGTTTTAAGACGTGCTGAGTCGACAAAATATCGGTATGAGTAAAAGCCAAAAACAATAAGAAAGAAAGTGCAAATGTATTTACACTAAATTCTAAATTCTAGCACGTATTACTTATTTTTACTCTGCATAAATGTGAATGCTTATCAATCGGCGCTTTCAGTTATATCTTGATACGCCAGTGAGTTAAGAGAGATTTTTAGATTAAAAGAAAAATACAGTACCTATTTCTAAAATTTGAACTCAAAATTAAAAACTCAAAAATAAAAAAAAAATTAAAAATAAAATAAAAATAAAAAAACAAAAAAAAAAAAATAAAATAAAATAAAAAAAAATTAAATAAAATATATAAAAAATAAAAATAAAAATGCGCGCCTTAAACACTTTGGTTTTTTCATTGTTGTTGGCATGTAAGCACACAAATCGAATTTTGTACCCGCTTTTTTTCGCCGAAAATTCACACAATTTTTTTAATTTCATTCTAGGGTCTATGGCAGTGTCTTATGCCAATCCCGCGGATCCACTCGAAAAACTAGCCGCACATCTATCTGAGTTACTTTCGAATCCCGCCAACGCTGAACAGTACAATGAAATACACAGTTTCGAATCAGATAAAGTGCATTTACCTGCGAAACAACGTGATGACGACTCAATAGACAGGGAAACGGTACGCAAGACAAAACCAAAAATGGTGGATGCTGCCACACAAACATCAGATGAAATTATTACCGATGATGATCTTGATTCGCCGCCAAAGCCAAGGACGGTGGCAAGGCAAATCGATATGGAAAATATTATTGTAAACACACCAGCACAAGCAGGTCCAATGTATATGATGTTGAAAGCAATGTTTAAAGTTTTGGGCCGTATGGTGAATGGAGTATTTAGTTAGCTTATTGTTGACTTGGAATTATGGTAAAGTTGTTTGTTTTTTTTATTGTTATTGGAGATTGTCTGTTTGGTTTTTATATATGTATGTATCTAAAAGCAGTAGTTTAAACTTGAATAAAAAAGTGAATCGTTTATATGAAATTTTGAAAAATGTCTTAAGATCCTTTATCTATTCTACAGAGAGGTTTTAAACTTTAATCTTTCTTGATTTTCGCTAGACTATATAACTAGCCAATTTCGATGAAGTTGGAGAAGCTGTTTCTTCATAACAATTTTCTACTTCCGTCTGCTATTTCCCAGTGAAGTGGCAGTTTCCACGTTCGTTCTTAGTTTTAAATTGATATTGGTTATAATTGCATATGAAGGGTCATCTTCGAACGCTCAGCACAATTTTCATTAGTTATGTATGAACAAACTCCGCTAGCAAATCAATGAAAAACTCCATTTTTCCTTTTTGTCCACATTACAGTGCAATTTTTTTTGTTCGTTTGTTTCATATCGATTACTGAATAAAAGTTCATCCTATTTAAAAACTTCCCAGCCAACCAAACTCGGAGCCCCAAACTAGGTACGAAAAATGACTCGCAAAATAATACCTTCACGAAGTGCTCCGAATATGAAGTAAAAAAAGGAGTCCGAAATAGCTCCACAAGGAAATGTTTAAGAAGAACAAACTTTTTTACTCGGTATGTACTACTATATGGATTATCTAAGGAAGCATTGTGGAATGAATTTTTGAAATAGGGAGTTAATAAAGCAAATTCTGAAATAGGTTGATCTTGTACTCAGTCGTCCGTATATGAATTTACTTCTTTTCTACTACAAATCGGTTTATGAAAAAAATGTTATTTATGACAATATCCAGCATTTTGCTTTAAATTTACATACATACATATATTGTTAATGACATGATATTTAATCAAATAACTTATTGAAACATACATTCATATCCATATAAATATATATTAGATAAGGTCCACTATTGGTTGCATATACTGTAAGCCGGATGGGATTTTTTTGCGGCTAATTCACATAAAGACATATCAACTGTTTCAAGATCTGAAAAAAAAATCAGAAAAATTTATTATTTCATTTTTATTGAATGTAAATTTTTTTAATTACATGTATGTATGTAAATTAATAGAAAAAAACATTTAATTAATAAAAAAAACAGTGATTAATACAAATAATAAGTAATAAATAAATTATAAATAAATTATAAACAATTAAGTAAAAGTAGGTACCTATGTACATACAAATTATATTTTTACACAAATACTTACTATGTTTTTTCGAACATTTTTCGTAATCATATTTGCATTTGTTACTAAATACAGTATAACATGTGCTATCATAACCACAAACATTTTCGTTCTTTTCCGGACATTCTGCCACGCACGTTTTGGGCGTGGTTTCTGCATCGGCCATTACAAGCGAAACAATACTGAGTACTAAAATTAAAAAAAAAATAATAATGGGTTATAAAAGTCGAATTATGATTTGCTTACTTTCTACTATTTTTTTTAATAATTACATATGTATGTACATAATACATAGGTTACGTATGTAAATACTTTTTGGTTGCTTGTTTTTCCGACAGGGTAGGAATATGATGTATTGTGGAACGATCTTCCGTCATCCCTTGTCAAGTTTGGTTTGGAGACCAAAAAAGACACTGAAGATGGCGCATATTAGCCGAAACCGGTTTGTCTCCAAACCAAACTTGACAAGGGATGACGGAAGATCGTTCCACGTTACGTATGTACATATGTATGTATGTATGCTTTGGCGTCTGAATGGGTTTCCCATTCACATATTTATTACAGTGTTGCGGACGACTTTCTTAGTTATCAGTGAAGTACTGCAAGTAATTAATGAAATGTATCGACATATTTACATATATGCACATATTTCGGAATTTGGTTATCTTTTTGCAATTGGAAAATCCATACAATACATTCGGCGATATTTGTAAATACATTTTTTTTACTCAGCTGCATTTTTTATCCCAACTGAAAATATTTGGCATCAGTGGACTCGTCCTAAACGGGTACCTATCGCACGTTTTATTCAATAGGGATTTAACTAAATTCTTTTTTTGGAAAAACGGAAACAAACTTTTATAATTACAAAGAGTTTACTTCTACAGCTAACTGAAAAATCACTTGTATTTCCGCCATTTTTATATTTTTGAGTATTATATAAGACTAAACTGAAAGGCATGGCCCAGTTATTGAAATATGTATGTATATGGCATAATCCCAGAAGTCGAAAATTTCGAGTTAAATCTCTATAGAATAAAACGTGCGAAATGTAGATTTTTCAAAGTTGTTAGCCAAGGCTATTTTTTATAACAATCTTTAAAAAATTGATTGAGATCATACGGGACAAATCTCCTTCGGGATTAATCGCACATTTTTTGCAGGGAAGTAATGTAATCGATTACATATGTACATATATGCTGAGAATATCAGAATTTCTTCGAAAAAAATGCCAAAAATCAAAGGGATTTTCCAGAAAGCTTTGATACAATTTTTTAGGCTAGAATTATTTGGTGAAAAATTTTCTTAAAAATGAAAAAAGTTTTTTTGCGTGTCATTTTGCTTCATGTTAAATACGCACAAACTTTGCTGTGAGTTATTTATACATATTTGAACTAATATAATAAAAAAAAATATTAAATTAAAAAAAAAATTGTTTGAAGTAATTCTTACAAAAATGTTGCGTATACGCCACGGCGAATATGTGTGTATGCACATATCGTCGCTATAGAAGAAAAAAGACGCAAAGTGTTTTGTTGAGGAAGAAAGACGCAAACATTTTTTGTTTCAAAGAAAGACGCATTAAATATATTTTTCGAAAGAAAGACTATTTTTCTTGATAACGAAGAAAGACTCTTTATTTTTGATGTGTAAACATCTTTGCTGTAGCTACGAGTGATTTCGAAAAACAGGTAAAGTTTACGCGTAAACGTAAATGACCTTTGTGTTAGTGCACTGTTGCGTCCGTGTGAATCGCTTGGCACTGTCAGTGGTAGGTAGGTAGATAGACATGTACTTACAAATGCTTGCATGCATAGCCGTGCAAATACAAATATCAACAACAACAGCAACGAAGCGAAGTGAAGTTGTTGTTGTTTTCTGCAACAATTCGACAAATAGGCAAAATAAAAAGGACCAACCTGTTTGAACATGTATGCAAATGTATGGATAGGCATACCTACATCTACCTATCTAATTTTCTATGCAATATTGGTATCAAATGAAAGGTTTTGAGCAAGACTTCGATATGAAGCTCTTTTCATTGTGACCCCTAGGCCGGGTCTCCAGATATGGGTCAAAAGAAGCACCCGGATGATCCTTGAATGTTTCTGAGCAAAATTGGTATCAAATGAAAGATCTTGAGCAGGCCTTCTTCAGGGAGCTCTATTCTTCATGGTTCCTAGGTCGGGTCCGGAGATATGGGTCAATACGAGGACCCGGATGATCTTGCATGTTTCTGAGCATTATTGGTGTCAAATGAAAGCTTCTGAGGGGGGATTATACACGGAGCTCTACTATTTATGATTCCTATGTCGGGTCCCGAGATATGGGGCCATACGAGGACCAGGATGTCCTTGAATGTTTCTGAGCAATATTGATATCAAACGAAAGGCCTTGAGCATGGATTCTACAGGGAGCCCTATTCTTTATGATTCCTAGGTCGGGTCCCGAGATATGGGTCAAAACGAGGACCCGGATGATCCTTGAATGTTTCTGAGCAATATTGGTATCAAAGGTGTTCAACAGGTCTTCTACATGGAGCTCTATTCTTTATGAAGTCTAGGTCGGGTCCCGAGATATGGACCATAATGAGGACCGGATGATCCTTGAATGTTTCTGAGCAATATTGGTATCAAATAAAAGGTGTTGAGCAGGGCTTTCACATAGAGCTCTATTCATTATGAGTCCTAGGTCGGGTCCCCAAATATGGGTCAAAATGTGACCCCGGATTAACCCGGAATGTTTCTGAGCAATATTGGTATCAAATGAAAGGTGTTGGGCAGGCCTTCTACACGGAGCTCTACTCTTTATGATTCCTAGGCCGGGTCTCCAGATATGGGTCAAACGTGGACTCGGATGATCTTGCATGTTTCTGACCAATACAAAACAAAACAACATAAAAAATCAAAAGTCAAAAACCAAAAACCAAAACAAACAAAAACAACAAAATAGTAGCAGTCACAATGACAACAAAAAATTACAAAAACAATAGTCGCCTGTTAATCCATAGAAAACCAGGAAAAAAGGAATAAAGAAAAGGGAATAAATATCCGATTTCGAAACTGTTTACACATCAATGTTCATAAATACCCGTTATTCACGTTTAATTTTTTTTTACTATAAAGAAAGACTCATTTAAATATTTTTTAGGAGAGAAAGACGTATTCGATTTTTCTATCAATTTCAGTCACGTACACGCGATTTAATTTCTCAATGGGTAATATGTATACAGTTTTTTTTAATCAGTTGATGCTGATACTGTTCACTAAGAAATTTGTCCTCATCATAGAAAATTACGTTGAAATTGATAAGAGAGTTTAATAAAACCGAATCAGATCACAGCTATTTTTAGAAGATTACCGTTACGGAAATGCTGAAAAGCACAAAAAAAAACAGAAATGAGATTCTAATTAAGAAAACCGTTTTTTAGAAAAGCATTTCCAAATACTCACTGATAGGTACAATTTCAAAAGATTTTATAAAAAAAGAGTTTTACGTTTATGTATGTTTATCTTCAGAGTCTATAACTTTGAAGAAATTAGATGATGAAATACTTCAAAATTATTTCAGCAACCACTAATTTTTATGAGCGTTTATATCTACACATGTGCATAAATGGCTTATAGCATCTACAACTTACCGAAAAGTACAGCAAAAGTGAACTTTATTTTGGCATTCATCTTCAATTTACACGTAACACTTTTTTATGTATTTTTATTTTTTTACAATTCGTCAAAACCGTTTCTGAAGGAATTTATGCAAATTCTATTACCCCGTTTGTGGTGCGTCTTTGATGGAATCTCTTCATCAACTGTTTGCACGCTATACTTACTGGTTCTCACATGTTCTCAGTATCGATGCGAAATTCTTTTCCAGTTTCCGTTATAAAGATGGATTTTTATGTGCATACATATGTACATACATATGTATGCGATGAAACTATAGTAAACACTTGATAAGTGGGATGGAAGTTTTTTTTTCTCAACTAAATATGCTTATGACTTTTATTGCTGTTGTAACTGCAATAAGAATCTTCAGTGGCTCAGCAAGGACTGCAGCCTGAATATAAACCGAGCCCTTGCAGTGCTTAGCTCTGACTGCGGATGGAACCTACAGTGGGGTCCTCTACCTCGGCAATGATGTTAATAAGAACAAAACTGTAACTTAATATATGTGGTAAATTTCAGGGTTGTATAATTTAGGTATTCCAATGCATTTTGCTAAGCTAGGGTTTACTGTAACTAGTGCCAATAAGCTGGTATTATCATCATCAAAAGCCTCAGCTATGTTTTACGCGGGCAAGCTGAGTATACTCGTATACGTATATATGTACATACAAACATCCATCTATACGTCCGTACATCCGTACATGCGAACGTCATTGCAAGCATTCTGACAGTGCTTTCCTGATAATGAATAAATATATATACATATATATACTTTAGGGTGATTCTTAAAATATCAATAGTATCGAAGGATATTAAACTTATACTTACATGCATTTTTCAGGTGTTCATTCTAAGTTTTGACCCTGTGCGGTATACTTTAATGGCCACCAATAAAGTCAAAACATTGTATGTAATATCTTCGACTGCACTTCTTCTTCTTATTTGGATCGTAATGCGACCTTTACACGGGTCGATTTTTGCCGACTGGGAAATCGACTAGGCAAAAGTTGAAGGCAAGTCTACTTTTAGCTAGTCCATTTTTGTCGACTGAGCTATTTACACGGGTCGATTTTGGTTGAACGATAAAAAATCGACCGCATAACCGTCGACGATTTTGGCCGAGTTCAATAAAGTGCGCCAGTTGTTTCTGTTTCGTGTAACATGTCGCCCCTTGGGAACACCTAGGGAGTCAGCATGCTGTCCACCTGATCTTCCCAGCCGCTGCATCTTTATTCGCTGAGCAATGTTGATGGCTGCGTAAAGCTCGTACAGCTCGTCGTTAAATCTCCGTCGATACTCGCCCTCGCCAACGCGCAAAGGTCCATAAATCCTTCGAAGAACTTTCTTCTCGAATACTTGTCATCTGATTTTGACATCGTTCATGCTCTTGCGCCGTACATGGAAAGATGAGCGTCCTGTAGAGCGTGATTTTTGTTCGTCGAAAGACTGCACTGGAAACTACACTAGAGACTACACTAGTGCCGATTAAAATGGGCGAAATTTGATTTAAAAAAATATCTTCATACATTTAAGGAACACCCAAATGCACATACATTTGCACGTTTTTAAGGAAAATTTGTCATGTATGAATACGAGGGAGAGCGGTCGAGTTTAGGGTCAAATTATTAATTGACGAGATGATCGAAAGAGACTTTGCGCAGTATCTTTTACGTTTCTTTCTTTCTTTTTGCCATGGATATGTGCACAGTAATGTGCGGAAAAATGAAGACAAAGCATATGTATATATTCCTACATATTTTGATCTAATTTTAAAACAGCTAAAGACAATTACATATATCTAAAGAATTAAATTTAAAGAATTAAACTTTAAAAATTCACACAGTGCTTTAGTTACATATCCGGTCCAATCAATTTTAGTTCATATTTGCTTAAAATTCTCTCCTCTTTGATTTTTCATATTAATATTGTGAGAAGCTTTTACATGGCAAAAATACACTCGGAGGTAATTCAAGAAATAATTAAATTAAATTTTTGGTATTGGTCCGGGTTTGGTCGTTGAACCCGCGACCTCTGGTATGATAGGCGAGCACTCTAAGCACTACACTATAGCGCCCAGTCTTATCAGCACCTTTCCTTTTATGAATTTCTATTATTCCTCTTAAATTTTTCCGTAAAAGCCCCTGCTTACAACACTTTATATAAATGACGTAAGAATGGGTTTTTTCTTTAATCATAACTACTATGTGATAAGCATTTAATTTTCCAAAATTGAAAACGTGTAATTTCCAATACAAAATATTTCGTTATGATTATAAATGCTTACATATACATATACATATATACATAGTACATACCCATAAACATTTTGATGTTCAATATGAACATAGAATAGTGAAAATAGACGCGAAATGATTTTGGAAAATTAAATTTTAAGCATATTAAAAAGCGCAAAATAAGAAAACTACTCTCTAATTAAAATTTTGTATTTAAGAATGGGCTTGATTTTAAATCTATAACGTGGGTAAAATACAGCGAATATGAGGTTCCGTTTCGCTGGAGGATTATGGAGTTATCTGTGATTTTAAAGTGAGATACGTTTTCCTATCGTTTTTGTATGGTTAACCAAGTCTTATGTTCATTGGGTATATGTACATACATATTTTCCCAATAAGCACGAATCCAATGTTGAAGAAAAGTCTCAATTTTCAAGTTTACATCTACATTGAAAAGACAACTTACTCAAATTGTGGAAAAGTGGCAGTAATTCGGCGCTCAGGACAAATTTTGATTATTTTGATACAATTTTCTTCAAATGAAGGAATAAAAATCACGTTTTAAAGAAAGTTGTTATATTCTTGTTCTGTTATTTTAATCGGATGAGCTTTTCTTGCTTAAAAGCTTTATTCTGACGTTTGATTTTAGTTGGAGAATATCTATGGAATTCAAGTTGAATTCCAATATTTTTTCAAGTTGAGAAACAAGGATAATTTCATATCAAAAAATGCCCCATTGCTGGAGAATAGGCTGTGTCCCCAAATCGGAAAATCGATTTGAACTCAAATGAAATGCAAATGCGTTTCCGACAAAAATGCTTATTGAGTTGTAGGTATATTGATTTATTTACAAATCTTACCGTTGCACACTGGTCAGCCCCCATACACAAAAGTCAAAAACGTTGGTGCTTGAAAAAGAAACTTCTGTCATGCATTTCCGTGGGAAATATATTGAATTTTATGGAAAATCTCCTTCTATACGCAATAGCCACCATTAAATGTTACTTTGGCTCATTTAAAGTCAACACATTTGAAAAAAAAAATTTCTGGAAAAAGTTTGTGCAAATAAGTGTATTTTGATTTTTGCGATATTTCAAGTTTGATCGCTAAAAAAAATGCGGATAACTATGGAAACGCAAGAAAAACGTATGTTTCATGATTTAGCGAAAGAAAACAGTGAAAACAATTTATTTTTAGCAAAATACAAGATGAAGAAATCTTGGCTTTTCTACGAGCGTAATTTTCAAGCATTAGCATTTTCATTTAAACTTTTAACAATTAAGGACCACTCTGGACCAGGCCTTATAAGCAGATTTGAGTTCTTTCAAGTCTTCTCTTAAGAAGCCTGTTTATACATTTTTCCGTTTTTTTCCCCTTTTTCTTAAAATATCATATTAAATGTAACTAGTCTATACAAAATAATGTTGCCCTTTTACGATTTTTGTACATATTTACATCGATTATTTTCGATAAAATCTGAGTAATTGAGTTTTGTCCCACTCTCCATACAATTTTTTTTGATCCCGCGAAATATCGCGGAATAATTTTTTTTTATTGTAACTTTGTTATTTGACATCGGATGTTTAAAATCGAGATGTCATTAGTTTAGTCTTTGGAAGCTCTATATTTTCTTCTAATGTCCTTTTGACTTATGAAGTCGTTTTCACATAGTTAAGTCACCTAACCAAGTTTTTCGTCCAAAATATCCTTTTTGTTTCACAAGAAAAAAAATCGCCAAAAATAAAATATTTATCGGATCTCTCTGATATTACGCTTAAAGTCTTTGCAATTAAACGGGCAAATTTTTAAAGTAATAAATAATTGTTCCTCTTTGTAATAAATAAATAAATAAAAATAAATAACTTTTCTGGTTTTTACTACTTTTTATAAAAACTTTAATTGAAAATCAAAATTTTTTCAAAAATCGCAAAAAATCCACAAAATTTTGATTTTGACCAGCTTTCGCTCAGCCAGTTTTCATTAGACCACTACAAGTTATATGTCGTTTGAAGCATATTTTAATTGCCTTTCGAACGAGATACTGCTTGCGTTTATCGCATTTGTAACTCCAGAGAAAATAATTTTTGAATGAAGTGATAACAAAAAAAAAAAAAACACAAAATTACCGTTATCTCAAAAACCTAACTATACAAAAAATAAAAAAAAAATAATTCCAAGCTCAGCAGGTCAATTTCTATCCTCCCCATTCCTGGTTTTCTTGTTTTTTTTTTTTTGGCTGTAAACTAGCGTTAGTGGTGGGCGTGGATTACAACATACATATATGCTTTTAATTTTTCTGAAAGATGAGTCGTATAGTGGGACACCAATGTGCCAAATTTGGTTTCGGTAGGTCCATCCGTTTCCAAGAAATTGAGTTTTGTCCCACTCTCCATACAAATGAGACCAGTGTGCGTTGGCACTCTGTATGCCGGTAGTTTAAATCGGAAATTACTGTTTTTTCTGTAATGAAAATTAATTGAAACAAAAGTATTGTTTGCATTAAGAAGACAGCATATAGGTTGATTTAGAAACAGATGTTTGATTAGGTTAAGTTAGGTTGCACTGGATGCCATCAACCAAATGTGTAAGTCCCATTTTGATACGATCTGTATACGAAGACCCTCTACTTACAGCATCATATGTAAGTATGGGTACGTTCGCGACGGCAATCAGAACCGCAGTGTTGCAAGTATCACGTTCTTCGCGTGTTTGTGGCAACACCTGCAAAAGTCAAACGTTCGTTTGACACATCAACCGTGCAGTTTGCTTGAATAATCGGCAACAGAAAATTTGTGTCTGCAATTTTTGCTTTAAAAAAATGGAAATAGAAGGGTAAGTGCGATTGCTATATATTAAATGGAATATGAAATAATGTAATTTTAATAACACAAATTAATTGCAAATACTTTTAATAATGCTGTTACAGGCCCGTAGCTAGGGGGGGGGGGGGCATTTTGGGGCAATGCCCTACCTTAAAATTGTAATGCCCTACCTTAAAAAGGCCAATAAGTGAGATGAAGTATTATAATAAAATTTTTTTGTCATAGTTTGAGATAAAAAATTATTGCGGTTGCAATGTATGATATGGAGAATCCACCCTGCATCATATATATAATTAAATAAGACCATCGAATTTTTTTAGTTTGGTTAAAGGAATGGTTCATTCTCACTGTGAGCGAACAACACTAAAGCGCGGAACTGATTACTAAGGCTGTGTGCTAATCTAAAACATTTTACTCGGTGGAAAAATGAGATGTCTAAATTTTCTATGGTTATCGTTTAATTATTTTCGAGAGTTTTTTTCTCACCTTGACTTGCGTGCATACCTACAGGCGACCCACATACCAAATTTAAAGATCTCCACATCTAAATCTGGAAGCTGAACCATCTTGTTGGCTTAATCTCAATGAGTATTGCTTATGTACTGTCACAATAATTATGTGTCAACAAATAGGTATTAAATATGCGGGGAAAATTTTCCAACAGTCTACCACGCGTTGAAAAAAAAGAGTCATTGTGGGTTGTAGAGGAGGTCCTCCTGATTCTAAATCCATAAGTCCCGTCGGCCGGAGATGTTTGTAAGTTGTAAAGTTTACCAAACAAACCCCCAAAACTGCATACGATTACCGAGGAAAGGCAGTTATAAAAACACGCACATATGTATATATGTATGTGTGTAGAACACCTTTTTACTTCGGCCGGGTTTTAAACAAATAACCCTCAGCCGGCAGAATTCCGTTTTTGGACGCATCCAACTACCAAAAAATTACCAACAAATATCTCCTGAACTATAAGCCTCCGGCAAGTTTTGATTGAAGTTTTAAGATCTGTGAGAAGCCCTCCATACCCCTGAGAAAGTCATTTTTTTCGGACCGTGGTTCCTTAATGTAAAGCCGTCCCTTTCGGTAGACAGATAGAAATCTGAACCAATGTACGTCACTGACCTAGAGAAAAGTGATATACATGCTGATTGTTTTTGGAAGCCATGACTCGATGTCAGATCAATTGTGATACATTATTTACTTTCGCCCTACCTTAAACCAACGCTGCCCTACCTTAAATTTAAGTCTAGCTACGGCCCTGTGCTGTTATAGCAATATATCAGCTGAGTATCAGCAGGCAAGTGCAAAATAAGCAACGGGGTTTCTGTACTGCTGCAATTATAAATTTTCATGAACGTACCCTATGTGTTTCGTGTGTCTTGCGGTTTTCTTAGGCATCAAAAATGCCTCCAGCTTGCAGAATTTAAACTGTCAGAACTTGCTAACATTGAGCTTACATTTTTCTCACTGTAATTAAAGCAAGAAATTTGGGATATAATAAATATATCTACATACATAATATGTATATTATGTACATACATATATTTTTCTTACATAATATCGTCGCTTGAATAATGATACAACGTATAATGTATCAATTCTCCATATATTATAGGTTGTTTCATTATTCCAGCTACGATAATGTAAGTGCCTTGAATATGACAGCGATTCTCCCGCATTCAATGCTATTTTTACATGGCCGCTTAAAGTAGTATTACTTGAGGCAGTTTAATTATACATTTTAAGCTTGTCTTTTTCTTCTGCTCCGCGCTAAAAATAGATCATTTGTAGTTATAATTAGATGAAAGCGGAATAATTAAATGGAAAGTAAGTGTATGGGTATGTATGAGTATATGGGAATGTAAGAAAGAATATTTATGTATGCACATATGCAAGGGTGTACCACAAACCTACAAGTATGTACATATATATGTATGTATATATATTTTATATAGGCATATACGCTTGTATATTATTTATGAATTCCTACTTGATTGAACCCATGAACTCTGAGTTATATCAATCCCACGCTCTTTTCGTTCATATTAAAATTTTTATTATGACATTTATGAATATTTTGTGCTGCAAACTAAATAGTAGCTAATAATGTAGGAGCTGACATGCAAAACAGATGGGTAAGAACGGGAGCTGCTTGACAAGAAGAAAGATTAAGAAAAATGCGAGAGGAAGGCCCAATTAAATTGAGTACACGATGTCTAGAGAAATTTAAGCTAAAACTTTCTTTCCAATGAACCGAATGTCATTATAATACATACATACATACATATATATCCTGCTTAAATAATTCTATTTAAGAAAACGAGTTGCGCGTTCAATATGATAATTTATTGCTTCTACAAAACTTAAAAGTAACTAAAGTTGATTAGTCAGCCGAGTTGTTTTGAAACTAATGCTGTTAAATATGGTTATAGTTGACGTGTTTTGATTCATAACAATTTTTTTTCGCTTGTCTACTCGCATAACTAATTTATGTAAATAATTTTAATGTTAACGGTAAATTTTTATTATTGTTTTTATTTTGAGTTTCTCCTATATAAAGTTCAAAGACCTACATAGTTTTTGCTTTTTGTTTTTTGAATATATTACTTAGAAGTTCAACTTATGCTCAGGCCCGACGAGAGGGGGGGGCTGAGGGGGTCAATTGCCCCGGGCCCGGGCTTTAGAGGGCCCGGGAATCTCAAAATGATATCCAAGTTTTTGCTTACAGAAAATAAACGAACAACACCTTTAATCACCTTTCGTAGATAGCAATCATTTTAAATTTCAACAAATTTTATAAATCTCTTAAAGTGTCTGCACCCCACTTAAGGAATTGTTGGTTTTTGGCGTCGACTTTGCAGCATAAATTTGAATTCGTTTTCTGTTGCAACAGAAAAATTCGGTATGATGCAAATTCTTATACAGCGATATGGGTATATCCTGGGCGTTTCGGACGGTATGTTCGCACGATTTTTTGAACTTTTGAGGCAGAAATATCGCGAAATATTGTATCGTTTTATGATAAAAGGAAAGATTTAGGCCACAGCTAATGATTAAAGTATGTTAGCGACAGAAATTTAGTTTAATGCCTCTGTTTTAGCCACTTAAACTGCGTTCCGGACGCTACAAAAACACGTCCATTTTTTTTTTTTTTTAGTGGCTAAAACAGAAGCCTGGCATAGCAGGCGAGCACTCTACCCACTGCACCACAGCGGCCATGTATAGATAAATTAAAGTTCGTAACTATATATTCATTGAATTTTGATTTTGAGAATTTGTTCATTTAGTATGGGGGCCCTTAGTTATTTTGACCCCGGGCCCGGATTTTCTCTCGGCGGCCCTGCTTATGCTTGATTATTATGCAAACTAAAATTTATTATGATTCCAGTTTGGCATTGTGACGTGGCGAATATTAGGGCGTGTCATTATATGCTTTGATTTTGATAAATTATTCTTTGCAGAAAGAAAAAATATAAAAAATATTAATGCGCAGTTTTTCGTTTAAAGTAAGTTTATCTAACTCATCAAAGAATAAACTATGTTTAATGTTCTGTTTCTCGATTAAAGCTCAGGCATTTCAAATTAAGTTTAGTATAAACTCAGTTTAATAGCAATGTGACACAAATTGAGGGTAGTTGTCTGGCGGCTGGGGGCGGGAAAATTACCACAGAGAACGAAAGACCCCATATAGTAAAACCTCCAAACCGTTTTGCTCGCTGAGTTCAAGCTTTTTTTATTACCATTTTAAATTGGCGAAGCTTTGTCTGAGTGGGTTTTAAATAAAGGGGAAAAAGAGTTAAAATACATGTCCTATAGAAATAAGTTGTTAAGAAACATATGGCAAAATTATATGAGCTTTAATTTCGTAGAATACTTTAATCCGCTAACACCTCCACGAATAGGTGGTTTTGACTCTTTTTTATAAATTCCGAAAAAATAGTATTTTGAAGGTCGATAGGGGGTTAAAATGTTCTAGAAAATTATTCACCAAAAGTTTCACAAGGGGTCCCTCAGACAAAATCTTTGTATAAATAATCCATTATTTACAAAAAAAAAATTTTTTTTGTACTTCGTAAATATGACCCTAACGAGGCTAACTAAGGCGAAAGTTCTCCTTCAAATTGGGTCTGTTATGGCAGATGAGTTCTTGTGAGCAGCTTTTCCATGGCAGCCATGCACTCGGATCGTATGCCGGGCACTGCGAGTTGAGAAAAGGATTAGCAACTAAAAAAACAAGAATCGCTTGATATTTCCTGCTATCCGATCTCACCGAATTGAAAGAAATTAAAATATTTATACATTTTTTTTCTGAAAGGTATTTATATTTCGTTCTATTAGGTTTTTCGAATAAATCTATAGGTATCTGCAAATGCACTAACATGCATATCTGTGGTCACAATGCTAGGTCCAATTTGGCGAAATTGATTTATTATCATAGTTTTCAAGCGTATTTCCAAGTTACCACGATGCATGCAAATTATAAACAGAATCTGATGCACATAATATCACTTGAGATATTTAAAAATTTTTTTTTTTGGATTACTTCGAAAAACTTTTTTTCAATTTGAATTTTAAAAGGGCTCTGTTGAAAATGCAAAAAAACACAATGTTTCTTTGTGCCTTGCGACCACAGCTATGTATGTACCTACACTTTATTAACATAAAACATTTTCAAATAAAAGACTTAAGTAACGAACTCCTTCAACTCAATACACCACAAACAGTCGCACTAGTCGCCGCCATTACAAGGTTTCTAATACATCTAACAATTGATTCTCGGTAAGAAATGGATAACGAATTAGGAAAATATGTTGACTCCACTCCACCGTGCACGCTAGTCAGCTCTGTTGCAATAATTCATATTTAAACATTTTCCATGACACGATATTCTGATTGATGCCGTCACAAATACGCGCCACGCAACCTTTGAGTTGAGAAGAAAAAAAAAAGAAAAAAAAAGAAAGTGTATATAAATTCTACATTAAGATTTACAGCCAGTTTCACGGAAGATTTAAGTTTAATTTAATTTTTTTGAATTGAATTTTATATGAAACCTGACGGGAAAAAATAATTTTTCATTTAAATTTTTGCGTGAAACTAGCCGTAATGGGGTCTATACACGATGAGTCTGATTCAAGAGTCAGTTTAGGTGTATTTGAATGTAGTAGGTACACCGACATGACTCTAGCATTGACTCAAGAAAATCAAAATTAGTTTGTAGCCATGGGTAATGGCGCAATTTTTTTGGCGCTGATACAATAACGCCAGCGTCAACCGTGGCGCCAACTCACGGTACTGGCGCAATAACACCTTTAGCGCAATTGTCATCGAATAATCGATAAATAACATTTTTTCGCTTGTTACTGTTTACCATCCCCGTTTTATTTCTTTTGGCGCAATTCTGCTTACATATACGAGGGCACAATTAATTTTAATTTTCATAATCATTTGGAAAAATATTCCGTATATATGTGAAAATATGCTGGAAATTAGAGTCACTTAGATCACTATCAAGCACACATAATTGTGACGTTGTCATACGTATACATATACTATGATGCTGTTATTGGCGTTGTGGTTGCGCCATTTTACACTAGCGCTATATTGGAGCTGGTGTTAGCTCACGAAATTGAGTCAGTGTTATATTGCAATAGCGCATCATTGAGTTGGCGCTACATTGAGTTGGCGCTATATTGAGTTGGCGCTATATTGAGTTGGCGCATTTCCCAAATCGGAGTTAGCGCAATAACACCAGGGTTGGTGTCAGCGCAATTGCGCCGCGCAGCGCAGTGTTACCCATGCCTATTAGTTTGATATTTTGCTGTGACACGGCGAGTCAACACGTACACAGATGACTCGCGAGTCAGACGCACTGTGTATAGACCCCATAAAAGTAATAAATATTTTTTCGAATTAATTTAACTAAAAATTTTGAAAAAACAAAAAATGAATGAAGTTAAAAACTTTCCAAGAAATTAATCGATTTCATAAACAAAAATTTGTAATTAAAAAATTAAATGCTGCAAAAAACATTTGCTGTTATACAAACTAATGCTTTTTATATCTTTTTCATCTAGATATGAAAGTACATAAATATTTCTAAGTATTTATATGACGAAACTTAAATCCATTAGCCACGAAACGAAATTTTGTTTCAATTTAATACAAACACACTAACCCACAAGATATTTTACTACGCGCAGCAGAACCATTGTGTAGTTGTTGTTGTATTCTAATTTAAATACGCTTTTTTGTAACGTTTATTGCTTTTCAAATTTTTATTATTGCTTTTTGCAATCAATTTTGTTTGTTAGCTTTTTTTCAAATGTGAATTTTTATTTATCCGCGTACGTTGTTTACACGCCAAAGTTTAGAATGTAATTGAACGCTGAGCTGATTTTCGGCGTTCGTCTTAAACGTAAAAAATACTGCGAAAACAACAAAAAAATCTAATGTAACAATACCAAAAATCACCGGTCGGCTGTAGCGGAAACACCAGCAGTGCCGGCAGCAAGAAGTGTTTCATGCTGGGCACGAAAATAAACGTTAGTTTGCAAAACAATTATCTTTTTCAAGTTCAAATTTCCAACTTCGATAGTAAATGTTGAAATGGGTTGGTATTCAATGCGAGAACTAGTTGAGTCTTCAAAACGAGGGTCCCTCTTTATCCTATATCTTCTCCCTGCGTTGTGAATTCATATTTCAGCTAATTCTCGAAAAGAAATTGTCACGGAGTGAGTGGGTCATAACTGTTTTTCTTATTACTGTGCTTCTCTGTGTTCGCCAAAATGCTTATTGCGTCGTTCCAAAATGTTTTGAAATGAACAACTGTTATTTTAAACCGGTAAAATAACAATAAGCTTTAATCGAAAGTAGGTACATATAATTACAATGCAATTAATAAAACAAACATCTTTTGCTTTCTAAATATATGTATGTACATACGTAAATAACAATCGTAACGATGCCTGCTTTAATGGTGTTGACCACGAGTCTTACAGCTGATTATGGCTCTTGTATTGCGGCTTTGTTGTTGTAACTGACAGTGGCAGTGGTAACGGTTAGTTGCGCATTTACTTTTTTTTAGCGTTTGTAGGTCGTGGCTTTTTGATTTTGTGACTATATTTGTATATACGGATGTAGAATTTTACGTACGAGTCTCTGTATGCATTAGATACATATGTATGTATGTGCAGAAGAATATGTGCATACCCTGCAAAAAATGCGATTAATCCGGGACGTGTCCGGGATAAATCGCAAGGGAACATGCGACTAATACAATTTTACATCTCTTTATATGGAGTGAATTGATCGCATTTGTTCGAGCATGTCCTATGAAGAGACTAATTGTTCAACTTGTATACCCGAACGGCTACCAATGTAGATTAATCACTAATATACCGAACGGGTACAAATGTAGATCAATCGCTTTCATCCCGAACGGGTACGAATGTAGATTAATCGCTTTCATCCCCAACGGGTACAAATGTAGATCAATCGCTTTCAGCACGAACGGGTACAAATGTCGATTTTTCCTTAAAAAATTGTAAATGTTCATGCATATTTAAATAATGTTTTACTTTTGTAAAAAAATCTAGATAAATAAATTTAAAAAATTGTAAGTTTTGAGTATGCATTATATGAGCGTAATATAAAGGATTTTTTCATAGGATATTTTAGGCAACATTTTGTTAAAATTGTTATTAAAGAAGGGTGTTCAATTCGTTTTACCGGTTGTCTACAATTTTTTTAAATACATTGCATATTTTTGTAAAATGTCTACATTTAAGGAATCAAGGGAACAATTGGTCTACAATTAGTCTACATTTATACCCGTACGGGAACAATCGGGGACTAATTGTGGACCGATTGTTCTCGAAAGAGATCAATCGAGGACAAATCTCTTTCGGGATTGATCGCACATTTTTTGCAGGGTATGTAGGCTCATATATATACGTACATATGTATGCAAAAATGCATGGATATATCAAATGATAGTTTATGAAGCTTTGGTGAATATGATTAGAATTTAGTGGTAGGTATGTAACTAAAAAAAAATATGCATGTCTACAGCTTACATAGCATTTGGAAGATTGTTTTATGGAAACTGACTATACCAAGTCCTTTTCGAGCCCCTTTGATGATTTCAAAAAGAACCCAAGGGCATGGTTCATACTCTACCTACATATTATGGAATTATGTTATTGATCATTCCTCCCAAAAGAGTTAAAGTTAGCGAGCTAGAACGTCTAACTCGATTAGTTTTCTCAACACATAAAATTTGTTCGGAAAGAGCTATTGTGTAGGACGTGATTTATTTCTATTACACTGTCTAGTTTTGGGTCATTGAGTTATAACTAGAAATTTTAATTTTTGCACTCGTAGGCGAGCTCGTATCCTTCTTTGTATTTACATATCGCGCCCTAAATCATAAAGTGACAAAATTCAAAATTCAAAAATGTGCAGCAGAGCCAAAAAAACTTTACTACAAGCAATGATATGGCAAAAGGCCACGCATAATGCTTATATTTCGGTTAAAAGAGGTCATTGATAGGAAAGATTTTTTGGAAGTCTCTAGATATATGTATGTATGTTCTGTGTACCAGTTTATGGAAAAACCCAGACATCAAAAACGTTTGAGTTCTGCCACTTTATAATTTAGGACGCGATATGTAGTAGATTTGCTTTCAAATAATTTGCTTATATTCATTTATTTGTACTTCTACTACGGACTAAGTACATACTTATATGTATTTGCGTTAATGGTTAAAACATATCATTGCAGCCTTTGCAAAACCGCCCATAGAAAAATTGCAAAACCGCTCATTTACCAAACGCCAAATTTTACAGGAGCGCGAAAAGAAAGTGCTTGCGTTTTCGTCATAGAGATGTTGGAATAGTTGGTATTTCGTTAATCGTTATTTTAAAAACTTGTAACTGAAATAATGTTTTTACGATTTGTATATCGACGACTGAATAAAAGATCACCCTATTTCAAAAATTGTTTCAAAAACGCCCTATTTCAGAATTTATTTCAATAACACCCCATTTCAGAGAAAATTTCATATATATTTATCTGAGATAGGGCGTTTTTGAATTAATTTCTGAAATAGGATGTTATTGAAAGAAATCCTGAAATAGGGCGTTATTAAAGTAAGCTCTGTGCCAAAAATGAGATTTGACAAACTTGAATTCCCAACGTCCAGCTCTATCGATCCATACCATAAATTTGGTATTTAGGAAGCACTAATTAATAACTTTTAATTTCCCTTTCCAGCTCTGAAGTCGTAGAGCTTGGCGCGCACAAGTGTCAGTTAGGCGTTTATGAAAGTTTCACTTAGGTGGTTATGAAGTTTTAAACGGCGATATGTACATAGATACATACATTGATTAATGCAGCTTTGGGTAAGTTGTTTTTATCCGTTCTAGAAGATACAACAGCTGAATTTAAGATATTTCGTAATTTGTGTCACTTTGTCAATTTTTTGGCACTTTAGCAAAAACAAATAAAAGGCTCAATTGAAATGAAAAATTATATACCCAGATGACGGTTTTATCAAAAAAAAAACTTGATCTCTGCAATTAGGGAAGCCTATTATGAATCATGATGATATATAAAAGAGACGCAAAAGAAAAATAGAGTTTTAAAGTATAAAAACACAACCATAAAAAAAGAAGAAATCATGTGAGAAGACTAAGATGAAGAAAATAAGATGCAAAGCAAGAAAAGTGGAAAGATGAGGAAGAGCAATGTGACAATGATGCTGAATTAGAGCAAGAAGGATAACAAGCGCAGCAATTATAACAAAAACTACAACTCCAATATAAACAACAACAACAACCACAACAATAACAACAACAACAACAACAACAACAACAACAACAACAACAACAACAACAACAACAACAATCAAAACAGTAAAAGAGCCACCAAAATAAATAACACCATAACATCTTCTTCTTCTTAATTGGCGCGTAACCATCTAGACGACTCTGGCCGAGTCCAATAAAGCGCGCCAATCGTTTCTGTTTCATGCTGCCTGGCGCCAAGTGTAAACACCAAAGGAGCATGAGTCAGTCTTCACCTGATCTTCCCAAGGCAGTCTTTAGCGGGTTCGATAGAAATACTCTCTGAGCCTGATTACCTTCATCCATTCTCACGACATGACCTGCCCAACTCCGTCGCTGTATCTTTATTCGCTGAACTATGTGTAAAGCTCTTACATCTCATCATTAAATCTCCGTCGATGATCGCCATCGCTAAAGCGCAATGGTCCATAAATCTTTCTAGAGATTTTCTCTCGAATACTCCAAGTGCCATCTCATCTGATTTTAACATTGATGAGCGTCCCGCAGTGCGTGATTTTTGTTCGTCGAGAGTGGACTTAACTCTTGAATTGCCTACTTTGTACAAATATTCTTTGTGGGATTTCCATGCCGACAACAACACTATCTATAACTACAACTGGGTATAAAAAGTTTGTTAAAAATTTTTTATTGTCCAATTTGACAAATAAGATTATTTAAATGCCAGCCAGTTTCGAGTGTAGCGTGTTCTAACTAACGGTAAAGGAGCCAAACCGCACTTACACACACATACACAACAAAAAAATCTGACACTCGACTTCAGAGTCAGAGTGCTTAAGGTGCAAAAGTGCTGAAGCTGTGACAACGACAGAAGATACTATAACTGTATATTTGTGCAACTACATTAAGTGTGCATGTGTGCAGCAAGAACAACAACTACAGCAGCGGCAGCAGCATAAAAGGTGTATGACATGTAATTGCCGCAGCTCTCAACCTTCAACGGTCATTGGCGTTTATTAGAAACACGCGTTGCCGAATCGGCGCGGTGATCGTGAATTTGAAAAACGTTGCACAAAATTTCATATTAATTGCAAGTGCATTGGATAAATGAGAACAACAAATAAATAAAAAAATTTAACAAAATTGGAAACTTGTTGGATAGGAAATTCAAGCTTGTGTGTCAGTGCATGTGTATGCCTGTACATATATGTATACGTAAAAGAACTTCATACATGACTGCTCTTGTCGAATGCACATAAATGTAAATATGTAGTTGGTTTATTCGATGGATTGAGGTTTTTCGGTTGGCTGGTTTTGGTACAGGCCTTTTTGCGCAATTTTTCGTTTGTTTTTGTTTTTTTTTTTTTGGTTGTAATAAACTTCAAGTCGGCCATTTTTTGGTAATTATCATGATAAATTTTCAAATTTTCCATGCCATATTCCTTGGTTTGATCTCGAAAATGAGTTTGTGCGTACAAATTTACATATGTACATATGTATGTATGTATGTTCGTGCATATACCACGGAAAATACAGTCTCAACATATTAAGTTTGCTATTGGACGAAGAAGTCAATTTGCCGTGGACGTCAATAATTTTGATGTTGCAATAACCGCTATTGCAAGCAATCGTCTTGTTCACCTTCACTCTGCAACGCATTCAATTTTTGGTTAGTCGAATTTGGTAGTTTTAGCATCACTTTTATTTTCATTTATAACACATGCATTTGGGTTGCGTGCGCTGCAGGCGATTTGCATAGATATGTACATAATGGGAGTCATATGGTTAAGTAGCTTAAGTCGATTTAAAAGCTGAAAATAAGAAAGAGATTTATACATATGTGTCAAGTCTGTTTTAGAACAATATATTTTCCAGTGTATTTATTAGAGCTTATATACCTTCAATTAAGTATTTAAACAAGAGTACCCGAATGACCGAACTTTTCTCGGGCTGCTGTTTTTCGCAAGCCTCCACAAAAGCCAAATGAAAAATTAAATAAAACAAAGTAAAAAAATTTTTTTAAAAAAGCTTTTATTTAATATTAATATAACAATTTACTAAAAAGGAAAAAAATAATTTTTTTATATTTTTGAACAAGATTTATATTAGTCCTTAGTTCATTTGGATCTTAATTTCAATCTAAACATACATTTAACGTATTTCTTCAAAGCATTTCTGTATATGTATCAACATAAATAAAAGCGCGGGTGCTCTTTACGTAATGCATATCTTACGTAATTGGAATTTAAAGTTTTTATCGCTTCCTTCCATTTCGCCAATACGGTTTTATAACATGAATATGTAATGAGTACCCGCGCTTTTATTTATGTTGATACATATACAGAAATGCTTTGAAGAAATACGTTAAATGTATGTTTAGATTGAAATTAAGATCCAAATGAACTAAGGACTAATATAAATCTTGTTCAAAAATATAAAAAAATTATTTTTTTCCTTTTTAGTAAATTGTTATATTAATATTAAATAAAAGCTTTTTTAAAAAAATTTTTTTACTTTGTTTTATTTTTGCCTTTTTAGTTTTACAATGCATATTACATCTAATATCTGGTTTTACTATACTCTTTTGTGAATAGATTACTTCGTAATACGTGTTCAAAATAGGAACAAATCTGGTTCATAAATACTAATTTTCTAAATATCTTGACACTAGCGCCACCTAGCGGCGATTTATTTCCACGGATATATTTACTTTCTCATAGGCAATATATATACCGAATATGAACAAATTCGGTCGGTAAATACGAATTTTACAAATATCTTGACACCAGCGCCACCTAGCGGCGATTTTTTTCCTCGGATGTATTTACTTTCTCATAGGCAATATATATACCGAATATGAACAAATTCGGTCGGTAAATACGAATTTTACAAATATCTTGACACCAGCGCCACCTAGCGGCGATTTTTTTCCACAGATGTATTTACTTTCTCATAGGCAATATATATACCGAATATGAACAAATTCGGTCGGTAAATACGAATTTTACAAATATCTTGACACCAGCGCCACCTAGCGGCGATTTTTTTCCTCGGATGTATTTACTTTCTCATAGGCAATATATATACCGAATATGAACAAATTCGGTCGGTAAATACGAATTTTACAAATATCTCGACACCAGCGCCATCTATCGGATTTTTTTTATTTCACATTGCATTGTCTTCGGGTCCTGAACTATGTTCCAAATTTCAAGTACCTAGCTCAACTAGAAGTATCTTAAATGTTCGTTGCAAAATTCCACGACATACATACAAAAAGTGAAGTTAAATAAAAGCTTGTAAAAAAAGTGATGTATGTATAAATGGAACATTCAAAAGTTCGCCCTTCTTTATGTCCTTCTCCCTTACCTGCTTGTCTTATTCTCCCACTCCCTTGGGCTTACCCTTTCGTTTCTCTTTCGCTTTCCTTTCTCTTTCGCTTTCCTTTCCATTTTTGTTCCCCTTTTCCTGTTTCTTTTCTCTTTCCCGTCATATTTCCCCTTCTTCATGTCTTTCTCCTTTCCTTATTCATCTTAATCTCCCACTCCAACTCCAACTCCCACTCCTCATCCTTTCATTTCTGTTTCCTTTTTCCTGTTTATTTTCCCTTTCCCGTCATATTTCCCCTTCTTCATGTCTTTCTCCTTTCCTTATTCATCTTAATCTCCCACTCCAACTCCAACTCCCACTCCCCATCCTTTCATTTCTGTTTCCTTTTTCCTGTTTATTTTCCCTTTCCCGTCATATTTCCCCTTCTTCATGTCTTTCTCCTTTCCTTATTCATCTTAATCTCCCACTCCAACTCCAACTCCCACTCCCCATCCTTTCATTTCTGTTTCCTTTTTCCTGTTTATTTTCCCTTTCCCGTCATATTTCCCCTTCTTCATGTCTTTCCCCCTTCCATATTCATCTTAATCTCCCATTCCAACTCCCACTCCCATTTCCTTTCATCTCTGTTTCCTTTTTTCCTGTGTATTTTCCCTTTCCCGTCACATTTCCACTTCCCTTTCCCATTTCCCCTTCTATATCGCTATACTTTCCTCTGCCCTCTTCTCATTTTCTTCATCCTGGTCTGAGGCAATAATTTCTAGAACATTTTAACCATCTGGCTGCCACCAAAATGCTTCTTTAATTTTTTTTTTTACCAAAAAGACAGTCAAAATTTCGCAAATACAAAATCAGAAGTTTGAAATGGGAGGTCAAAATGATTTGGAGGTTTTATTATTCTGATTTGGAATCATTCATCGTCCAAATAAAGATGCTTAAATGTAATTTTCGACATAAGTTATTTTTCTATATGAACAAAGTTATGCTTATGTATATATGTAAGTCTTGTTTACAGTTGTAAATGATGCATATGCACACATTTATAAATTTAAAAATACTTAATTACCTATTCGATTAAGTATGATTGGTAAATTGTTGACAGGACAATTACGGAAGATTTGTATTAGCGCTATTCAATTGCCATTATAAGAAATATATAGTTTGTAATTCGTTTGAAACAAGTGACAAATGGAGAATTGCCAAATTTCAGAAATGATATGGAAGTGATAAATTTTTGCAAATTAATAATTAAGAGATACATATACTTCATAGTAAAAAATTAGTAAATATATTTTATGACGTAGATGTTTCTAACCACAGACCAAATTTTTCTTGAAGTTTTACATAAATTACAGCAAAATTACTAAACTTTATGATATAACCCAAAAACATTTAGTACTCAATTTCCGCCATAGGTAGATTATAAAAACATCGTAAAAGGTTGCTGTCTTAAGTCTTTTGAACGTTTACGTAATTAGAACTAAGCTTGTTTTTGCAGCCAAATTAAAATAACAATTATAACAACCAGTCGTAGTAAGCTTGAACATACAAACTGCTATTATCCAAATGAATAAATTGCTTTAAATTCAACGCCTAAAAGTATGTTGATGTTGGTTTTATTCCGTGATCAAGGCAACCATTTTTTGTGCAACAAAATATGCAGCGCCTAAAAACATTTTTACAGTTTTCTTTTACATGCAAGTGGAATTTAAAACATATGTACATATGTATACATATACATAAGTACATAAATATATACTACATATGCATGCAAGTAAAACTAACCAAAACAGCTGGAGTGGAGCATATTAAATGGAAATAATATTCCATTCCATAAATGGCGAAGTAGTGCGTTCTCTGTAGTTATGGGTAAAGATATGCACAACTGTAGATACGTACATTTGTACATAGCTCTGAATCGACTTGGTTCATTATCAGAATATCTCAAAATATAAAAATGTAATTTTTACTTTCCTACAAGAAAATTTTGTACCCGACATCTAACGTCAGTACTAATTGATTTCTTGACTAATTTTAATGGAATAAAACGACTTTTTCGATGCATTGCGTATAAAAGTTTCGAAACAGCTTTTATTTAATGCTTATAGAATTTGCTCATGAAGTCATCAATTGATTTGTGTTATTGATTAACAACTTTATTATTGTGTACTCTTTTTTGACATCCATTCGTTAAATTTATTACTTGTTGCCGGCCGGCAGCTTCTAACCGGATTGCAAAGCCAATATTTGTTATGAATGAGCATTTAAAGCAAAGAGAAAATATACATAGAGCGACAATCGAAAAATATACAATGACTACTTAATGTGTATGTGAGAGGTTGGTTTTATACTCAGTTATAGATTTTAAAGTAAAGGCAGAATAAAGAAAGTGTAGATAAAGATATCTATATACATTAGGGTGGCCCTAAAATGAAATGAGCGATTTTCTTCGGTCTCACCCCTACATCGGTAACAACACGGTGAAAGATATCACATATATATACATTTTTGTTCCGATCGGAAACTGATAAAGGGTGTCGCACACGGGTGAAATTTCATATTACCATATGAAGACTCAAAAAATTAATTTTAATTTTTTTTTTAATCTAATACCCACAATCAATACTGCTGTAGTCAAAGATAACGCATATAAGTTCTGATCCCGACCGGAGGCGGTTAAGGTGTGTTCAGATAACAATATGAGACCCCTGTGCGACACCCCTTAATCGTGTTCGATCGGGAAAAAAACTATGATTCGTTTTCAAATTCCTTTTAAATTGTTGTTCTTCTTCTTCTTCTTCTTCTTCTTAATTGGCGTGTATCCATCTAGACGATTTTGGCCGAGTCCAACAAAGCGCGCCAGTCTATCTGTGCCTGCCGCCAATTGGAAATACCAAGGGAGGACGATTCACTTGATCTTCCCGACGCAGTGGAGGTCTCTCTTTTATTCTGCCTTTAGCGGATCTCGATAGAAATACTTTCTGGGCCGGACAACCTTCATCCATTTGTAACGAGATGACCTGCCCAACGCAGCCGCTGGATTTTTATTTGCCGAACAATGTCGATGTCTGCGTAAAGCTTGTATAGCTCGTCATTAAATCTCCATCGATGCGCGAAAAGGTCCATAAATCCTCCGAAGCATTTGCCTCTCGAACAATCCAAGTGGCATCTCATCTGATTTTGACATCATTCATGCTTTTGCGGAGGACAAGAACAATGAGCGTCCTGTCGAGCATGATTTTTGTTCGTCGAGATAATTGTTAACCAAGCTTATTTTGATATTTGAATTTAACTGGTGATAACACTTGATTAGAATCCCCAACGGAGGCCGAGCCAATCTCCTTCTCGTCTTTTCGATTCATTATCTGTTGCGATCGTCGGACGTGGACAAGAAGAATACTTTCTTGAGTTTAGTACTTGCTTAATAAAAGTAAATATTTCCTACTGGGAACATACTCCAACCAATGCAATGCGAAATAAATATGTATATGTACCTACCTACATAAAAAATATCATCAATTCAACAGCAACAACCAACAACCAGCTCTTATCAGTGGTTACATGATTATTTATTATGCAGCAACCATAAACACTTTGACTTCTAGCCTCTTCGCATGTTCCCATCCGGCCGATTGGTGCGTGCGCTGCATTCATGTGCGTGCGGTGCTTGTGAGCCTCTCGTCGCGGCTGAGATTGCAGATAAACGATCGACGACGCTCCACACACAGCAGACGACGATCGTTTCCAAACAATCTCATGAAAAATACATTAGCGCTCAACGCACGCAAAGCACATGCACACAAACAAAAGCACATCTATTTGATTGTGGCGTTGCGGTTGACTTCGCTGCCGACGCCAACGCTGCTGCACGCTGCCGTAGGCGAAGTCAGAAGGAAAATATCTTGTGAATTTGAATTTAGTTGCTCGCGAAAGGGCCATCCAGACGGTTGGATAATTGGATGGGCTCCACTGGAAAATGGAAAAAAAGTGAAAAGTGAAAAGTGAAAGAAAAAATAGTGATAAAGTAAAATCAAAAGGATAAAAATATCCTTTGGAGGATCAAAAAAAAAAAAAGAATTTTTAATAGAAGTGAATAATTGTTTACTTGTGTGTGTGTGTGTTGCGTGGCACATAAAGCTCACCCACTCGATTTTCGAAAAAAAAAGCACATTAATATGGCACAGCCACAATGGTGGTGGCGTGGCGGCGTGGGTGTGGCACTTGCCAGTGCCATACTCTTCGCTTGCTGTGGCAGTCTGGCATTAGCCGAACTAACACCGCCATATTTTAATTTGGCCACAGGACGACAAATCTATGCATCGGCTACATGCGGTGTGGGCACCGATGGACCGGAATTGTATTGTAAATTAGTGGGTGCGAATACGGAGAATGATCACATCGATTATTCGGTTATACAAGGACAGGTGAGATAAACGAATAAAAATAAGTGAAGAGAGTTAGCTGGAGTGAAGAAATTGTTTGTGAATGAAAGGAGAGATTTGAGGAGAGAAAATGCGCCATTTTGTGTGTATGTGTATGATTTTTGTACCGGAAGTAGTCAGCGATAACGGTAGTTGATGATAACGTAGTGATTTTTATTTTTTCTTCTTTACATACAGAGTTGCTTCCGCTATTTAAAAGTCAATTTTCGAAAATTGACTGAAAACGAGTTAATTTTAAATAATTGTTTTCGAAAAAAAATTAAAATATTTATAAAAACTTAATTTTTTTAAATAATATTAATTAAGAAACTGCCCTATGAAGTCTTGAAGTTTTGGAAACAAATATGAAGTCTTCCAAAAAAATTTAAATTTTTAAAAATAAAAAGTTTTGAAAAACATTTTTAATGATGTCGTAAAAAAATTTTTGAAGAATAATATTTATTTAAGAAACTGCTCTTTCAACGTTTGAGTTTTGGAAACAAATATGAAGTCTTCCAAAAAAATTAAAATTTTTAAAAATAATGTTTTGAAAAATGTTTTTTAATAAAATGTCGGAAAAAAAGTTTTGAAAATAATACTTATTTACGAAACTGCTCTTTCAATGCTAGAGGTTTTGTAAACAAATATGAAGCCTTCCAAAAAAATTAAAATTTTTAAAAATAAAAAGTTTTAAAAATGTTTTTTTTTTTAACGAAATGTCGGAAAAAAAGTTTTGAAAAATAATATTTATTTACAAAACTGCTCTTCCAATTCTAGAAGTTTTGGAAGCAAATATGAAATCTTCGATAAAATTAAAATATTTCAAAAATAAAAAGTTTTGAAAAATGTTTTTGATGAAATGTCTGAAAAAAGTTTTGAAAAAATAATATATTTAAGAAACTGCTCTTAAGTGTAAAAATTGATGAATTGAAATTCTGGAAGTCCTCGAAAAACTTAAAAATTTTCAAAATTAAACAATTTTGAAAAATTTTCTTTAATGCAATGTCGGAAAAAAAGTTTTGAAAAATAACATATTTTAGAAACTGCTCTTAATTGTAAAATTTGATAATTGAAATTCTGGAAGTCCTCGAAAAACTTAAAATTTTTCAACAATAAACAGTTTTGAAAAATTTTCTTTAATGCAATGTCGGTAAAAAAGTTTTGAAATATTTATTGCCACAAAATTTTGTAAGCAAATGTTAAAACTATTCACAAACTCAATTAATGAAAAAAATATTGCTTATAATTAATTATTTTAAGAGAATCAGCACTCGCTAGTCATAGGATTGCTAATAAGGGTGTTTAGTATGACGCGGTTCACTTTATATAGGGGCTTACTGTATCAAATCACCTAATTTTTATTTTATTATGACATAATTTTTGAATTGCTTACATCTTGCTTATCTAAAACAGGGCTGCTCACCTCATAGGCACTCACAGCACAATTGTTTTTGTTTTGTACCGAATCATAGGCACAGATACATATTTTCACTTCAAATATGAAAATAAAATTTTCTTTGCACTAACATAAGCACTGAGATATAAAAAAAATTTTATATGTATGTGCCTATGATTCATATTGAATGTGCAGAGCAAAGGCACTTTGTATAGGAGCTCGAGCACTGCCGTAAGAAATCGAAATTTACAATAACAAATGTGTAATGAAAAAAAAATTAAAAAAATGAAAGCACTGTAAAAAATTAGTATTCAAAAAATTTTCATATAAAAAATAAAAAAATTTGTATGTATGTGATACTACTATTTGAAAATAAATTCTAAAATAATATTTTATTGGAATTCATAAAAAAATTTAAATGAGCAAAAAAAATTTTTCAGTGCATATACAAAATTTGTAGATGTATTGAGCTTTGTACTTTCAATACAAGAGCGTTGAGCAGCCCTGATCTAAAATGTTTGAGTTTAATGTTTATTTTGAAGAATATTGCTTTGTGTATTTAGCTTTATTGCTGAGGTCAGTCTATTTGCTAAGCAAATTTAGCACCGAGTTTTTTGTTTGCCTTTGGCAGTCACTGATATGACTTCATACATATGTATGTATGTAGGTATTCGTTTATATATACATAGATATGCACATATGTAGGCATTTACATATTTATGCACAGCTAAGTGTATAAGAATCAAGTAAACATGCACATGAGCAGCATGTGTTTCGTTTACAAATTATTTCCAGGCTATTTTTGGTGAAAAAATAGAATTTTGTGTATCTAATGGATGGAAGAAACTGGAAAAAAGTTTGTTTTTTAATGCTAGAGAATTATTACTAAAATAGATTGAAAGCACTGAAAGAGTAAATGATTTTGAACACAAATTTCAATTCAACCAAATTTAATAAGATACTTTTCTTTCTAAATACTATGTAGACCGTTGTAGTCCATTCCAGCGTGCACAAGAAACCATTAGAATCACATTGAAATAACTAAAAACAAAATAAAAACAAAACTCCACATATTTTATTAATGATCTTTGCATTTACAGGTTTGCGACTATTGTGATCCAAATGTGCCAGAAAAGAATCACGCTGCTGAATATGCCATCGATGGTACAGAGGCATGGTGGCAGAGTCCGCCACTGTCGCGCGGCATGAAATACAATGAAGTCAATCTGACTATTGATTTTGGACAGGTAAGTCTACAAACATCCATATATACATACATATATAGTTCATTGAATAAGAATCAGCCTAAAAAATGGGGAAAACGAAGATAAAAGATAAAACCAATAAGAAAAACTCAAACAGGAAAGAAGAAATTTAGAAAAGAAGCATCAAAAAATGCTGATCAAAATAAAATCACACAAAAAACGCATAGAAATTCATATCATTAATTTAAAATGCATAACAGACGGACCGCCAAACAGAGAAAACTTAAAAAATATAAAAACAAACAAAAAAGTATAATCAAGTTTTGGGTGCTACCGTATGGCCGATTGTTGCAAGGGACCTGCATCAAAAAAAACAATGAACAAAGATGAAGGAGAAGTAATAACATAAGCCGCTCAGGAATGTGGAATATGCGGCGGATTGCATGTTGATGCAGCTGACGAGCCAGAAACAAATGTACAACCTACACGCTTTCTTACATATGTACATTAGGGTGGTTCCCAAATGTATGGAGATAAATTTTATAGCATACATATTTCCTCAACCTCACTCCCTAGGTCGGTGCTAATATAGTCGAAGATATCACATATACATTTTTGTGCCGATCGGAAATGGTTAAAGGGTGTCACACAGGGGTCAAAGTTTAGAAAACTATGGAGACTCAAAAATTTAAGTGTAATTTTTTTATATCTAATGCCCTAAATCGATTGTGTTGTACTAAAAAATACCAAATACATATACTTGGACCGACGAAATTAGCTAATTTGATTTTAAGGATCACCCTAACGTACATACAGAGGAAGATACTGGTTTTTTTCACCTGATTGAAACATATATTCCGTACGAGTAACCTATAGAGTTGGGTCATAACATTTAGTCCAGTTTCTGGTTGTTGGTTTCGTTGACCTTTTTTCAATACTTGATCTGCTGCTTGATAGCCAGTTGGGGTATAATATATTTTTGATGAACAGCGTATCAAGAAAAGGTATTGTTGCCACATATTTCTATATAGAGTAAACACAAGTCATTATGAATTGTATGTGAGACATGATTCTTACCTAAAAGAAGCAGACACTCATTATGCCTAATACTTAGCCGATTCTTCGAGGACGAAAGTCTTTAGAATGACCTTGCGAACGGTATACCAAGGAAAGCAAGTGTGTCTCCCATCTCACTGCTGGGTATATAGTATATTGCCAAGACATCCATACCAGTGCGAGAGAAGCTTGCTTTGCCATATAGACAACAGATTTGCGGCAGCTTCTTACTGTCCTAACTAAATACATATAATCTTATAGCCCAGGACTCTTTTACGAAGCTGACCCACGGCCTTTTCAATAAGAGCAACCACTGCCTGGAAGGCGCTACAATGGTGCGAAAGGTTGAAGAAAAGTTGCATGCCCTTGAAGACCTTTTGCCATACCGAAGCTTTCTTAAAACTTGGCTCTATATTTAAAGAAATTAAATTCGCTCACTTTTTTAGTGCAAATCCACAGCCGGGTGTAAAGTAAAGCATGCCTACCACAAAGATAGATTTATAAGTACGCCATGAAGACAAAGCTTGAAAGGATTCTTCATCATATACAAGAGAAGAATAAATAAAATAATGAAAGTTAACAAAAAGTCACGTTATTTATGTATGTACAAAAAATGGGTAGAGAGAGTCAAGGTGTGTGCTAAAGAAAAGGTAATAAAATAATTCATGTAGTCTTTGGTAGACATACTTGTACATAAGACAAGCGACGCATCAAATTTCCATCAACTTTGTAGGTTTGTTGGTTGGTGGCCGGCATAAATATTCAGCGCTCCTCCGCCTTGTCCGCAAGCTCTGTATAGTAATTAAATAACAGATTCTTCTTTTCACATAAGATACTGATATACGTAAGTAACTTGAGTTAAAAGCTTAAAAGAACGCAGCTACATAAAAAAATTCTCACATACAACAATAAATATAAAGAAATAAGTTTTGCCTTTTAACTGGAAAGATTCGGTGAAAATTTGCTGTGAAAGCAATATTTTGACTGCATAATTACATACGCTGCCGCGATTGCGCATAATTATACCTTTGGAATTACTTCAAAAATGTTCGTATTTCTTTATAGTGTGAGTTTTGATTTTTTTGAGTAATTTTAGTAATAATATTCGTGTTTTTTTGTCCCAAAATCGCTTCTTAAGGTTATCAATTCAGGTCTATAAAAAGTATTTGAAATTTTCTTATCATCCTATTGATGGCTCTAAATTCATAAAAATCTTGTATTTAACAAAACTGTTTTGATTTCTTATAGAAGCAACAAAGAAGTACAAATCTCTATAAAATTTTGTGTGCCATGTAAGTTCACCGAGCTGTGTGATAAGCCTGAACACTGCACCACTACAATCTAACACACACGGACACATTTCCATAATGTTTGCTTTATCGCTTGAATTATGCCAACTGTGTGTTCGAAACACTCGTATTCTCCAAGTAGGAATTTGTGATGGAAAGAGGTGGTGATACTTTGAATAGCTAGTTTTCTAATTTGTATTTGTAGTTCTTTATTTCTTGTAAATCCTAGCACGACAATGATGAACATTATATTTATTGTGCTAGTCACATAGATTACATTCACTGTGGACACTAAAATTCGTATGGACTTAAAACTAAATACATATGTATAACATAATCATGAACAACGTACATAAATAAATTAATAAATAAATAAATAACATTGCATTTGTGTAGGTAAGAAAGAAAAGAAAGTAAAAAATAATAATAAAAAAGAAGCTAGTACACTCAGAAAAAAAATCATCAACACGATTCATGTAAAATTAACAAGATCGATCTTTGCACATAGAACAGCAACAATTTTTTTCAAATTACACGATGTTTGAAACATGATTTTGGCTTTGTAACTGTCATCTGAAAATTTGGTAAATTCAACCAAATTTTATTGTTGATACAACATGAAGAAATTTTAAAATATACAAGACGATTCAAATATAAAATTTTATTCCTAAATGTCATTTGGAATTTGGTTTATTTAACATGATGATAGTGTCAATATAAACTAAAAAAAAATGTTAGAAAAATGACGTCCCAATTTTAGTGTTAATACAACTTTTCATGTTGTTGAAATGTGAAAACAACAAGAACCACAATTAACAATAAAATTTGGTTGATATAACACGAAACAATGCTCAAAAATAAACGTCATTTGTAATTTTGGTTTATTCAACACGATCATAGTGTCAATGAAATCTAAAAAAAAGTGTTAAAAAAGAACGTTAAAACTATTTTGAAACATACATAATTTTTTTGATCATTTGAAGTCTGATTTTCGTGCAAAACGCAAATTATTTTTTTAAAAAAAAACAGGAAAATTTTGTGCCGTGGCAGTGATGCGAGTTTGGCATCATTGCCAGTTCGCGATAGTGGGTTTTCGATTTATATTTTCAGTTTGCAGGTGAGTTAAAAGAGGATTACATTTTTGTTTCTAAAAGTATTTAATGTTCAATATTTTATTTTTCCTCTTCATAGGTGGCAATATCACGAGGCGGTTTTTAGCGAATGGGGGTTTGCGTGCAGCATGCGGTTGTTGCATTAGCGGCCAAACATTACTCGGTGCAAGTGATAGTACTATCGCCCATGTATAAACTCTCGCCGGTACATTTGTGTTCGTATGAGAAGGACGCCTTCAATTTGGTCAGTTGTGCGGGTGATGTACGAATGTGCTTAATTGAAGTGATGATTATATATTTTATGTTTTATATCTTTTTTTATTTACAAAAATAAATTGTACAATCAACAAGACTTTTTAGTTAATTTGACAATAAATTTTATGTAAAATCAAAAAGATGTTATTGTTAATTCAACAGGACCATTTCGTGTTAATTTAACCAGCTTTTATTGTAACGTTAACTAGTTAAAATTGTAAAATCAACTCAATACTTTTTAGTGTTAATTCTACAGTTGTCATCCTGTTAAACTAACACTTGACAGTAGTGTTAAATTTACACGTTTACATGATGGCATACATTAAGCATCGTGTTGAAAAAAATTTACCACAAAATTTGTTGATTTTTGGTTGATTTCACACTATTTTTTTTCTGGGTGTAAGCATTGTAAAAATGCTCAATTTGCCTTTTGAATCGCATTTGCATTGCTCATCTCCCTTGTTCTCATGGGAATAGAGTTCCAAAGACGTATTGCGTTAACGAAAAACTGCCGTTCTGAAATAAGTGTTTTATATTTAACGTGAACAATTAATGTTGACCTTGGCGATTTAAGTAACTGGAGCCTCTCATAAAGATATTTTGGTTCCTCAGTATATATGATTTTGTGAATTAGTAGGAGAGTTCTAATCTTTAATAAATTGTCAAAAGACGAGTTTAGAATCATTTTAGCACTATCCGAAACATGGTCACGTCTCTTAAGACCGAATACATATCTCGTTATGCTGTTATATGCGACATTTAATTTCCTACTACAGATTGCGTCACAGTTTGCAAAAACTTCACAACCATATAACAGCGTGGGTATTAAATACGATTTAGCTAGGAGAAGGCGAATATTACGTGAAAGGAAGTATCGGGTTGACCAAAGCGCACGGAGCATTCCATACACTTTCCCAGTAGCACTGAAAATATGGTCATTCCATGTAAGTGTTCTGTTAAAAATTACCCCAAGATTCTTTGCCGAGTTCACATATTCGATATCAGTATTCCCTAGCTGGATTTTATCGACTAGACCAAGATCCAGAGTTCTCCTATGTATTACTAGACATTTAGACTTGTTGGGATTTAACCATAAGCCGTTCAAAGCAGCCCATTCAGAAACACGGGCTAAATCAGAGTTTACATTTGCAACACAGTCACTCAAACGATTTGTTTTGCAATCCATATACAGCTGCAGTGGCCGCTGTGGTGCAGTGGGTAGAGTGCTCGCCTGCTATTCCAGAGGTATCGGGTTCAAACCACGGTCCGAGCCAAACAAATTTTTCTAATTAGTAAAAATCCAATTATTGGGTTTTTTAAGAGCAGCGGCCACCTCTCGGCAGTGGGCGGCATACCCTCCGAGAGTATTTCTGCCATGAAAAAGCTTCTCACAAAAAATGCATTCGCCGTTCGGAGCCGGCATAAAACTGTAGGTCCACCCAATTAGTAGGAAAAACAAAAAGGAGCACACCTCGAATTGGGAGAGAAGCTCGGCCATAAAACTCGTCAGAGTTATAATAGCGCCATTGTATTATTATTATTATACAGCTGCACATCATCAGCATACATATGTACACTACAATGTTTCAAAATACCTGGTAAATCATTTATGAATAGTACGAAGAGGAGTGGACCAAGTATTGAGCCTTGCGGGACCCCCCTTGCTACTGGTAAAATATCAGACATACGATGACCGACACAGACAGCTTGAGCTCTTTCCCTGAGGTACGACTTTACTAGATTGAGTGCATGGGTTGAGAAATTAAAAATTGTCTTTAGTTTAGGGCACAGAATTTCATGGTCAACAGTGTCAAAAGCTTTCGAGTGGTCCAGAAGTGTCAGGAAAACTATGTTGTTTACATCGATACCTGCTCTGATGCTCTCCGTTACGTCCAGAATGGCAGTTGTACAACTTCTCTTAGGTCTGAAACCGGATTGACGGTCTGTTAATAAATTATTTGTATATATGTAAGTACTGATTTGTTTATGGGCTATCCGCTCAAAAACCTTAGATAAAAATGGTAGAATAGCTATTGGCCTGCACTCGCTTTTCGATTTGTGGATAGGAATTATCTTCGCAATTTTCCAACACTGGGGGTAGACACATGTGGTGAAAATTGAGTTAATTACATAAGTCAGATGCGGCAATATGACTGGCAGTATTGCTTTCAAAAAAACCGGATGAATCTTATCCAATCCCACCGCATTTGACTTCACTGAAAGTACTGCCTGTAATACATCACACTCATCGACTGAAACGAACCCAAACGGACCAATACCACCATCACCATTAAAATGTACGTTGGAAGGATAGTTATGCGGTTTGACTACAGGGAATGGCAAATTAACAAATTGTTTATTCAGCTCATTCACATCCGTTGTTGGGGCTGCGTCTTCTCTATATTTGCCGATACCAATTTCTTTAATTTTGTTCCAAGTTTGCTTTGAGTCCACTGCAGTGCCAAAGCTGCGCTCGTAATATTTCATTTTGGCAGATTTAATGGATCTATTCAACGATTTTCGCGCTGTTTTAAATGCGGTAAAACATTCGATGGTCTTGTAGCGTCTCCACCTAGAGTAGGCCTGATCCCGAAGCTTTATTAATTGCTTAATGTTAGCATTAAACCAAGGACGAGTTTTAGGTTTCGATACTTTACATTTAACTGGAACAAAATTATCGAAGAGGGTATTTACGTTATCCTGTAAGAACTCAATTTGTTCATCAACGGATGTCAGGGTTCGTAAACACTGGATCACAAAATGAAATTTGTTATCTGTACTTTGGACGCCACTATCCTATCTATATGTAAAATCGATCGCTGATTGCGAAAATCGAGTTCATTTTTAATTCTATGGAAAGGTTTTTGAGATATCGGCAATTTACCGTTATTTGTACAATGGCTCCACCTAATCATGTATGTCTCTTTAACGCATTGGGCTATCTACGTAGACGAAAGAAAATTAAATTTCCTGTACTTGGCTCCTATAACACATCTCTAGGTCTTATAGTTTCTGAAATGTAGATGAGTCAATTTGAAAATTTTAAATTGTTTACAAAAATTTGAAGAAAAAATTTATTTTGTCAGGCAAGGTCTTTAAAAAAAAACGTTTTTACCTTTAGTTTTACTATATAGCCAAGTCGCGCAATGCCACTACACGGGTACAAATCTTAATTTATATTGGTTTCTTTATAGTGCTAATATATGTAGGTTAGAAAAGTTGATTGAACTTATAGGGGGAGAGGCTGAGTTTAACGTTGGTTGCCATTAAACTGAACATACATTTGTATTCTAATCCCTTTTTGGTGAACGGATTCTCAATTCAGATCAAATAAGTCTCGGTTATAAGTTATCCTGTGGTGGTGATTGCTTAGAGACTCTTAACGGTATTCTTTGAGCTCGAACGATAGTAAGGCCCATTTTCTCAATTTCCGCTTAACGCTGACCGGAGGTTAAAATATCGGCCGCGTTATCGATCACATTAATTTAACACGTAGTCGATAATGCAGTTAATATTTTAACCGGCATTTGGACCTCCGGTTAGCGTTAACCGGAGTTCGTGAAACCGGCCCTAAATGTTTCTTTATATTGCGTATAGCAAGAGATTTCCAATTGGGTTACTTCAACATCATCAAGTTGATGTCAGCATGTACATTTGTATGTTTGTTTATTCAATGAACATTGTTCACAAAGCAAGTATGAATGGGCACTTTCTGTTTTACTGAGCGTTAAGGCATTCGTGTGGCGCATTTTAATCTGCCCTATTTACTCTACATCAATGGTGGGCATTTTGACTCATATGAGCGTTACTCTCAGCACACGTATTCTTACGCTCTTATTTCAGTTGCTGTTGAGAGCGAAAAATCAATTGAGTCACAGTGGTGTTAGAACAGAATTTTCATGTCAGTTGTGTTTCAGCAAGCAAAGGGGTGACACGTATCGTCGCTTTGCTTTTATTTTTTATGCAATAGTAAATTATGCGCTATTTAATGAATGAAAGCATTTAACAAGCAGTGAACAAACACATATACATATGTAGGTACGCACATAAATAGTATCATAAAACAATCAAGCGGTGCACGATGTTGCTTCGCTGTTGTTTGTTAATCAACTGACTGCAAATGTTCTTTGTCCCATGGTAGCCACTTTACGCTCGCGGTTACCAATACATGCTTACATTTCATTTGCCCACCAATGCTCTACATAAGTAATAAGTATATACCCAATAAACGAAAAGGCTTGAGAATAATATTATAACAAGCTTACAAATATAAGCGTTAAGCTTGAGGAATGCTTGTGTAAAGTATTGAAAAAGACTTAAGAATACTTAATTGTAGAAAAATCAAAACGGCACCCTTTTTATAAGCTTACAAATGTAATTGTAGAAAAATATAACTTGTGAAAGCTTGTTGTAAGCTTATAAATACAATTTTATGTATGTATAAATAGTAGAAAAAAGAAAAAAATTAATTTTTATTTGCATTTTTCTTTTCATTTTCTTTCCTTCTTCACCTTTACTTCAATGTTCTTTATTTTATATTCTCCCCCTGTTTCGAACCATGACATCAACCTGAACGGTATCATATAGTAGGACATTCAACATTATATTGAATTTTATTGAGGCTTTTATACTTCACTTTTCCGAAACAGGAATAATGAATTATATGAATCATTGTAAAACCAAAATTTAAAAAAATTTTACAGCAAGCTTAAAACAATCTTATTATTAATAGTTTTTTAAGCTTTCATTGCAAGTGTAAAGTAAGCTTATTGTAATATTGTTTTCAAGCTTGTGCTCCTCAATTATTACAATCATGCTTGTGAATAAGCTTACAATTAAGCTTATAAAAACTGTATTGCAATAAGCTTACAATGGACAGTTGTTATAAGCTTGTTCTCAAGTCTTATTACATTTCGCTTACTTCTTGGTCTGTTGGGTATACTTATATACATGCATGTATATCAATGGTGGGCATTTTGACTCATATGAGCGTTACTCTCAGCACACGTATTCTTACGCTCTTATTTCAGTTGCTGTTGAGAGCGAAAAATCAATTGAGTCACAGTGGTGTTAGAACAGAATTTTCATGTCAGTTGTGTTTCAGCAAGCAAAGGGGTGACACGTATCGTCGCTTTGCTTTTATTTTTTATGCAATAGTAAATTATGCGCTATTTAATGAATGAAAGCATTTAGGGCAATTCTAAATAATTTTTCACCGCGAACAGTGCGAGTGAGAAAATCCGAAAAATGAAAAATTGTTTAGAATTACACTAATTATTTTACCATTTCAGATACTTTCCCTAAAATGTAACGCAAAAATAAAAATAAGCCACTTTGAAAAAAATAAAATAAAATAGGAACTTTATTTAATTATTGAATAAATATATGATAGATAAACGAGGGAAGAGGTAAGGAAAGAAGAGGAATAGAAAGTGAAGGAAAGAAAAGTTGTCAAAAGCGTTTGGGTTTAACCGGTCATTCGACGCTTACTCTGAGTTAAAAAGATAACTTTTTAGTCATTATTTTTTTTTGGAAAAAAAGGATATGCTTTTACGAAAGTATATCTAAGGAATGGGTTTCCAAAAATGAAAATTAAAATTGCAGAAATACGGAAATTACGTTGAAAAGGGATCTGTCAAGCTTTTTAGTACACGCATTCTTAGGAAGGGAAGACCTTTTTCAGACGAAATTTTTGTTAAAGAACTTTCTACAAGCTTTAGAAAAAATTAACAGCCCTCTAGACGTCTTCATTGAAAAAGTGTATCTATCAGCCAGAACTGAAAAATAGATGAAATAGGCACATATCTTAAAAAACTACTAAAAAAGTTTAACGACTGCATTTTTTTTCATATGCTTGGATGAAAGCGCGGAAAACGACATATTTCAAATGGTCGTTTGTCTTCGATACGAAACTTTCGCATCAATGCTTTCGTTAGAATAAGGTAAGTTAATATTTGAAACTATCCACCTAAAAGCACAGTATTAATCTTAACTCTTATCATTGCGTAATACTTCCAAATTTTTGAGCAAGCTTTCCTATATGACAACTGTAGAGGAAAAAGTGGAAAATTGGCTAGAACAACGAAATTAATACTGGCCTTACCAGGTAGCGAATTTATTTTTAATTATGGTTTTCCTTCTGATTTAAGTAATCTTTTGAATGATCTTAATTTGAAATTTAATGAAAAGGAAAAAAATACCAATTTTATTGAGAGAAGTTCTTAATTCTTGAACTATTTTATTTTCACTGCTTTCTGAAATCAAGTTTCCAAACCTACTCCTTAATTACAGGTGTTGATTTTTTATAAGTAAACTATGAACTTCACGGTATTGGAGACTAGTTTTTCAACTTTGAACAGATTTAAAGACTTTCGAAAAATCAAGCCTTTAATTGACATATTTGAAAGTCCTTTTACATGTGACATTACCCAATATTCATTTGAAATTAAAAAAGAATTAATTCTTATAAAACAAATGTCAGTTAATGTGAAGCAGATAATACGGTTTACTGGAGCAACTTAGATATCACATTTTATAAAAATCTTAAAAAAATTCCCCTTAAGCTTTTTTTCTTTTTTGTCATCAACATTTGTGAGCAGATTTTTTCTAACATGAAATATTTTCCTCGGCATCCAAAAATACCTCAGCTTTGAGTTTTCATTCTTAATTTGTAATGCTCTCATTAACATACATAAATACTTTTATGGCAATTTCTTGTTAATAAAGCATTTGACAAATTTCTGGAAGTCAATCTGCTCCTTTGTTTTGAACAGATGAATTTCATGTCAGAAAAAATGTGCTCACAGAAGAATGTTGATGGGAAAAATGACAAAATCTTAAGGGAAATTTCTGTAAGATTTGTATAAAATTCGCTATCTAAGTTTCTCCAGAAATCGATAATATCTGTTTCATCATTGATTGACATTTCACTTCTTAGAATTAATAATTCTTTTTGAGTTTCATATGAATATTGGCTTATGTCACAAGTTAACGGACTTTCAAATATGTCAATTAAAGGCTTAATTTTTCGAAAGTCTTGAAATCTGTCTTCAAAGTTGAAAAAAAGAGTCTCTAATAATTGCGTGTGTTCATTTTTTACTTTTAAAATATCAATGCTGTTAATTAAGGTGTAGGTTTGGGGAAAACTTGAATAGTCCCCACCTTTGATTTCAGAAAGCAGTAAAAATAAAATAGTTTGAAAATGAATAACTTCTCTGAATAATGTTGGTAAAGTTTTTTCCTTTCCTTGTAACTTCAAATTAAGCTCATTTAAATAATTACATAAGTCAGAAAGAAAAGCCAAATTAAAAATAAATTCGCTATCTTCTAAGACCTGTATTAATTCCTTTGTTCCATCCAATTTCTCCACTTTTAAAAACTGTAGCACTTCATTCCTCAGAGCAAATAATATTTTTAGGCAGTCACCCCGGCTTAACCATCGGACTTCGGTGAACATTTTAAGGTCATTGTATTCACTATTTGAAGTTTTTAAGAACTCCTTAAATTTCCGGTGCGTAAGTGAATGATGACCTCCTCTTATTTTGTTAATTATTTTCTCTGCAGTTTTCATATATGGAAGCGCGCTCAGGAATTTGGAGGCAAGAGACAGCTGGTGTATTATGCAATGAAAAGAATAAACCTTAATATTATGCTTTTCCAACTGCCCAACGAAGCCTCCCAGTTTACCAATCATTACGTTGGCTCCATCCGTACAAACCCCAGCAAATTTCCTTAAGTCCACTTCAGAAAGTATTTTTTGGTGAATAGTTTCGAAAATTAACTTACCTGTTACATTTCCGTGGAAGCTTTCTAACGAGAGCATTGATTCAAAAACTTCAAAGTTTGAATCTACGCATCGAACACAAATGACCATTTCACATATGTCATTTATATCCGTGCTTTCATCCAAGCATATGGAGAAAAATTGGCAGTCATCAATTCTTTTTTTAATAGCTTTTTCAAGAAACGTCCCTTTTTCGTCCACATTTCGTGTTATAGTTCTACGTGATAGAGGAACTTTTTCAAAAAAAGCTGATAATGGGCTGCTGAGTCTTTGTAAAACTTTTGCAACCACTTCTTTGATAAAAGTACCGTCTGAAAAAGGTCTTCCATGCATAGCAATGCTTGAACTAATTACGCTCGAGATATCTTTTTTTAGTGTGGTTTCCGTACCTGTATAATTTTTTTGACCATCGGTTTCAACTTGGAAAACCCAATCCTTATACTTCTGCAAAAGGGTATTTTTTTTTTCAAAAAACATATTATCTCTCTCAATACCCTCATATTTTTCAAAGTCTTTATGGAAGGTATTATAGTGCCTCCTAAAATTATATTCCCGGGTCCCCTTTACACACATATTACACAATAGACATTGCATATTACCAAAGGCATCGGAAATCATAAAGCAATATTTGTCATTCATTTTGAACAAACACATATAGGTACGCGCATAAATAAAGGGATGACACGTATCGTCGCTTTGCTTTTATTTTTTATGCAATAGTAAGTTATGTGCTATTTAATGAATGAAAGCATTTAACAAGCAGTGAACAAACACATATACATATGTAGGTACGCACATAAATAGTATCATAAAACAATCAAGCGGTGCACGATGTTGCTTCGCTGTTGTTTGTTAATCAACTGACTGCAAATGTTCTTTGTCCCATGGTAGCCACTTTACGCTCGCGGTTACCAATACATGCTTACATTTCATTTGCCCACCAATGATGTATATGTTTAATGCTTAAGTGAAGACTTATAAGATTTCTTAAGCTTGAGTTTGAAGTCAAAAGGAAGTGGGAACAATTGATAAGAAGAGCAAAATGAAATGCTTTCATTGAAACTTTAGTATGTACAGATTTATATACAGTAGAATCGCACTAAAGTTAACTCGCGAGAAAGTTAAACCTTCGGGTAAGTTAACCAAATTTGAGCGTCCACGTACGGCTCTAAAAAGTTAACTCTTGGTTAACTTTTCTGAGCTTATCGATTTTTTTTTTCAAATCCAACTGTTTATTTCTCAGCAAAAACTAGCTCATTGCCCTTGTTTCTATGTATTCCCGGAATTTGCGTGCATTCCCCGAATTTCTGTGTAAAAAATTATTGTCGGTGTCGCGAGGTACAAATGTAGTTAGTCGTTTGAACTATTTAGTGGTGTAAACATAGTTTGTGCGTTAAAAATGGCAACAAAGCGAAATAAATCATCGAAAATTAGATTGAATTTACATCAAAAAGCCGATATTTTAAGAAAACTTGATGAAGATATTAACGGAAACCGCTTGGCATTAGATTATAGTGTATCTAAAGTGGCCACCTCAAAAATAAAGAAAAAACGATATAAAATTTTGAAGGCAGTGGCAAGCACACAGTAATTGGCAACCAAGAAAACTTTGCACAATTCGGAATATCCCGTTTTGAACCAAAGGCAACACAATTGTTCAATTAGTGGTCCAATTTTAAAATCAAGAGCTAAGCTTGAATTTGCCAAAATGTACCCTGGAAAAAATTTGTATGCAAGTGATGGATGGCTAGCAAATTTTATGTATGTAAATTAAATCTAAGTTTCTGCTTTGTAATGATTAAAACTGAGATATTCAAATAAATTTGATATGTTATATCCCAAAAATTATGTTTATTACCGTGTTCTATCAAATTTAAAAACCACCTGGAAAAGTTAATATTTTGGAAAAGTTAAATGCCATTGGCACCATTTGGTTAACTTTTGTGCGATTCTACTGTACTAATGGTATGTATGTATGTCCATATGGCAATATTACTTATTAATGTTGCTCTTCCTCCTCAAGCAGAGATGGCGGGAGCTTCGGGCCCTTGTGGGGGAGTATTACAGGACACAATCCATGGGGACAGCACATGGCCACGATAGGCATCATTGAGAGCTTAGTGTGTCTATCTTGTCTGGAAGAGGAAGACGACGACACAGAGCCGTTTCTTTGCCCGGCCTTCGCTAGACTAAGATTGCGCCTTCTCGGGTCGGATGTATTGAGAATAGCGGATGTATATTCTCTACCACTCGACAAACTTGTCAGATTTATTAAAGAATCTGGGAAGTTTGCAGAGGAAGCTTGATTCCACTATCCCAATTTTTTCCTACATGCTGATCCTTTCTAAATGCCTTAAGTACAATGGGCAAATATGCCTGAGTGCTTGGGAAAGAAAAAGTTTTTCCCGGCCTACTAAGTGCAATTCCATTCCATTCCAATGTTGCTCTTATCACTCGCAGCGGAAGCTATGTACGGAATACTATTTTTTTTTCCTGTTTTTCTTAACATGTACTCCGCTTTAATAGCTATACTAGGTACATAGTATGTGTTGACTGAATTTAAGAGGTTCCCTCGAAATAGGTTGAATTGCTCAGATTCGCCCATGTATGTATATTTATACAGTTTAGTATTCGAAAGACTGGAAATCAGGACGAAACTATAGTATAAATAATATAATATATGTATGTACATATATATAAAAAAGTTGAGGGTGAATTAATATTCTTGAAAGTAAATTAAAAATGACCGCATAAGGAATAATCTTTATATACATATCTGCATACTTATGCTTTTAATATTTTATTACTTTGTCGAATTGTACGATACACGGAAAGAATTTTTACTAGAATCAATGCCGAGACAAGAAAAATATAACTTGATTTTGAACTTAGAAAATAATTTCTTAATATCAAGAAAATCCAAGAAAATTGGATTTTAAATAAATAAGTAAACATTTTATTGCTTCAAGTGAAATTGGATTTTAAATAACTAAGAAAACATTTTCTTAAATAAGAAACAATTTACTTACGGTAAGTGTTTTTTTCTTGTTTCTAGAATAAATAATTAAGAAATAATTTTTTTGTTGCAAGTAAAACTTTTCTTATACGAGCTTAAGTAAATAAGAAAATATTAAATTAAGGAAATATTTTCTAAAAAATATTAAAAACGTAAAAAATAAGGAAAATGAAAACTAGTCATGAGGGATTAGAAAACCATAATTAGTCAAATGAAGATGCCAATAGTGAACTCCTTATACCAAATGCTTCACTAACAATCTGAGAATTGCAGAAATATTCAGAAATATGCAAAGCGGATGGCAAATGAAAAAAAAAATTGTTGGGGTAAGTGGAAAAAAATTCAACAACTATTTACAGCGAAGGTTGAGTGTATAGCTATTTCACGAAAAACCATTTTCGATCATCAGCACTCTTTTCGGAAGTGGATGCACCGGGGATTGAACCCGAGTCCATTCCAACTTCAGCCGCAATGACCCAACGCATAAACACACTCGGCCATTGAGACTCTGTGCAAGCTGTTGCACACAGAGAAAAACTATTGTACAATCAACTCAGAATCGCATATAATCCAACTTAAAACTTAGGTATAATTTACTTACTAAGTTTTTTCGTCATCTTAACGAAATTAATTTTGTAAAAAATTCAGCAAAGTAATTTAGTAAAAAATAAAAGTAAAAAAGGTTAACTTAGCCAAAACAACTCCTTTTTGGTAGCCAAAGTGCTTAGGTAATAAATCACCTAAGCTTTGTTTTCCATGGTCGGGTACAAATTGTGTAAGTACTTTGGTGAGTTATACAAGTTTTTTGTGCCCCATATAAATTTTTTTAACTAAGTCAACTTTGTTAGATTTACTATAGTTTTTTCTCTGTGTGTGGATTTTCCCCACTTTTGCCTTTTTCATTTTCAACATTAACGTTAGTGTGTATATGCTTTTGCATATATTCTCCACAAACGTGCTGAATTTTTGTTGTAGGCAGTTCGCAATGAACATTGTTGTTGGTATTTATTTTATGTATATACCAAACAACGTTAACAATTTTACTTGAAAGAGTTTTTAGTGCTTAGCACGAAATTTTTATTTTTAATTCAATTTTTAATTTTTGGGGTAAGTGGAAAAAAATTCAACAACTATTTACAGCGAAGGTTGAGTGTATAGCTATTTCACGAAAAACCATTTTCGATCATCAGCACTCTTTTCGGAAGTGGATGCACCGGGGATTGAACCCGAGTCCATTCCAACTTCAGCCGAGTGTGTTTATGCGTTGGGTCATTGCGGCTGAAGTTGGAATGGACTCGGGTTCAATCCCCGGTGCATCAACTTCCGAAAAGAGTGCTGATGATCGAAAATGGTTTTTCGTGAAATAGCTATACACTCAACCTTCGCTGTAAATAGTTGTTGAATTTTTTTCCACTTACCCCAACAATTAAAAATTGAATTAAAAGTGAAAGGTATAATAAAAATTTCGTGCTAAGCACTAAAAACTCTTTCAAGAAAAAAAAAAAAAAATACATGTAACTTTGGAAATGCAAAATCAGGAAGAAAAATTTTACTTCGCTCAAGAAAACGTTTTCTTATTTATTTTAAATTTTTTTTCAACATTTTTTTTCTATAGATTTTGTTAGTGTTCTTGATTAAGAAAATAATTGTCTCATTTTTGGAAAAATCAATTTCTTAATTCCAGTAATAGGTTTGTTTCTTATTAAACTAGCAGCAAGCTGTCAAGTGAGCAAAACGGAAAGAATTGCGCTCATAAAGAGCGAAACGAACAGAAAATCAAGAACGGAAAAATAGTAATAGTTAGCGATTAATAATTTGAATGCTATTTTTGACTGTTAATGGTTATTTTTTCTAAAAAACATTTAATTTGAAACATTGAAAATTTTACTAGCTGAAATTGGCTCTCTTCTGCTATTTTTTTGACTCAAGAAACGATTTGCCAGCAAAACTTGGCTAACTATTCATAACTAGCTAATAATAAACGAACTTGATAACTAAGTCAATTTTTCTTATTCCCCTAAAAATTTTCTAAATTGAGTTCAAGAAAGCATTTTTCTTGATTCAAGTATACAAATTTCTTTCCGTGTAAGTATGTACATATAGGCATTGCATTATGTATAGTATGTTCGTCGTATTCCGTTCATATTTACTTGACTTTGTCGTATGGTGAGTGTAATTATACATAAATGAGTTGATTTGTTATCGCCACAAATTTGAAGCCTCAACAAGTGTCGACCGACAAATTAATAAATTGTGCAAGATTTTTGATGTTAATTTAGCTCTAGATGTACATTAGATAGGGTTGGTCCCAATACGAAAAAAACAGTTGTAAAAGTCCGCCCCTAAATTTGAAGCTTATGTTGAGAGGGTTAAGGAACACAAAAAAAAATTTTTTTTGATCCCGCGAAATACCGCCGAAATCGTTTTTTTTATTGTAACTTTGTTATTTTTCATTGTTGGGGTAAGTGGAAAAAAATTCAACAACTATTTACAGCGAAGGTTGAGTGTATAGCTATTTCACGAAAAACCATTTTCGATCATCAGCACTCTTTTCGGAAGTGGAAGAGGATTCACCGGGGATTGAACCCGAGTCCATTCCATCTTCAGCCGCAATGACCCAACGCTTAACACACTCGGCCATTGAGACTCTGTGCAAGCTGTTGGATTTTCACCACTTTTGCCTTTTTCATTTTCAACATTTAACGTTAGTGTGTATATGCTTTTTGCATATATTCTACCCAAACGTGCTGAATTTTTTGTTGGCAGTTCGCAATGAACATTTGTTGTTGGTATGTATTTTTATATACCAACAACGTTAACAATTTTACTTGAAAGAGTTTTTAGTGCTTAGCACGAAATTTTTTATTTTAATTCAATTTTTAATTGTTGGGGTAAGTGGAAAAAAATTCAACAACTATTTACAGCGAAGGTTGAGTGTATAGCTATTTCACGAAAAACCATTTTCGATCATCAGCACTCTTTTCGGAAGTGGAAGAGGATTCACCGGGGATTGAACCCGAGTCCATTCCATCTTCAGCCGCAATGACCCAACGCTTAACACACTCGGCCATTGAGACTCTGTGCAAGCTGTTGGATTTTCACCACTTTTGCCTTTTTCATTTTCAACATTTAACGTTAGTGTGTATATGCTTTTTGCATATATTCTACCCAAACGTGCTGAATTTTTTGTTGGCAGTTCGCAATGAACATTTGTTGTTGGTATGTATTTTTATATACCAACAACGTTAACAATTTTACTTGAAAGAGTTTTTAGTGCTTAGCACGAAATTTTTTATTTTAATTCAATTTTTAATTGTTGGGGTAAGTGGAAAAAAATTCAACAACTATTTACAGCGAAGGTTGAGTGTATAGCTATTTCACGAAAAACCATTTTCGATCATCAGCACTCTTTTCGGAAGTGGAAGAGGATTCACCGGGGATTGAACCCGAGTCCATTCCATCTTCAGCCGCAATGACCCAACGCTTAACACACTCGGCCATTGAGACTCTGTGCAAGCTGTTGGATTTTCACCACTTTTGCCTTTTTCATTTTCAACATTTAACGTTAGTGTGTATATGCTTTTTGCATATATTCTACCCAAACGTGCTGAATTTTTTGTTGGCAGTTCGCAATGAACATTTGTTGTTGGTATGTATTTTTATATACCAACAACGTTAACAATTTTACTTGAAAGAGTTTTTAGTGCTTAGCACGAAATTTTTTATTTTAATTCAATTTTTAATTGTTGGGGTAAGTGGAAAAAAATTCAACAACTATTTACAGCGAAGGTTGAGTGTATAGCTATTTCACGAAAAACCATTTTCGATCATCAGCACTCTTTTCGGAAGTGGAAGAGGATTCACCGGGGATTGAACCCGAGTCCATTCCATCTTCAGCCGCAATGACCCAACGCTTAACACACTCGGCCATTGAGACTCTGTGCAAGCTGTTGGATTTTCACCACTTTTGCCTTTTTCATTTTCAACATTTAACGTTAGTGTGTATATGCTTTTTGCATATATTCTACCCAAACGTGCTGAATTTTTTGTTGGCAGTTCGCAATGAACATTTGTTGTTGGTATGTATTTTTATATACCAACAACGTTAACAATTTTACTTGAAAGAGTTTTTAGTGCTTAGCACGAAATTTTTTATTTTAATTCAATTTTTAATTGTTGGGGTAAGTGGTAAGTTCCACTGTGTTAAGCGTTGGGTCATTGCGGCTGAAGATGGAATGGACTCGGGTTCAATCCCCGGTGAATCCTCTTCCACTTCCGAAAAGAGTGCTGATGATCGAAAATGGTTTTTCGTGAAATAGCTATACACTCAACCTTCGCTGTAAATAGTTGTTGAATTTTTTTCCACTTACCCCAACAATTAAAAATTGAATTAAAATAAAAAATTTCGTGCTAAGCACTAAAAACTCTTTCAAGTAAAATTGTTAACGTTGTTGGTATATAAAAATACATACCAACAACAAATGTTCATTGCGAACTGCCAACAAAAAATTCAGCACGTTTGGGTAGAATATATGCAAAAAGCATATACACACTAACGTTAAATGTTGAAAATGAAAAAGGCAAAAGTGGTGAAAATCCAACAGCTTGCACAGAGTCTCAATGGCCGAGTGTGTTAAGCGTTGGGTCATTGCGGCTGAAGATGGAATGGACTCGGGTTCAATCCCCGGTGAATCCTCTTCCACTTCCGAAAAGAGTGCTGATGATCGAAAATGGTTTTTCGTGAAATAGCTATACACTCAACCTTCGCTGTAAATAGTTGTTGAATTTTTTTCCACTTACCCCAACAATTAAAAATTGAATTAAAATAAAAAATTTCGTGCTAAGCACTAAAAACTCTTTCAAGTAAAATTGTTAACGTTGTTGGTATATAAAAATACATACCAACAACAAATGTTCATTGCGAACTGCCAACAAAAAATTCAGCACGTTTGGGTAGAATATATGCAAAAAGCATATACACACTAACGTTAAATGTTGAAAATGAAAAAGGCAAAAGTGGTGAAAATCCAACAGCTTGCACAGAGTCTCAATGGCCGAGTGTGTTAAGCGTTGGGTCATTGCGGCTGAAGATGGAATGGACTCGGGTTCAATCCCCGGTGAATCCTCTTCCACTTCCGAAAAGAGTGCTGATGATCGAAAATGGTTTTTCGTGAAATAGCTATACACTCAACCTTCGCTGTAAATAGTTGTTGAATTTTTTTTCCACTTACCCCAACAATTAAAAATTGAATTAAAATAAAAAATTTCGTGCTAAGCACTAAAAACTCTTTCAAGTAAATTTGTTATTTTTCATCCGATTTTTAAAATTGATACGTCATTATTTTCGTATTTTGCAGCTCTACACTTCCTTCTAATGCTCTTTTGAGCTCTGAAGTCGTTTTCACATAGTTGGGCCAGCTAACTCATTTGTATGCCCATGAATTATCCTCTTTGTTTTGCCAAATGCAAGTGCTTCAAAATTCATGACAATGTTGCCTTTAAAGGGTTTTACTAAATTAACAAACAAAGAAGTTACGTCACTACGAATATTTAATGCCTATTATGTAACGCATTTCTTTTAACCAATTCAGGATATGTAAAGTTGTGAAAGTCCACCCCTAAATTTGAAGCGTATATTGAGAGGATTAAGGGACAAAAAAAATTTTTTTCTGATCCCGCGAAATTCCGCCGAAATGGTTTTTTTCTTGTAACTTTGTTATTTAACATCCGATTTTTTAAATTGATACGTCATTATTTTCGTATTTCGAAGCTCTATATTTTCTTCTAATGTCCTTTTGCACTCTGAAGTCAAATAACAAAGTTACAATAAAAAAACTATTTCGGCGGTATTTCGCGGGATCAGAAAAAAAAAATAAAATTTTTTTCTTTAATCCTCTCAATATAAACTTCAAATTTAGGGTCGGACTTTTACAACTTTACATATACTGAATTGCTTAAAAAAAATAGTTAAATAATTGCTACGTTAAATAACTTCCTTGTGACGTAACTTCTTTGTTTATTAATTTAGTAAATCGTTTCAAGGCAACATTGTCATGAATTTTGAAGCACTTTCATTTGGCAATACAAAGAAGATAATTCATGGACATACAAATAAGTTAGCTGGCCCAACTATGTGAAAACGACTTCAGAGCTCAAAAGGATATTAGAAGGAAATGTAGAGCTTCAAAATACGAAACTAATGACGTATCAATTTTAAAAATCGGATGATAAATAACAAAGTTACAAGAAAAAAACAATTTCGGCGGTATTTCGCGGGGTCCAAAAAAAAATTTCTTTTTGTGTCCCTTAACCCTCTCAACATAAGCTTCAAATTTAGGGGCGGACTTTTACAACATTTTTTTTCGACCCTATCTAATGTACATATAAAGAAATCTATTCATAAAAAGTTGCTGCCAAGCTTAAAGTAGTATTTAAACTATGGAGAAATTTTTCGAATTAGTTGCTCTCCTGTTTTGAATGTTGCTAAATTTTTGTGACCAAACCTTCCATATACTCGTACAGATAATAAATTAATATAAAATCCTAAAGTTTTTTTTTACTACTATTTTAAAAAATTTGATACGATATCAGCCAAGCTGAGGTTTTTTGTTAGTACGTTCATATATTTTTGCTACATTTGCAAAATTCCATTAGGGTTTTATTACCACTGCAGCAAATGAAATCATATCCAATTAGATGTACATACATATATAGATTAAACAAAAAAAAAAACTTAAATATCCCGCCATAACATTGACCGTGCGGCATGCCACAGACGCGGTAAATGGCAACATGATATGCATCTAGCTAAATGGATATACTCGTATGTGTATAAAAATAAATAGGCGAGTAATTTTTAACGCCAACACATTTCGTTTCAACTTGGAAAATTATGCAAAGGCATATATGTACATTAGGGTGGGGCGATTTGTATGGAGGGAAATTAATCGATACCGCGCAATCGAAATTCGGATTCCTCTCATCTTTCTGAGTAGAAAACGCCTCTACGACATTTTTCTAAAACTAATTTTAATGTTCCGGAATTTGGTTTTTATTAACCAAGACGAATTTTTGAAAATAAAAATTGGGCAAAAATCGACAAAAAAATATCCAGGCCAATATGCACATCGAATTGAAGCAGAATTTTATGCTGAATCCAAATATAAAATCGAAACTAAAATCGGATGATCCGTTTTCGAGATATAGCCTGATTTCCGGTTATGGAGGCTGAATGCCGAAAATCGCATATTTTCGCGATTATCTCTTGTTGTGTACAATATATCTTAATTTTTTTTGCAAATTTCTTAAAGATAGGTCAATACAATATATGAGAAATATTTTAAAATATTAATTTATCTTCCTGTATAGGAAACTAGAATGCACTCTTTTTTCCTTGGCCCAAAAGCGCGGTATGGGATCTCCATGTTATAGTCATCCGATACCGATGATTTTCGCCGGAAGCGCTCTAAATACAAAATTTCAGAATTTTAGCTGCAAAAATTGAGGAGTTATAACCCAAAATGTAGACGTATGCTGTTTGGGACTTGTTTTTTTACTTTAGTCAACTCTAAAAAAAACTCAAGGTTACTCATACGCCATAGCGTACTATTGGAAGCAAAAAAAAAAACAAATTTCAGAAGCATAAGTCTACGTTGTAGGGAATAACTCTTCAATTTTTGCAGCTACAATTCTGAAATTTTGTATTTAGAGCGCTTCCGGCGAAAATCATCGGTATCGGATGACTATAACATAGAGAACCCATACCGCGCTTTTGGGCCAAGGAAAAAAGAGTGCATTCTAGTTTTCCTATACCGGAAGATAAATTAATATTTTAAAGTACTGTTCATATATTGTATTGACTTATCTGTAAAAAGTTTGCAAAAAAAATTTAGATGTATTGTACACAACAAGAGATAATCGCGAAAATATGCGATTTTGGGCATTCAGCCTTCATAACCGGAAATCACGCTATATCTCGAAAACGGATCATCTGATTTTAGTTTCGATTTCATATCAGGATTCAGCATAAAATTCTGCTTCAAATCGATGTGCATATTGGCCTGGATATTTTTTTGTCGATTTTTGCCAAATTTTTATTTTCAAAAATTCGTCTTGGTTCATAAAAACCAAATTCCGGAACATCAAAATTAATTTTAGACAAATGTCGTGGAAGTGTTTTCTACTCAGAAAAATGAGAGGAATCCAAATTTCGATCGCGCGATATAGGTTAGTAAATCGCCCCACCCTAATGTACATATGTATATATTTAAATAAATTTTACTCATGCATAAGTACGTTTGCGTACAACACATGCATTCATACTCGTATGACATGCATTTAGAAGAGTGCATTTGGAAAAGTGCAATCGTAGCCGCGGCTAGTCATAGATAAGCATCGGTGTGCGGCATGTTGAATATTGAGTGAGCTATGCGAACGCCAGCCATCGCCAGGATGAAGCTCATCTCATCCCTGCAAAAAATGCGATCACTCCGGGATACATCCAGGACAACTCGCAAGGGAGCATGCGATTACTACCCATTTGTATCTCTTTATATGGGTTGAAGTGTTCTCTTTTGTTTGAGCATGTCCTATGAAGAGACTAATTGTACCCGTTTTGTACCCGAACAGGTAGCAAATGCGACACATCCATTTGTGCGATTAATTGTACCCGTTTGATACCCTTTCGGGTACAATTCGTCTACAATTAGTATACATATGTACCCGTTCGGGTACAATTGGGAACAATTGTAGACTAATTGTACCCGAAAGAGAGCGCTCCCGGACAAATCTTTTTAGAGACTCGTCGCACACTTTTTTGCAGGGATAGAACAGATTTAATTACAACTCAAAATCAAGGCTGCACAACGATATCAACAAAAATATTTTGTTTTGTTGAATATCAAATAAAAATTGTTGAAATTATTTCGTTTCGTTGATTACACTGTAGGGAGGTCAAAATATCACAGCGAAACGCCGAGACACCCCAACTTAATTTTTGGCTGTAGAATACGATGGCATTTACAGAAAGTCAAAGTTAGCTCGCGTTTTCGAGATATTTAGGAAAAGAGTTTCAGAGCTCTGAAGGTAATTTTTTTTCCGTCTAAAAACTTTACTCAGGCTTGGAACCCTTTTCCCGCATAAAAATTCTGACAGTTGTTCTTACTTAATTGGGACATTCTAAATTCGATGCCACCTTTAGTTTTCCAAAATTGGCTCCAGTTTTTGAGATAACGGTATTTAAAAATTACCATCAATTTGGACTTTTTTGTTAATAACTCAGTCAATTTATGAGATAAATTGCCAAAACTTTGCACGTGACAATATTTTAGTATTACCTTAACTATTTCTGAAAATAATTGAAATCGGATCACTATAACATATAGTTGCCATACAACCGATTTTTCAGATATGGACATTTTGGGGTATAGCTTCGCTATTTAAACAGCTAAGGACATTAAACTTTGGAGAATTTGTACTCGTATTGGCCTTAATCTATTCCCTGAAAATCGTCGAGATCGGGTCACTATAACATATAGCTGCCATACAGCTGATTGTTCAGATATGTGGTTTTGCACTTTTATTTTCTTATAACTCCGAAAATAGTTACTCTGCGTGAAAAGGCAACATAAACACTTTCATTCAAAATTAATAGGTGAACAATTTTCTCATATACGATTCCCACGTATCTGCATCAGTTATTGCAGATTTATGCAACTAAGGTTGAAATTTCACCATAGGCATTTTTTTCAAGCCCGATAACACATATATCGTATTAAATGAATTAGATGATCTTTATATCGTCTTACGGAGAATTAAAAATACTTTTACGCGGTTTTTAAATGAAGAAAATATATGCATTTTTGAGGATTTTATACGCTTTTGAATCATTTTTTTTGTTAATTTTTCATAAAATTTTTTTTCAAATAATGCCTAAAAGTATGCTTCAATAGTTTTCAACCAATATTTTTGTAGGAAAATTTTACTATAAATGCATATAAAATCCTCAAACATGCATTAATTTTCTTCATTTAAAAACTGCGTAAAAGTATTTTTAATTCTCTGTAAGACGATATAAAGATCATCCAATTAATTTAATACGATATATCTGTTATTGGGCTAGAAAAAAATGCCTATGGTGATATTTTAATTTTGGTTGCACAAAACTGCAATAACTGATGCAGATACGTGGAAATCGTATATGAGAAAATTGTTCACCTATTCATTTTGAATGAAAGTGTTTATGTTGCTTTTTCACGCAGTATGACTATTTTCGGAGTTATAAAGAAATAAAAGTGCAAAAACATATATCTGAACCATCAGTTGTATGGGAGCTATATGTTATAGTGACCCGATCTTGACAATTTTCAGGGAATAGATTAAGGCCAATATGAGCACAAATTTTCCAAAGTTGCATGTCCTTAGCTGTTTAAATAGCGAAGCTATATCCCAAAATGTCCATATCTGAAAAATCGGTTGTATGGCAGCTATATGTTATAGTGATCCGATTTCAATTATTTTCAGAAATAGTTAAGGTAATACTAAAATATTGTCACGTGCAAAGTTTTGGCAATTTATCTCGTAAATTGACTGAGTTATTAACAAAAAAGTCCAAATTGATGGTAATTTTTAAATACCGTTATCTCAAAAGCTGGAGCCAATTTTGGAAAACTAAAGGTGGCATCGAATTTAGAATGTCCCAATTAAGTAAGAACAACTGTCAGAATTTTTATGCGGGAAAAGGGTTCCAAGCCTGAGTAAAGTTTTTAGACGGAAAAAAAATTACCTTCAGAGCTCTGAAACTTTTTTCCCAAATATATCGAAAACGCGAGCTAACTTTGACTTTCTGTAAATGCCATCGTATTCTAGAGCCAAAAATTAAGTTGACGTGTTTCGGCGTTTCTCTGTGATATTTCAAAAGTTAAAAATTTACCTACAGTGTTATCAAAAAAAAAAAAAAAAATCAAAAAAAAAAATAAATAATAAATAATAATAATAAAAATTTGTTTCGGGCTTACGGCTACATTTTACTTTGAATTTTTATTAACGTTATTTTTTTGATAATTTTTTTTGTTGGCCACCGAAACAAAATTTTTTCAATATTTGTTTTTTGATAATCAACAAAACGAAATTTTGTTTCATAATTTTTTTTGATAATTATCAAAACAGTATTTTTTTGTTCAGCACTTAACGTTAAAATTTTTCAAAGTTGAATTGAAAAAAAATTTTTCGGTTATTGATAAAAAATAACGTTAATGTGCAGTCCTGCTGAAAATACGAGTAAGTGCAATAAAGATTAACAAGTAAAATGCATGGGATTTATGTTCATATTTTTTATTGCCGCTTATAATTGCAGCGAAGCGGCAGAAAAAATGAACTACACATAATTGCTACTAAATTATACCCAGTAGGTAACATCGACACTTAGAGTGGAAAAATTTTCGAGAAAAATTACTCATTTATACCCAGTTCGATATCCAAATCTTATAGGAATTTATGAAAACAAGCTAAGTGTGGCTTTGTTCAGAAACTCAGTTTGAAGCGCAACAGCGGCAGTAATTATTTTTTTGATGATCGTGATGTGCGACGCATCATGCGAAATTTACGTTTATAAATGCTCTGCTTGTACTACAAAAGAATATTACAAATCTACACTGAGAAAAAAAATTATATGGAGGGGTCAAAGAAATTGCTTCCCTATATTTAACACTATTTTCTTTGTTTTGAGTAAATTGTCTCTAAAACATGTTAAAAGTATTATAAAATATTGTTGTTTACATGCGTTACCATGGTTTCATATACCTGTTTTAAAGCAGGGACCCAAAATAATCATTATTCGTTATATTTTCAGTGAAAAAAAATCAAATACTTGTAAACATCGTAGAAGAGTATTGAGTTTGTGTGTGTTCATGTATGAAAGAACACTATCCGAATCCACTAAGATCGAAAAATTTTAAGCGATATCCATAAAAATCAAAAATAATCATTATTTTTTGAGTTTTATTTTTTTGATCAAAAATAAAACTTATTCGTTGAGTGATATATTTATCGCTCAGAAATAATCATTATTCTTTGAGTTTTATTTTTTTGCTTAGGTCGTGCTTGCGTGTTCAAAATAAGGAAAAATATGTCTTTGAGAGAATTTTTTTGAGTGTATCTATGCGAGGTCACTTTTTTGTTTATGCAAATAAACAGTTTATTTTGCCCGCCAAATTCTGATTTTTTTACTCATATTCTAAAAAATTTTGACGTTGAATATTTAAATATGCTTGGCTTATTGCCTTGCCATTTGACGGCTGGAGTGTGCCAAATGATCTCATCGTGTGCTCTGAGTCTTTGTTTATTTTTACTTTTCCATCCGTTGTCGCTGGTGATTTTTGTTGTTGCTCAAATGAAGCTAATTATTTACTTATTAATTTATATTGTGCATAAGGCTTGAGTATGTACGTTAAGCTTATTAGAGGTGCCTACGTGATCGCATACGCCGTCTCAGAAACGTGAAAATTTTGAGATGAATTAAAAATGTTTTCTTATACAAAGTAATTTAAAATAAACAAACTTATAATTACGTTTGGTTTTCAAACGTTCATAGACAGTGTTTAAAAAACTGCAGTCGGAATTAGCAAAAGTCGTGAAATGTTTGATTTTATTTGATTTTGATATACGTCGCTTTTTAAAATGACGATTTTGCCCGATTTTGATTTTGCGCTGATTTCATATTGCTCAAAATCAAAAGCGGCCTGATTTCAAAATGAACAATTTTGCCTGATTTTCATTTTGTGCTGATTTCATATTGCTCAAAATCAAAAGCGGCCTGATTTCAAAATGAACGATTTTGCCTGATTTTGATTTTGCGCTGATCTCATATTGCTCAAAATCAAAAGCGGCCTGATTTCAAAATGAACAATTTTGCCTGATTTTCATTTTGTGCTGATTTCATATTGCTCAAAATCAAAAGCGGCCTGATTTCAAAATGAACGATTTTGCCTGATTTTGATTTTGCGCTGATTTCATATTGCTCAAAATGAAAAGCAGCCAAATATCAAAATTAGCGATTTTGCCTGATTTTCATTTTGTGCTAATTTTGATTTTGTGCTAATTTCATATTGCCCTCTGTATTACGTTTGTATACATACATGTGTATGTATGCGCATGTAAGCGTAAATAGCAAAACTGTGAAAGCATTGATTTTGATATTTGGCTGCTTTTGATTTTAGCAATATGAAATTAGCACAAAATCAAAATTAGCACAAAATGAAAATCAGGCAAAATCGCTAATTTTGATATTTGGCTGCTTTTCATTTTGAGCAATATGAAATCAGCGCAAAATCAAAATCAGGCAAAATCGTTCATTTTGAAATCAGGCCGCTTTTGATTTTGAGCAATATGAAATCAGCACAAAATGAAAATCAGGCAAAATTGTTCATTTTGAAATCAGGCCGCTTTTGATTTTGAGCAATATGAAATCAGCGCAAAATCAAAATCAGGCAAAATCATTCATATTTATATCTTTTCATATTGATTAACTGCGACTTCTGATTTTTTAAAAGCGGAATCAAAATCAAAATCAACAGAAATGAAACTTATGCCAGTTTTTTAAACACTGTTCATAGAATACAAGCTATTGCTTTCCCATACTTGAATTCCTCCCTATACTTCTCTAAGTATGAAACTCCCCAGTTTGTATGGCAGGTATCACGATCGCTTTTTAGAGTTCAAAGAGTTAAAAAAAAATGAGAACCATATGTTGCTATAATAATTTAGGAGATCGCACAGAGTCTTTACAGACTATCTTCAAAGAGTGTATATGGATAAGAGGCTGCAGTTTGAAAAAATTCACACTAGATGTCACATTTCGCGCGAGATGGGACCCGCGCAGTATGACATCTAGTGTGAAGTTTCGCTGACTGCACCCTCATCCATATATGCTCTTTGTGAAACTTCACACTAGATGTCACACTGCGCGGGTCCCATCTCGCGCGAAATGTGACATCTAGTGTGAATTTTTTCAAACTGCAGCCTCTTATCCATATACACTCTTTGCTATCTTTATAAGTGTTTTGGGACTCCGAAAACGCTCTTTTAAGGAGTCCTAAAGGAGCACCTTTTCGATACATTTCAGAAGGCACTTTTTTCTGTCGGATACGTTCCTCTTCAGGAGTGTGCTCGCTCCGTATAAGGAGTCCTAACAGAGTACCCTGTGAATTCCCCTGGTTGGCTGCGCATAGTAATTAGCGAACAATTTTTTGCAAGAATGGCCCCACTTCTACATTCCTTATCGAAGTTGAGACTTAAAAGAGATTAATTTTCCAAACTTGTTTGTGATGTTAATTAAACCTAATGTTTATAGGGTTACTTTTGTTTTGTTTTGTTTTTCTTCATTGTGTGGATGTATACTCAATATTATCAAGAGATCACGGCATATACTTTTCGCTGATCAATACTAAAAGCCACTGCACGTTTTACTGTCACTTTTAAATGTGTTTTGTATGCAGGTATTTGTTTGAGTTCGATCTATGTCAATATCGCCTAGTGGGCATGTAAGCTGAATAGATGCTAATATATCTACATAGATGAAAATACAAAAAAAAAAACGATTCAGTGCAATAACGGCCGCGGACATAAAAGTAAAATATTTAAAAATTATTAAATATAGGTACTATGTATGTATGTATCATTAAAAACTGAACGATATTTGGTATGGAATGTTTAGCACGAATATAACGAACCATTTCTCCTCTTTATTATTATGAATTCATATATACGGGTGGTCCCCAAATGTATGGATACAAACTTTATATCACAATTCTTCAACTTGATCCCCTAGGTCGATGCTAATATAGTAGAAGATACCACATAACTATACAGTTTTACCTCGATCGAAGACGGCTAAGGTGCGTCGCACAGCGGTCAAAGTTCATAGCGTGATACCGGAAAAATCGTTCATTTGATTTTTTTTAAAGACCACCCTAATATACATACTAACATACATCTGTACTATGTATTTTGTGTTTGTTTAATCAATTTCAACTGATTTGATTGACTGCGAATTAATTGAAAGTTATAAGAATGTGTAAATAAACAAACTTAGGCACACCACAAGAGTCAGTCAGCAATATTCAAGTTGGCTTTTATTTGAGTTGGGTTGACATATTTTTGGTGTTGAGCTCCATCATATACATACGTACATACATAAATGTGGACATACCCTGCAAAAAAGTTTTGCTTAGTGTTGACAAATCAGTACTGAGTTTTTGTAACTGAACTCTATCAATCTTTTCGACTGAGTGACGTCATAATGACGTCAATCGATAGATTCTCACTTGCCTTTTAGATGGTGACAAAATGTGAAACGTATTAATGTGACGTCAATTTGATCGCCAATTTTAGCGATTTTGTTACAGAAACTCAGTACAGGTCTAAAAGAAAGGAGTCCGCTGGCAGCGCTGCTTCTGTTATGCACTCACTCTGTCTGCTCCTAGCTCTCTAATACTTATCTCGGCCTTATTTCGCATGGCGGATAAGCCTCAGGAATAAGGTGTTCTCTCAGAAAGAGAGTACTCCTTATGGCTTGATGACATCAACAAATTTGCTACCCTTATAATTTTTAGGCCTTATTTCGTATTCTTAAATAAGGCTTAAATTTTTTGGTGGATATATGTGCTGGATGTTGCGATGGTCTGGTTTATTTGTTCACATTTAAGTGAATTCCCGCATTTTTATACCTTTCATGGGAATGAAATGGTATTATAACTTTGTGCCGAAACACGAATGGTGAAAGTACCCGAAGGAGGCGTGGCAGACCTACCAAAATATATACCAATATGACCAGGATCACGAGCTGAGTCGATTTAGCCATGTCCGTCTGTCTGTCTGTCTGTCTGTCTCTCTGTCTGTTTGATCGCAAACTAGTCCCTCAGTTTTTGAGATATCTGCTTGAAATTCGGAATGTGAATGTATATTTAGGAGAAGTTGATCATTTGTCGGAATCGGCCGAATCGGACCACTATAACATATAGCTGCCATACAACCGATTGTTCAGATATAAACATTTTGGGGTATAATTTCTCCATTTAAAGAGCTAAGGACATGAAACTTTGTAGTATTTGTACTCATATTGACCTTAATAATGTTACCGTGAATTGTCAAGAGTGGACCACTATAATATATAGCTGCCATACAACCGATTGTTCAGATATTTACATTTTGGGCTATAAATTCTCCACTTAAATCATGAAACTTTTTTCTACTGAATCTTTGCATAAATAATTCACAGAATTGAAAGTATAAATTAAACAATTTCAGACTATGCAACTTTTCATTTCCCCATTCATGAAAGGTATGAAGTCTTCGGTGCGGCCGAAGACAGCCGCGCTCTTACTTGTTTTCTTCTGTTATGGTTATAGTTTTAGTGCAGGGATTATCACACTAATACTTTCAAACATTGTGCATGTGTTAAAAGCACAAAAGCTCTTGGCTACACCCAAAAGAAACTCAATCATTGTCGAAAACTAAAATTTTTAAATTACAAATGGTTAGTATTTTTATTATTAACTTCACAAAAAACCACAAAAAAAAAAAAAATAAAATAAAAAAATATGAGACGAAATGCAAAATCATGATTCCTAATAAAAATATTACGTAAAAAAATCCCAATAAAAAAACCACCCCCAACACACAATCATTTACAAGCATTCAGAGACTGCTCGAGCAACACAACCTGCTAGCTCAACAGCTCAATGCTGACTAGTGCTGGAAGCGATATCGATATAATATCGATTCATCGATGTTTTTGAACTTTTTCGATATATCGATATTTTTTTCTCCGATATTCGATATATCGACGGTCATGGATCCATCACTGATAAACGCGGAAAGACGCTGGTAAAAGGCAGCATTGCCGTTTTGTGGGTAATTCCCCAAATTTGGAGATTTTTTTAAAATTTGATTCCTATGTAGAAATTCCTGTGTTTAAAAGTAATGTAAATACGAAAATTTTTTTTTTTAAATGTTCATTGTAGAATTGCAAAATCAAGAAAGAACATTTTAAATTTAAAAATTTTTATTTCTATTTTAAGCACTATGAGATTTTGATCCAAAAACTTATGTTTTTTTTCCATTCATTTTTATTTTTAAACATTTTCTTTTTAAATCCCAAATACATTTTAATTCCAAAAATTTCATTTTTAATTTAAAAAATTCATTTCTAAAATAAAATGACTTGGTTGAAAACGTGCATTATAAAAATAAAAATTTTATTTTTGATTTATTTTCTCTGAGTGTAAAAGGTATTTAGAATGCGTTATTAATTTGTCTATTTCAAACCTTTTAGTCTTTATCATTGTTGTTTAAATAACTTAAATGCGAAATATTGCAGTGAACCACTGTAATTGATACCTACTCTTTCTGGCTGGAACAGAATTTACTTTTTTTTTTTTTTTTTTTTGATTATTGAATTCCCTTTTCAAAAAAGATTTCTGTTGATAATAAATTGAAATATTTAGTTTAAATGTTTATTTAGTTAATTTTTAGAATATAATGAATGCAGACATTTCGAAAAGTAAAGCTGTTATATATAGATATGTTAAATTAAGGTTTATATAAAATAGAGCTCTCGATTTTTTTGAACATTTTCGAGTAGTCCGAACAAATGCTGTTCAAATTCTCGAACACTTGTTTGTTTGTTTATTACCCGTATGTTTGCACGGGCATTTGAAGTTTGTATTTTTCGTTTGTTTATTTTTTTTTGTTGTCTTCATATGTATTTTTTTTATTTTTGTTTTCCTGATACAAATTTTTTTGTCTGTAAGCTCGAATGCTCGAATGTTTGTACGGGCATTTGAACAACAAACGAGCCTCAGACAAATTCGATCTTTTCGAATTGTTTGATACCCGGGTATCTAGAGCTCTAATATAAAGGTCGATATATCGATAATATCGATGTTTTTTCTCAAAAATATCGATACTCGTAAACATCGATGTTTTTCCAGCACTAATGCTGACTGAATAGAAATTTGCAAAATTTCTGTGCGTGAACGAAGTGCTGTGACTCGTCGGTGTGAGGCTGTCGGTGTGAAAGCTATAAAAAGCTTCCGCAATAGTGCTTAGGAAAATCAAACTCTGTTTTAGTGGCTTAAGAAATTTGCAAAATAACACTGGTCGACAAAATTTCAACAAATTTTTGTTACAGAAATAAAATTCTACTTTTCTAATGGATTTCCGTGCGCTGAATCCGAATCTGAAGTCAGATTTTCTGTAATACGTACAGTTTTTTAGATATTCATGCCCAAAGAGGCGAAAAACACGTTTTTTGCCTATATTCACTCCTCAATATCTTTTAAATTACTTACTTATTTAAAAAATTGATTAAAGCTATTGAAAGCTCGGCCATTTCTCTTGAAGACAAAGTTTTAATTTTTCGCATATCTAATTTAGGTATATAGTAATATATGTTTTTGCACAATAAGGTATTTTTCGTCGAAAACGACGGCAGCATTTGTAGCATGTTTTAGGCGCAATCAAATTTTGTAGTTGCTCAGCAGAACAATTTTTTTTACGAAGCCAGTTACATACGTTCATAATATAAAAAACTGCCTAAAAGCGTGCTTCAAAATTTTTAATTATTTTTGTATGGAGAAAATATTGCAAAACTAATGAGGCTTAATATGCAATATTGCAAGTTACAAGAAAGATATCTGAAATATTAAAACGGTTTCTTCAAAAGAAATGTCAGCGTTTTCAATAGCTTTAATCAATTTTTAAAATAAGTAAGTAATTTAAAAGATATTGAGGAGTGAATATAGCCAAAAAATGTGTTTTTCGCCTCTTTGGGCATGAATATCTAAAAAACTGTATATATTACAGAAAATCTGACTTCAGATTCGGATTCAGCGCACCGAAATCCTTTAGAAAAGTAGAATTTTATTTATGTAACAAAAATTTGTCGACCAGTGTAATTTTTATATTAAGTAGAAAGATTTTAATGGTTGATTCTATGCTTCGCCAAAGTATGTCTCAAAGGTTATTCCAAGATTTTTTAAGCCACAAAACCTGCTTCCAATACTATTTAGGCAAGTTTCCACACACTTATGGAAATAAGTTGGAAAATGTAATGCTTGTTTTTGGCTTATAAGGGAATCTTAGAAATTGCATAGCAGTTTGATTAGAAGGGCTCATAAAAATTCTTAAAGAGCTTTCATTGTTGATCGTTTCAAGTTGTCGTAAGTTGAAGATGATCATAGGGTTAAGAAAAGTGTTTTGAGTACGGAACTGTCTTAATACCACAAACAATAGCCGTGTTTTTATTCAAGCGCATATACATCTGCGCTTAAATTTTGTATGGATTTCTAAGCGCACATCTCTATCCGCGCTTAGTTGTCCATACAAAATTTAAGCGCAGATGTATTTGCGCTTGAATAAAAACACGGCTAATATTGAGCTTATTCCTAAAAATATGGTCGTAGTTCACAATGAAGTCAGAGTCCCTAATCATATGCCAGTTATAAAACGTTATAAATATACTCTCTTATATTTTTCTATAGTATTAAATATCTAAAAATTCTACTTCATGCAAGCAGCCTTTCCTGTGATAAATAATCTTGTAGCTTAAGAAATTGCATTATTTTGTTCGCAATGCAAGTGCTCATAATAATACAGTTAATTAGCATCTAATAATTCGTCTAATACAGATCGTAGCGTGTAGCATTACAAATGAAATCAAATACCAAACAAGCCTAAAAGTATGCAATTGATTTACAATTTATAATTTTTCACAACCGGATATGATCACAAACGCTAGCATATGCACCGCGATTCGATAAACGGCCTTATAACTAAAATATGTATAATCACACACATGCATATATTGAACTCATATCAAATAATTACCTGTGCTTTTTGTTTCTTCTTAATTAACAGGAATTCCATGTCGCCTACCTATTCATACGCATGGGCAATTCCCCACGTCCCGGCCTGTGGACGTTGGAAAAATCCACCGATTATGGCAAGACTTGGTCACCATGGATGCATTTCTCCGATTCCGTACACGATTGTGTCACCTATTTCGGTCGCGACTCTTACAAACCCATTACACGTGATGATGATGTCATCTGCTCCACCGAATTCTCACGTATTGTGCCGCTGGAGAATGGTGAAATTCCGGTTATGTTATTGAATGATCGTCCCTCCGCCAACAACTATTTCAATTCAACGGTGTTGCAAGAGTGGACACGTGCCACAAATGTGCGTATACGTTTGTTGCGTACGAAAAATTTGCTGGGTCACTTAATGTCGGTGGCACGACAGGATCCCACTGTGACGCGTCGTTACTTTTATTCGATTAAGGATATTTCGATTGGTGGTCGTTGCATGTGCAACGGTCATGCGGATACGTGCGATGTTAAGGATCCGAAGAGTCCGGTGCGTATATTGGCTTGCATGTGTCAGCATCACACGTGCGGTATACAGTGCAACGAATGTTGTCCGGGTTTCGAGCAGAAGAAATGGCGTCAGAATACGAATGCGTGGCCATTCGAATGTGAACGTGAGTAGCTCGTAGAGTGTGAAGAGGAGTTGTTTGGGATTATCGTCTTGATTTTTTTGTTTTGTTTTCGCTTTTCTTCTTGAAGCTTGTAATTGCCATAGTCACTCCAACGAGTGCGAATACGATGAAGAAGTCGATCGCAAGGGTCTATCGCTGGATATACACGGACGTTATGAGGGCGGTGGTGTTTGTAAGAATTGCCAACACAACACGGAAGGTATTAATTGCAACAAATGCAAGGGCAAATACTATCGACCATTCGGCAAATATTGGAATGAAACAGATGTGTGTCAACGTAAGTAAATAAGAGCGAGTGAGCGCGAAATCTACTAATCTCAGAGAGCAAAAAAAAAATAAATATGTAAATTTTTGTCATTGCAGCTTGCAACTGCGAATTCTTCTACTCAACGGGGCACTGCGAGGAGGAGACAGGTCGCTGTGAATGTCGCAAAGCCTTCCAACCGCCCAACTGTGACTCGTGCGCCTATGGCTATTACGGCTATCCGAACTGTCGTGAGTGTGAGTGCAATTTGAATGGCACCGAGGGCTATCACTGTGAGCCTGTGAATGGTGAATGTCCTTGCAAGATAAATTTTGCTGGTCACTATTGTAAGCAATGCGCTGAAGGTTACTACGCTTTTCCCGAATGTAAAGGTACGTGGAAAGTGTGAGAGAGCTTTGAAACGAATTGTAAATAATAACCACCTCCTCCTCCTCTTCTTCCTCTTCCGCTTCCCTTTAGCTTGCCAATGTAATAAGATTGGCTCGATTAGCAACGATTGCGATGTGATGACGGGCCAGTGCAAGTGTCTGAGCAGTTTTGGCGGCGAACGTTGCGAACATTGCAAGGATGGCTATTATAATTATCCCAAATGTCAATGTGAGTACAACTGAGTGAGTGAATCTCTCAGAGAGCATAAACTACTACATGCAATCCGTTGTTCTTTCTCCTGCAGATTGCGATTGCGACATACAAGGCACCGAATCGGAGATATGCAATAAGGAATCCGGTCAATGTATATGCCGTGAAGGCTTTGGCGGGCCACGCTGCGATATGTGCTTGCCAGGTTACTATGACTATCCCGAATGTAAGCCCTGCAACTGCTCATCGCAAGGCAGCACGGCTATTACGTGTGACAACACGGGCAAATGTAATTGCTTGCCGAATTTCGCCGGCAAACAATGCACACTTTGCAGCGCTGGTTATTACAGTTATCCGGAGTGTTTGCGTGAGTATTGAAATTTTAAATTTTGCTATTTAGTGGTTTGAAACTTTGCTTAACTTACCTTATTTAACGACTCCACCACCACCCGCAACAGCTTGCAACTGTGATGTGCATGGCTCTGAAGGTGTCACCTGCAATGCCGATGGCCAGTGTTCCTGCTTCCCCAACTTTGGCGGCAAATTATGTGATTCGTGCAAGGAGGGCTTCTACAATTTCCCCAGCTGTGAGGACTGCAACTGTGATCCCGCCGGTGTTATTGATAAGTTTGCCGGTTGTGGTTCGGTGCCCGTCGGTGAGTTGTGCAAATGTAAGGAACGTGTTACTGGACGCATTTGCAACGAATGCAAACCGCTCTATTGGAATTTGAATATCAGCAATCCGGATGGTTGTGAAGTGTGCGATTGTTGGACTGATGGCACCATTGCCGCACTGGACACCTGCCTCTCGAAGACGGGCCAATGTACATGCAAACCACACACACAAGGGCGCACCTGTAAGGAGTGTAAAGATGGCACATACGATTTGGATGGCTCATCGTTGTTTGGCTGTAAGGATTGTAGTTGTGATGTTGGTGGCGCCGAGCATAGTGAGTGCGATAAGTTGTCGGGTCAGTGTAAATGTCATCCACGTGTAACAGGACGAGCTTGCACACAACCACTCACCACACATTACTTCCCCACACTACATCAATTCCAGTATGAGTACGAGAATGGCGCTCAGCCATCGGGTGCGCAAGTGCGTTATCAGTATGATGAGAATGTATTCCCCGATTTCAGTAGTAAAGGTTATGCGGTGTTTAATGATATACAAAATGAGGTGCGTAATGAGTTTATGGTGAAGAAATCGGCTGTTTACCGTATTGTTATACGTTATGTCAATCAAAATGCATTCAATGTAACGGCGAGTATATTGATACAATCGGAGAATCCATTGGAGGTGGATCAGAAGTGAGTTGAAGACGGAGAGCTCGTTTTAACCCTTTCTTACACTTTTTGCTTGCTTATTCATTATCTTCTGCTTCTTCTTTTTTGACAGCGTCAAAGTGCTTTTACGTCCGACTTCGTCTCCACAATTCGTTACGGTTTCCGGTGTAAAAGGCAATAAACCATCACCGATCGTTTTGGATCCGGGTCATCGTTACACTTTCACCACCAAGGCTAGCAAAAATGTTATGCTTGATTATTTCGTGCTCTTGCCGGCAGCTTACTATGAAGCCTCGATTTTGACGCGTAAGATCACCAATCCCTGTGAGCTGGGCAATATGGAGCTGTGTCGTCATTATAAATATGCTTCCGTGGAAGAGTGAGTTGGTTTTAGTTTTTGTAATTGGAGTGTTAAGCTAAGTTTATTTTATGGTTTCCAATGATCACTTTTCTGATTAAAAATGACATAGGACAACACTGGCTTTTAGATATGCTCTTGTTGGTTGTCTAAAGATCTATGGATATAGTTTTTTTTACTTTTTACATATGTACTAACCTTAAGTCCGTCTGCCTTTCTAGAGATATTTTTTGGTTTTGAGTACTTTCTCTCTCTCTGAGAACTAAAACAAATACCATTGCTTCTTTCCAGCTTCCAACCATCGAGCACACCATTTATTGTCGGCGCCAATGGCAAACCCACCAATCCCACACAAATATACCAAGATCCGGAGCATTTGTCAATTATTGGACATGTTGGTGATATTCCAGTGATTAGCGATAAACAACGCGAACTCAATTATATTGTCGATGTACCATACAGCGGTCGCTATATATTCGTTATCGATTATGTGAGCGAACGTGAATTTGCCGAACCGTATTTCGTGAAATTGCATTTGGGCGATAATAAGGAGGACTTCGGCACGACTACACTCTATCCATGCCTCTATTCAATGGCATGTCGTACGCCGTTTATTGATGAGAATAGTCGCGAGAAATTGTATTATATTAACAAGGATGATTTGAAACCGGTTGTTGTTAGTGTAAGTTGTTTATCTACTATATACTATGTAGATAGTATAAAAAGCAAATCTGAACGTTTTCTTTGCTTTCTCTCTCAGACCGATTATGAAGATTTCGGTCGTGTTGCCATCATTTCCGTAACTGCTATACCCGCCGACAAATGGTCTATTGATTATATTGAACCAAGTCCAGTTTGTGTTACACACAATAATCAGTGCGCTACACCGAAATTCCGTTCTGTGCCCGACTCGAAGAAAATCGAATTCGAAACTGATCATGAGGATCGCATTGCCGAAAATAAGCCGCCTTATGCTGCGTTAGATGAACGTGTGCGACTGGTCTATTTGGATAATAAGCCAAATACGAGCACAATTGTTATCGAGTTAGTATTAAATTTTAATATACATATTAAGGGCCGGCTTCACTATCTCCGGTCAGTTTGACGTAAATTGTATTGTGAGCTGTCAAATAAATTGCTTAACCGGAGTTTCTGAAACCGGCCCTAATTAGAGTAGTTTTCGATATCGAAATCTCTAACGATTACTGTCTAATATTGAATTGCTCTTCAAATTAGTCTATCTTTATTTCTAAAGTGCCTTTCTCTCTCTCTCTCTCTCTCTGCTCCACAGATCACAAGTTGGCGAACCGGGACGCTATGTCATTTTAGTCAAATACTATCAGCCACATCACCCCAAATACAATGTGCTCTACACATTGACCACGGCCAAAAATCAATACAGCGGCAAATTCGATATTAGCCATTGTCCGTCGAGCTCCGGCTGTCGTGGTGTTATACAACCAACTGGCGAGGATTGGTGGTTCGATATTGAGGATGATTTCAAGTTTACCTTAACGGTAAATATAATGTTATTACACTCCTTTTATATAGAAAATAAACTCGTAGATCATTTATCAACCACTTCTAACTTAGAACACGCGCCCACAAGGTGTCTGGCTCGACTATCTCGTGCTCGTGCCCATCAATCAATACAATGACGATTTGCTGGTCGAAGAATTGTTCGATCAAACGAAGGAGTTTATCAAAGAGTGCGGCCAAGATCATTTCCACATAACACATAACGCCTCCGAGTTCTGCAAAAAGGCCGTCTTCTCGCTTACATCCGAACACAATATTGGCGCACTGCCCTGCAATTGCGACTATGAGGGTTCCATTAGTTTCGAGTGTCATCCATTCGGTGGTCAATGTCAATGTCGACCAAATGTCATTGGACGCCAATGTAATGCTTGTCGTACCGGTTTCTATGGTTTCCCCGAGTGTAAACCGTGCAATTGCCCGAGCACCGCCATGTGCGAACCGAACACGGGCGAATGTGTTTGTCCGCCAAATGTTATGGGCGAAATGTGCGAGAAGTGTATGCCCAACACCTATGGTTTCCATCAGATTATCGGTTGTGAGGATTGTAATTGCAATTATTTGGGTATTGCTAATGGTAATCAACAGTGCGATATGTTCAATGGTTCGTGTGAGTGTCGCACGAATATCGAGGGACGCGCTTGTGATGTCTGTTCGAATGGCTATTTCGATTTTCCGCGCTGTGATCGATGCAGTTGTAATGTGGCTGGCACTTTGGCTGAGGTGTGCGACAAAGTGGATGGCAGCTGTTTCTGCAAGAAAAATGTGGTGGGACGTGACTGCGATCAGTGCATGGAGGGCACGTACAATTTGCAGGACAGCAATCCGGATGGTTGTACGTCGTGTTTCTGTTTTGGACGTACGTCGCGCTGCGAGAGCGCCTACCTGCGTGTCTACAATGTCAGCTTGTTGAAGAAGTTCACTTTGAATTCGGCGCAAATTAGCGAGAAGGCGATTGAATTCCAGCTGTGGGACATACCACAAGAGGAGTTGCTGGTGAATGAGACAACGCTGAAAGCGGACTTTTCATTCCACGAAGCCAATGACGCCGAGCAGGCTGAAGATGTCGTCTACTTCGGTGTGCTGGACTATTTGCTCAATCAGAATAGCCACATTTCGGCGTATGGCGGTGAACTCGCCTATTCGCTTTACTACACAACCGGTTTGTCGGGCAAGCCTTTGTTGGCACCCGATGTTATACTGCTGAGCAAAGATCGTGTGCTGGTGCATCAGAGCTATGAACAGCCCTCGAGTAATCAGGCATTTAGAAATCGCGTACAAATGGTTGAGTCGAATTTCCAAACCGCGGACGGCAAGCCAGTCTCACGCGCTGATTTTATGATGACACTGCGCGATCTCAAGATGATCTTCATACGCGCCAATTATTGGGAACAAACCTTCATTTCTTACCTGTCCGATGCTTACCTGACGCTCGCCGATGAGGATGAGGATAACTTTGCCGATTATAAATTTTTGGCCGTGGAACGTTGTCTCTGTCCACCCGGTTATACGGGCTTGTCGTGTGAGGATTGCGCGCCGGGTTACTATCGTGATACCAATGGCCCGTATGGCGGCTACTGCATACCGTGCGATTGCCATGGTCATGCCGAAACATGTGACTGTGCAACGGGCGTTTGCAAGGATTGTCAACATGCCACCACCGGTGATCACTGCGAGCTCTGTCAGGAGGGTTATTACGGCAATGCCACTTACGGCTCGCCACATGATTGCATGATTTGCGCTTGTCCGCTGCCCTATGAGAGTAATAACTTCGCGACCAGCTGTGAAATTTCCGAGTCGGGCGATGAGATACATTGTGAGTGTAAAACGGGTTATACGGGACCGCGTTGTGAGGCATGCGGCACCGGTTTCTATGGACAGCCGGAGAAGGCGGGCGATTACTGTAAGCCATGCGAGTGTTCTGGCAATATAAATCCCGCAGAGCCTGGGTCATGTGATACGATCACAGGCGAGTGTTTGCTTTGCTTGAATAATACCTTCGGTGTGGCTTGTAACTTATGTAAGCCGGGCTTCTATGGTGATGCTGTGAACTTGAAGAATTGCCAGAGCTGTGATTGCGATGAGCTGGGCACGCTGGAATGCGATCCGTATGAGGGTAAATGTCATTGTCATGAAAATGTGATTGGCGATCGTTGTGATCATTGTAAGCCGGATCATTTCGGTTTCGATTCGGGCGTGGGTTGTCACGCATGCGATTGCGGCATTGCATCCAACTCCACGCAGTGCGATGGCCATACGGGCCGCTGTGCCTGCAAGTCGGGTGTAACTGGGCGGCAATGCGATCACTGCGCCGTTGATCATTGGAACTATTCGGCGGAGGGTTGCCAGCCTTGCCGCTGCAATCAGGGCTATTCGCGTGGTTTCGGCTGCAATCCATTCACCGGTCAATGTGAATGTTTGCCTGGCGTAATTGGTGATCGTTGTGATGCCTGTCCGCATCGTTGGGTGTTGGTTAAGGACCAGGGTTGCTTCCAGTGTGATTCTTGTCATGATGCGCTGTTGGATGTGACTGATCGTTTACGTTATCAAATCGATCCGGTGGTGAATGAATTCCAATCGGTCGCTTTGGCGTTCTTCACAAGTCAAAAGCTGAACTATTATGATGAGTTGACGGATAAAATTGCGCCAGAAGTACAGAATTTGGATCCGAAACGCATCAATTTGGATCCAGCGCGTTCACTGGTTGCTGAGCTCGAGTCAGAGGCCAAGATGTACGGCAAGCAGGTTAACTTTAGTATGAGTAATGCTTTGGATAGCCGCCAGACCGCAAGCGAGTTGATTGTGAATGTGACGGAGTTGCGTGAGCGGTCCAAGTTGAGCGCGATGGAGGCGCGCGACGCCATCAATTCGGTAGATGCGCTATCGAAGAATCTCGAGATGGCGGCAAGCACAAAGATCGACGCCGCCTTAGAGGAAGCGGAGCGCATACTCGACGAAATGGTAGTCACAAAAATCGATTTCACTGCTAATCAAAAGGTGTTGGATAAAGCACATGAGCTCCTGAATGAAGTGGACATATTGGTGGCGCCCATCAAAAATCAAAATGATTCACTGAACCTGCTCAAAGATGATATCGGCGATTTGAGCGACAAACTTGAAGATCTCTACTACTGGAGTGGTAATGCGACAGACACGGCCATTGATGTCGAATACTTGAATGATCTGAATAAGGCGGCTTTTGAAAATTCAAAATTCGATACGGTATCCGATCAACAGAAGGAGGCAGACAAGAATATCGAAGAAGCGGCGAAATATCTAATTAACGGTGATTTGGCACTGGTCGATATTGATAAGCGTATCGATCAACTTGCAGACGTACTCACCGATCTGCGTGATATCAACAAGAATGTGGACGATGACTTGCCCGAAATGGAAAAGGAGAACAGCGAAGTGAGTGAGCTGGCAATAGAGGCCATACAACGGGCTGCCGAGCTCACTGCACGCGCACATGATCTTACCGAACAATATGCTGATATGACAGCGAATGCTGAACCGGCAATCAAAGCAGCCACTGCATACAGTGGCATTGTCGATGCAGTCTCCTCGGCGCAACAATTCACAAAGGAAGCCAAATTTGCCGCTGGCAATGCGACAGCCATTACCGATGGCATTGAAGATCGTGCCGGACGCGCTGACAAAGATTCGGGTGAGCTGCTGCAGAAGGCACGCGGTGCACTCAGCAAAGTGCAAAGCGAATTGGAGCCACGTTTAAATGTTTCCGCGGCGAAGGTGGACGCCATTTCCGATTTGAATAAGAATACCGAAAAGCGTCTGGAAGAAATTAATATAGCGCTGCAACAATCGCCGGCTGAGACGCAACGCGATTTATGGAATAATGCCAATCAAAATGCCACCGAGGCGTTGAACATCATTGATGGTGTGTTGGGTGTGCTGCGTCCCGTCGGCTCGCAGACAGCGAAACAATTGGATAAGGCGCGTAACATTTCGAAGGATATCGATGCAACCACCAAAGATTTGTCGCAAGCGCGCTCGCAGCTGGACAGCGTGGAGGATGCTATACCGCAACTGAATGAGCTGGCGCAGATGATCGAGGAAGAGCAAGCGAATGTCGAAGAGATGGGACAGTTGTTGGGTGAGGATATCGAGAATTTGCGTCGACAAATCGAGACCGCGCGCCAAATTGCGAATAACATCAAGGTTGGCGTACGCTTCTCACCCGGCACCGTGCTGGAGTTGAAGACGCCCGAGACCGCGCCGCTATTGGCTACAAAAACCAAGGCATCGGCCTATTTCAAAACGGAGAAGCCCAACGGTTTCCTTATGTATTTGGGTAATCACAATCGCACAAACACCGCCGGCACGCTGCCTGCCAATAAGGAAAATGAAGACTTTATGGCTTTGGAGATTGTCAATGGCTATCCCATACTGACCATCGATGTGGGCAATGGGCCCGAACGCATTACGAATGATAAATATGTGGCGGACGGTAATTGGTATCAGGCGGTTGTGGATCGTACGGGTTCGAATGCGAAACTGATTATACGCGAGCAATTGGATAATGGCACAGTGTTGGAGCATGTTAATGAACAACCGTTGTTGGGTCCGAACAATGTCTTCAATGTGGATCGCAATAGCCGCTTGTTCGTGGGTGGTTTGCCGTCACCTGCCGATTTTACGCCACCGCACGACATACAGAGCAACGCTTTTGAGGGCGAGATTGAAGATCTGCATATAGGCGATGAGCACGCTGGGCTGTGGAACTTCGTTTTCGGTTTGGAAAATAATCAAGGCGCACAACCACGCGATAAACTGTTGACCAAAGAGATACCGCCAACTGGCTATCGTTTCAATGGTAACGGTTATGTGGCGCTCAAGGCGTCACCGTACAATTTGAAGGCGCGCTCCAGCATACAATTCAGCTTCAAGGCGGCTAAGGACTCCAAAGATGGTCTCATGTTCTACTACGGGCGTAATGATCATTTCATGTCCGTCGAGTTGATCAATGGTGGTGTGTACTTCCGTTACAAGCTGGGCGAACATATGGTGTCGGCGGGTAGCGAAGATCGTTACAACGATGATAAATGGCATCGCGTTGTGGCGGAGCGTGACGGCCGTCGCGGTCAATTGAAGGTGGATGATGTGCTCATATCACAAGAAGAAGCACCTGCAGACGCTAGCGAATATATGCCCATACCGAAACGCATCTTCTTCGGCGGTTTTCCCGGCAAGCGCAATCATTCGGCGGTGACTGAGCTGAACTTCGATGGTTGCATCGATGAGGTCTCCATATCGGGCACCAAAGTCGATTTAGGTAATAATGTGCATGCGCATGGCGTTAAGCCGGGTTGTCCGAAGAAGTTCTCGACGGTGCTGGCATATCCACCGAACGAATATGGCTTTTTGCGAAAGGATAATGTGTCCTCGAATAATCAATTGAATGTGAATTTGAAATTTAAGACACGCCAACGTGATGGCATAATCTTCTATGGCGCCAATTTCGATCAGAGTGCGAATATTGGTTTGACGTTGAATGAAGGTTATTTGACGTTGCGCAGCATGGGCGCTGAAGTGGTGTCGGATATGAAGAAGCTGAACGATGGCGAGGAGCATGTGGTGACGGTGCAACATGATGGCAATCAATTGCGTTTGTCGATAGACGATAGTGAGGATAAGAGGTGAGTGGGGAGAGGGGAAACTTTTTGGGCGTTCAGTATAGTGGGGTGAAAATTGGTTTATATACATGTCTTTCTTCGAACCCATTAGCGATTTCGATGCCTATATCGTTTTGCTTGCGATTTCGATTTTTTTGCGACTTCGATGCCGATATCGATTTCGTTTGAAATTTCGATTTGGTTTACGATTTTGATTTCATTTCCAACTGATATTATTAGTTTCGATTTCTGGTTTGGTTTCGATTTCAAATTCTCTTTCGATTTATGTTTTGGTTTCGATTTCAAATTCTCTTTCGATTTCTGTTTCGTATTCCATTTCAATTTTAATTTAAATCGATTTCGATTTCAAATACGTTACCTGAGACTCTCAGCCATAATTCTCACTCCCTTTTCATTTCAGATTACCTTACACTCCCGAACCGTTAAACATTCAAGCTGGTGACATCTTCTTTGGTGGCATACCCGATAACTACATACCGGTTAGGAATGCTTTACCCACCTTGGCATACTTCGTCGGCTGCATTAGCGATGTGACAATCAATGGGGAAATCGTTAATTTCGCCGAGAGCGCCGAGAAACGAAATGGCAATATAAACAATTGTCCTGCAGATATCTTAGGTACCACTACAATTCATTATTTTCTATCGCTTCATACTCACATTTCCATTAATTTCAGCTTATGACTCCGGCACCGTGCCATTGTACTTCCCCGAGGCCGCCAATGAGCTGCTGCCTGAGCCAGCCTACCCCAGCAACTTTGCACAACCACCGCTGGCGCCTTTCGGCCCACCACCAACAACAACTACATCGCGTCCGCCAGCTGTTGTCGTTACCACAAGCAGAGCGACCACACCGTCCACAACGCATGCGCCACCCACACAAAGTCCCACCGCTATGGAGTTCCCACTTGGCGGCGGTGGAAATGGCATCGACGATGAGGAGGAGTCAGCAGAAGCTGAACAGAAAGCGCCATCAGCCAAAACTTTGCCACCAGCACAACCATCATTACCACCACTTGCACCACTCGCACCAATTGCTGGCACAATAACACCTCTACTACCTCAAAACGAGCCGGAAGATCCACGCTGCAAGTTGCCAACGAATCCGAACTTCGATGTGGATGCCGACGAGGCGGGCCATCGCTTCTATTCGATGCGTGAGCAACGCCTGGAAGTAGCGCCACCCACCAAACTGCGTAAACAGTACGATGTAAGCATCAAATTCAATCCCAAAGAACCGGTTGGTTTGATCTTCTACGCGGGCATCAAGCAACAGTTGGATTTCATTGCAATCTACATGCTGGATGGTAAATTGTATCATAAGGTGCGAATGGGACGTGAGAAGGTGACGTTGATGAGTAAGTCTGAAATCGATGGCGGCGATTGGCATACCGTTAGGGTGGTGCGTAAATACCACATGATCACCCTCTACATTGATGACATCGAGCAGGATTCAGCCACAGAGAATATCGATGATGATTACGAATTTAACGTGCGCAATATGACACTCTTTGTGGGTGGTGTGCCGCGGTTATGGGAGGAAGAAGTCTATCAGAATGTCAAATACAATGCCGAGGAGCATCCCTACTACAATGGTTGTTTGAAAGAGCTGCTGCTGAACGAAGTGCCACTGAAGAAGGAACCCGAAGCCTATCACACCGTGCCATGCTCCAATGATGTAGAGAATGGCGTGTTCTTTAGCAAACCCACCGGTTTCGTCAAGCTATTCGATCGTTTCACCGTCGGCACCGATTTCAACATCAATTTCGATTTCCGTCCACGCGAACCGGACGGTTTGCTGTTCTCGGTGCATGGCAAGAATGCCTATATGATATTGGAGTTGGTCGACAATAGCATCGTTTTTACTGTTAAATCGGATTCACGCAATATCATCACCACCAATTACACGCTGCCCGATAACGGTAGTTACTGCGATGGCAAATGGCGTAATGTGCAAGCGGTTAAATCGAAATTCGTCATAACCATATCGGTAGATTACATTAGCACACATCCGGGCGTGGGTACGGATGGTTCGACAATGACGAAAACGAATCGTCCACTATTTTTGGGCGGCCATCAAGCCTTCAATAAGGCGCCGGGCTTGAAGACACGCAAAACATTCAAGGGTTGCATACGTAACGTACAAGTGAATAAGAAGAATGTGCGCATCACACCGAAAATGATTCATGGCGATATTTGGCAAGGCGCATGTCCGGTGAATTGAAAAAAAAAATGGAATAAGAAATTAAAAAACTGTATTGAAACGAATTAAAAACGATGACGACTGGAAAGCTGTGGAATGGCTGCTCGCGGACTCCACTTGCTTCAAAAGTGACCTGCTGCGGCTATGACAACAGCAACTCTACTTCTATTGGCTACGACGATTATGCTTCTCGTTTATTTCTATTACTTTATCGATTATTACTACTTTATCTTATTTTCTGAACTTAACCCTTAGACGGGCAAGCAAGAAAAACCAATATCATAGTTGTGAAAATTTTCGTTTTAGGATAGTTTTCCTGCGTTGAATTCATATCTGAAATCCGTTTCCTAAAATTCTGAGTAGTTTAGGCGCAAGGTCCGAAAATTTGAAGACCGTCTGGAGACGGTCTTGCCCGGGTAGGAGTAAAAAATAAGCAAAATATTTGTATAGATATTTAATGAACGAAGACACTTTAGTCAGACAAATAATTAATTTTAATTAAAAAAAATACATATAAAATTACTTTAAAACTATTTATGCGAATGACGGTCTTTGAGACCGTTTTTTTTTTTGGTTGAGTAGCATATACATACATATATGTATATACTCGTAGTTTACATTTTGTAATGAATTATAAAAAAAAAACGGAAGATGGGTTTACTTGACATGCTTTAGATGTTGATGGTCCCATTTATTCTAGTAAAATTGTTGAAGTTTGAGGTTTTGAATTTTCTGTTGCAGATGAGACATCACTTAGCGTGCTAAAGTTCAATGATATCCCTGCTCCATCGCCAAAACCACCATTGTCAATCTCATGCAAAACTTCCGTAATCATGTTATCATCTTCAGGTAGTATCTGATCAAAAGCGTAATCGGGATCTGCTACACTATCGTCATCGTCCTGGTACTCAGATTCCTCATCAGACAAAATTATTGGGTTCATAAATTGCTCGATTTCATCGTCTGTCATTGAGGATATATTGAAACGCTTTCTTCTCTCTTCCTCAGCAAGCTCATGGGGCTTTTTCGGACAATATTTTATTTTCCTTTGTGATCTGTCCTCTTCCATTTTCTAAAAATAATAGTAACTCTAGTGTAAGTAGCTTTTTACTAGCTAAAACATGAAAAACAATATTGTGAACATAGGAAATTACCGTTGCACTGCACCAACTTATATGAATTTTGTTTGCCTTACCCGGGCAAGACCGTCCAGAGAAGGTCTTCAAAAATCACTAAAAATCACGGTAATTTTTTTTGTATAATATAAAAGTTCAAGTGAACTATGAAAGAAAATAATATTATTACGTACCAAAAAAATTCCCAACTCGAATAGTGCACCAAAAACACTTTTATACTTATTTGAATTTAAAAATTTTTTCAGAGCAATTTATGTACCACTTTTCACTTCAACTCCTATTTGAGTTCACAATACAGTCCAATCAGTTCACTAAACTCACCTTTTTCTCAATTGGGGTGGAGATATGTTTAATATTTAATTATTCATAGCCTTATATCAAACGTACACCTACCAGTTTTAATTTAAAGATAAAAAAAGCAAAGACCTTCTGTAGACGGTCTTGCCTGACAAAGGGTTAAACGTTTTCTTTTATTTTACTAATCCTCATTTCCTTTACTCTTCTAGAGTTTTTATGCATTTGCTGTGCATTTCAGTGTAAGGTTTTGAGGAAGAATAAATACTTATCTTTATAGCCTTTGTCTTAATTTTTTTTTACTTTGTATACTTTTTTTTATGTAAAAGCCGATAAATTTTCAATAAAATTATTTTTCATCATCTCATTGGTTCAGCTTTTCCTTTTACTTTCATATGGTTTACTGTAATTCTTGGGATGTACCAAAAAAAAAAGGTTAGAACTTGGGGTGTAAATTTAAGATATTGAGAGATTTCAAGACATGTTGACTAGTCGAAAGCTTTCGTAGACTATTACGATTTTTGGACAAGCGATAAAATATCTCAGATTCACCTATCACATTCTGCAGTGTCGAATTACTGGGAACCCGGCGGCAAACAATCAGAGATGACTCCGGTTAGACTGTACTGGTTTACATAAAATCTCGTCCTGCAAACAATCTGAAAATCGATAGAAGGATAATAACTAGTTACAGGCAGCAACTTCGAAACAAGGATTCCTAATAGGGATGATTGGAAAGAGTCAAATCGGTGCTACCCAACCCCAGGTAGCGTTTCTGTTAACACCGATGGCTCGAAACTCAACAACAAAGTTGGAGACGGAGTATTTTCACAAGACTTGAATCCAAAGGTATCACGGCAGCGCCTATCAGGTTGAAGTTCAGCTATAATGGAAGATGTTAACAGTATAGGACATGATCATATCCACAGAGATTTATTAATCTTCAGCGACAGCCAAGCAGCATTTAAGTCTCTTGGATCCCACTCGTTCAACACTAGACTGTAACCAATTTCTACAGAAGATAGCCAACAGACCTGATTGCACCTCGTATGGGTCCCGGCACACAAGGATATCTATGGCAATTGTAAGGCAGATGATCTAGCCAAGGCACTACCGAGCAGGTTCTTCCTGAAAAAGAACACATACATAAGTATGACATTTGCCATATGCAAGCTAATGCTTAATGGGCACATCTATAAACTAGCAGTTTGTAGATGGCAACAGAACCCAGCATGTCGAACATAAAGCAAACCTGACCAAAATGGAATCACAAACGATCTCGTCAAAGATGTACTCTAAGGAGAGAAGAAATCTCGAATCGAGTGGGTGAATTCACAGCGAACTTCCTTATCGGGAAACATGCAGAGAGGCTAGGTGCAGCCTACCGCAGAAGCTGCATGGATGATGAGGCAGAGGAGACGATCGAACACACACCGTTTTGATATGAATGTGAAAAACACAGTTTTATTCACTTTATCATATAAAACGAATAACAAACAAAGTTCATAACATTAACAACATACTTATTTCTATCCAAAAACCAATAGATAAGCACTTTCAAACTCACATCACAATCCCTCTTCATCTGCCAACACAAGCCGACGTTCATCATCACCAGCACTTTTACCACCCACCAGCTCATCATGATAAATGAAAGCTTTCAGAGCTAACTCAACAAAAAAACATATCACATAAGTGGAAATGCAAAGAAAAAATATTTCGGTCCAATCACAAACAATATTCTGATACTTGTCACGCTCCTGCTCGTACGTACGCAACGTAGTCGCGCCCAAATAACTGCAAACAATACAAATCGTCAGCGCCAACTTCACAATCCAGATGCATGTGCGCTCAAAACGATTCAGCGTCATATCGCCATATTTCCATGGACCCAACAGCGGCTGAAAGAGGAACCATTGTATGAAGAGGCCTTCCAAGCATTTCCAAAAGTTGCGTTTGAATTGTTGCGGACCTTCATGAAAGTTCATAGCATCTAAAACTAAAGGCTTTGTGGTTATCCATTGCTCCACCTCAAATGAACAAATAATGCCATTGGCATAATCCTCAATTATCACACTGCGACAATACCAACTGGGATAGCGACCTTGCGTATCGCGACGTATGCTCAGTAGTAGAGGTTGAGCCAAATCGCCGCCACTCAACGGCAAACGGAGTGTACAAGTCGAGTTGCGTACTAGATGCGGGTCCTCCGGGTTCTGAGAGACGATAAATTTACGTGTGCCTTGTGGTAGCGCAATCACTATGCTGATATTGGCAGTTGAGGCAGCACACCAATGACCACCCGTACTGAGATGCATATAAACGCCGATTTGCTGATTTTCAACTTGATCAGCTTGCGGCACGCTGCATGCGACCAGATCACCTTTGTGGTGATAGAGTGTGTAGTGTGCCCAGCAAAAGAGCAACGCGAATACGACGATAAGAAATAGGAAAAATAAGATCGTAGAAATATTTATGGGCAAATGGGTAAGTACGCGTCTGCGGTCATCGGTCTGCGTAGCTGCCGTACTATGCTTCTTGCCCGCATACGTCGAGAGATGATAGCAACTGCAGGTGAGCACATTCTCTGCTGCCGGATCGCTCGCAAGCACTTTGGGCACGCAGCCCTTGGTGGACCAGGCCGGTTCACGCAAATTAAAATCCCACGTCAAACATTTCAACATGTTTACTTCAAATTGGAAGAATTCGCGTGCTGCGATCTCATCGGCGGCCATTACGGCCAAGTAAGCCCAAGCGCTGCCACCACGTACGTCGTTGACAATATGAAAGTTACGCTCGGCGTGCACAATATCGGCGCAGGTGCGCACTTGATAGCTACGCGGTTTGGTGCACAAATTCAATTTGATGCAGAGACGTGTTGTCGCATTGGAAAATTTTACAACTGCTGCCGTATTCTCAGGCATTTCAAAGCGATAGATGGGCATATCGTGTGCGTCATTCACGAAGCCCACGATGCGGTAGGTACTGCGCGTCGTCGTGTTGTTGGTATTCAATGCCATACGAAATTCAATTGGATTCCTTAGATATGTCTGCGCATGGAAAGGATCATTTATGCTATACACGCTAAATGCCACAATTCCCGTGCTAAGTGGTTCCGTGTCCGGATACCACCAAAAGGGATTGCGCTCAAACGAGATGAGCTGAAAGAGCAGTTGGGCGCTGTGCAGGATACGCTCGATCTCGGCCAACATGGCGGCGGGTATTATGATTTCAATTTTTCTATTCTCCGTCAACAAAGCCAACAACTTCATACCTTCAACGCTGAACACGTCCACCACCACACCCGGTTTGGCGAGTTTGTAATGATCATCGGTTGGCTCATGCATTACGGTGCCCGCAATGCCCACAAAATGCAGACAACGAAACGATTCGTAAATCACATCCAACCAATTTTCGATGCGCGTCAGTACGGTATCATCGAAATCTGGCAACGGCGCATAACGTTCGAGCAAACGATTTGCCGAACCGCTACTCGCTGGCTCCATACGCACAATGGGTGGCATGTTTTCCAATTTCGCCGCGAATTCAGCAATCATATCGACCACTTCGTTGTTGATGTTGTCATACGTTTCGGGTAGCAACTCTTGAAATTCACGATCTGCAATGATGTACTGGAAACCGGCCGAAATTTTACGAAAAAACTTCGTAAAAAGCCCAACACGTTTATAGTCGAGCGGCTGTAGTGGTTTCATCAAATTGCGCGTCACTTTAGTGAATTGTTCAATATGTAGTAGAGTCTCCAATTTCATCGCCTCCAATTGCTGATAAATCAATTCGCCCATGCCAAGATTGCGTGTTGTGCGCGTCAGCACATCCGCCAATACCATAGCCCTTTCGATATCGCCGTCCTGCACAATCTGCCGCATATTGGTATCGGCTTTTGAGAGTAACCGCATCAGCGCAGCCTCACTCCATAGCTCATTCATTGGTATCACGCTGACGGCGATTCGCGTCTCAGTGCAAGCGTGCAACGTATCACAAATGGCGATTTGTATACTATGGCTCTGTGGTAGTCTTGTGTTTATCAGTCGTTCAGTGGTGCGATCGAATGTGAATGTGCCCGTTGCATACTGATAGAGTATCGGCCAATTCGGATGTGTGAAATCTTCGCATTCTATATGGAATTCCGTTTTATATTCCACGCCTAAAGTGGGCATTATACTACAACGTCCACCTTTCGGTGGTTCATTATGCGTCAGTTCTATTGTGGCACGTCCATTTACAGCATCGCTACTTACCGCCACTTCAACGGCAACCCTACCACTTGCGGGTGGTTTGAAGCCGATGCGTTGCGCATTGCTGCTACCACCTCCGCCATCATCGCCACTACTTAACTTCCAAGTAATGCTGTTTGGCTGTGTGGCCGCGCTGCATGTCGGGCAACGCATGCGCAGATGAACTTTGCGTTTGGAGGCGAATTTTCCTGCTTCACAATTTCGCACACATTCAATATAGACGTAATGTTTTCGTTCATTTATAATTTTTATAGTTTGTTTTGCTTCACTCGTTTCCGTGGTACTGATGTAGGAGCTGGCTATTAGGGTGTAAGTGTAAGATTTTCCCAATTGCAGCGCTCCAGCAGGTATGTTAAGAATTTTATCTGTTGAGGTGAAACAAGAAAAATTTGGTGAAAATCGAGCGAGTGAGTTGAGCAGAATTAAATTCATATTTTGACTAGCGAATACCCGTCCAGATTCGCTACGATAAATAACACTATGCCATTGCCTATCAGTCTCACTACCACTCTCCATCTACCGTTCGCTCTATATCTTCTTCCTCCTATAACTACTACTCTCTGCCTCTCTCCTCCTCTCGTTCCTTATCAACAACATTTCGTGGCCATCCGAGTCCACATATGTATCTGTCTATATCATTTGAATCGCTTTAGATATTTCGGAAATCGATTAAAATATCCACATAGCATGAAATATATATGGATACACTGATCGGCTACTTTAATTTGATACTAATATAGCTCAAAGATATTTTGGGGTCATCCGGGTCCACGTTTTGGGTTCTATATGGAGAACCGACTTGAAAGTGGGAATGTGGTGAACTCCCTATTGAAGCTCTCATTTAAACCTTTAATTTGGTACCAATATTGTTCAAAAATATTTCGAGTCAATCTGGGTCTATATATTGGCCAACGTATATCTTGGGAAGGGGTTGAGATACCGGAATTAAATATGGTCTAAATTCTATAGCGGGTTAATTTTTTGTAACCGAGTTCTTCATTACATAACAAACATACGTTCCGAAAACGAACAGATCGGATCATTAATACGGATTTTGCGAACAAATATAGGACATATCGCACCCTAAATCATAAAGTGACGCAACTCAAAATTTTTTGAAATCGAGTTTTTTTTCATAAGCTGGTACACAGAACATATCTCTAGCGATTGCCAAACAAAAACTTTACAATCGGTATTTCTTTGAACTGAAAAATAACCATTATACGTGGCCTTTTGCCATATCATTGCTTGTAATGAAACAAGTAAGAGCGCGGCTGAAAAGTTACCTATGCACATAGCCTGATTTAGTTTAATTTATTCTGTCGGTGTTATAGTGGTCCGATCTTGATAATTTTCGGTAACCTTATTTGGGTCCATATGGGTACAACTACTCTAAAGTTTCATGTCCTTAGCTGTAAAAAGGGAGAAGTTATACCCCAAAATGTGTATATCTGAACAATCCGTTGTATGGGAGCTATATGTTATAGTGGTCCGATCTTGACAATTTTCGGTAACCGTATTTGGGTCCATATGGATACAAATACTCCAAAGTTTCATGTCCTTAGCTGTAAAAAGGGGGAAGTTATACGCCAAAATGTGTATATCTGAACAATCGGTTGTATGGGAGCTATATGTTATAGTGGTCCGATTCGGCCAATTCCGAAAAATGATCAATTGAGCATCAAAACTCACCCGTGTTCCAAATTTCAATCAAATATCTCAAAAACTGAGGGACTAGTTTGCGTTCACACAGACGGACGGACGGACAGACGACCATGTCATAAACGACTCAGCTCATGATTCTGATTATATCGGTATATATATTGATTGGTCTGTCACGCCTCCTTCTAGTACTTTCAAGATTTGATTTTCGGCACAAAGTTATAATACCATTTCATTCTCATGAAAGGTATAAAAATGTTATTTAGCTCCTGAAGATTTTTGAATTTTGAGTTGTGTCACTTTATGATTTAGGGTGCGATATGTTCGAGGGGAATTATCCAAAGAATAAACTGTCAAAATTTGGCAAAAATCCGTCGAGTAGTTCTTAAGCCACATCCTGACATAAAAAAAGCCCCAAAATTTTCTAAAGATTTTGTAAAGATTCCTACATCGCAAAGAGCCCCAAAATCCTTCGACTCGGTTAGAGATCTTCGTTACCCGGATTAAGATTAATGGGGATATTCTGGCAATTGTTTTTCCAAAGCCAACTATCCTTCAAGAGGAATTTTTTTTCCTTTCGAAACCGGTTTGTTTTTGGAAAGACAGATGCCAGAATAGCCTAGTAAGCTCAAATTGGGCTGTGAGCTAGTCTTAAAGGAACTCCGTTCGAGACTGTGATTTTTGGGGTCCCTAGGCTTTCATTCGTTTAAGAAAGATAACTCCTCGAAAATATCATTTCTGACCTTAATTCGTTACTTCCTCGGCAAAGAAGTTGATTTCTTGCCAACTGCCTTACCAGAATAGCATAGTTAGACTAAAGTTCGTTGACTTCTGGACGACAACAGCTTACAGACGCTTATGGTATAGTCTTCTAAGCTTTCTTCAAATCTTTGAACCCACTGCAAATGTGGTTTCGATTTTTGTGATCTGCTCTAACCTTTAAGACCTCACCCTGTTATTATTATAACATACCTGTTCCCATATTCGAGCTACAGTGAGGATTCGTACTATCATCGCTTGACACGCAACTCCACATAAATTTCATTTTCTGCTCGACCAATGGTGAAAGTGCGAAATCACGACTTTTCGAACCATCCAAATCAAATGATTGACCAACGCCTACTTCGCGCGTTACGCCGCCGAGTATGAAGGCCGAAACCGGTTTTGACACGATCGACACATAACACTGCTGAAGTGGCGAAAAATATTATTGCGGTAGTGTTCGGTAATGGTTCCCTCGAGTTCAAAAACGAATCTGTACTCACGCGCACTCTTTTATGCACTATTGTGTTGTCGAAATTTTCGTTCGCATTCACTTGCATCATATAGGATTGGGCAACAGTACCCTCATGTGTGAACCAAAAACGATAAGGTTTGACTTTCAATTGCCGTTTGCCAGGGTTTCCGAAGTCATATAATTGTACTGGAAAAAAGTATTTAATGCGGTAATCAAACTTGATACGAGTAGCACTTTATTTTAACTCGTTTATCGTTATACGAATTAAAGGGCAGACATTGGTGACTTATCTGTAACCTTATAAAACAGCTGATTCAACCAACCTTACGACAAGCTGTGTTACTAGTCATTGGTGCCTTATCGTAATTCTGTAGCTGTATCGTTAACTTAAGCTTAAATTAGTTATGCATTAACTTTATTTCCATAATAGTAACAGTATCGGTATTAATTTGGTCGATTATTGGTGCAGTAACAGTAAACAGCTGAACAGTGATCATAGCCCAATAAAGGTGACCATAGTAATAGAGTCGCTCTTCTTCTTTTGGTTTTTTAGGTTGCGAAATTATCATATTTTGTATTAATGCTAATTGGGTGTTCTCTTTTGATTACTACGACCATATTATTATTGGGTCATGACAGTGAACAACTGAAACAAACAATTGATCAGCTGGTTAGCGTTACGGCTGAAAACCAAAATTCATTTGGTTGTTACCGATAGCGTTACCGACTAGCGAATCACTAATCAAATGCATTGTTTCCCATAAGGTTGGTTGATCAGCTGTTTTATAACGATACTGTTACTGCATAACTAATTTGAGCTTTACAGACCAATTGGATTTTGGTTAGCAACCCTAATAGTCCAGTTAGTCGAGAACGTGTGGTCCGCTCGCTGACGCAAACGCCCGTATGCAATTTTTAGGATTTTTTGAGCCCGTAGCAATCAGCTGCTTTACTCACACATATTTACATATATATATAATTTGTTTACATTTTGGTAGGGTTGCCATTGTCATTTTTGAACAAACAAGATTTTTACTAATCTTCAAAGTGTTATCCGGATTACTCTTCAATACACAACTGTGCATTATTTGCCAAATGGCAAGAAAATATTAATTTAATCGTTTTTAAAGTTTTTTATTAATTTAGTTACTTTTTTACGGCTTAGTTAGTAATTAAAACACATTTTTTCTTGTAATTTTGTTGCTTCCCCATTTATTTCCATCACACCTAGGTGATAGTTATCAAGGGCTAAAACATAAAATAACTAAAAACACAGTCAGAACATTAAATTTACAAAATTGAAAATCCATAAAAAAATTATATTGGGAATCAACAAGGTTCTCACAAAAATGTATGTTTAATTAAGAAATCTGTACTGAGTTTCTGTAGCTCATATCTTTTCTAGTATAAAAAGGTGGTGGCAAAGTGTGGATCGTATTAGTGTGACATCACTTTAATTGACACTTTCCCCGGTTTTGTTACAGAAACTCAGATCTATTGTGGCAATTTATAACTTTTTAATGTAGAAAAGTTGCACAAGAAGACCACCAAGAGTTATCAATTAAGAAAATACAGCCACCTTATGTGGTTAAATACAATTTTTGTTTTAATTTTCAGTAATATCTTGATTTATTAGGAGTGTTCAATATCTCAAAATTTTTACATATTTTTACGAATAGTTACGAATTTATGTTCAATAACCCAAAAAATTCAAAAAAGTTAGCCAAATTGAGAGAGTAAGACCTCGAGAGAGTTGATAAAAGCTGCAAGTAAAATTTTCACTTGCAACTACTTCCAGCTTTAAAAAAAAAATAGGTGTCAAAAAGATATGATAAAAAAATTTCAATTGGAAACATATAAACATTTTAAACGCAAATTGCTAATTGTATACTAAATAAATTAGCGCAAAAAGGAATTTTGACGATGTTGTGGAATAGTCAAAGTAGATTTTTATTTTCCTAATTCAGTTATTTCCATTCATTTCCAATTTCAAAAATTTCAATTACAACCTGACCAAAAATTAAATTGTCAAAACAGCGTATCAGCTGTTTTCTTGCGAATATTTACGATTTTGTGTTCAATTACTTTAACTTCACATTGACGCTCTTTTTCCAAGTACTGGCAAGTAAAGTTGTTGAACAAAGCTATTATCTTGTTATTAATTTATATACATATATATTTACATTTTGTTTGGGATTTAAAAAAAAATTTATAAGTTTTCTTTCCTTTCTTTTTAAAAATTGAAGTAATAATAAATGGTTCGTTTAAGTAGACATACTATTTTTTCCATGTGAACACATATATGTATATTCGATAACATTTTACAATCTTGTTGAGTTAGTTGTATAATGCTGTGAAAATTACTGTTTAAATATTTAATAACTAAAAATGTTCAACTGGCAACCCTTCTACCTTGCAACCATGCGAGCGACCAGCTGACACGTTTTTACGTAAAAAATCAAAATGATTTTGATTTCTGCGGTACGGGCATCTGCGTCGTCCGTCGTTGAATAATCGGTTACATTCAAATCCCATTAAATAGGTTGGATCAGCTGACACGGTACACGGGTTTACGTTCTCGACTAACTGGACTATAAATCCATAAACAGCTGACACTTGTGAAAGCAGTTATAGGCAGATAGGTGCAGAGGCGAATTCAGAAACTTCTTTTTTTATTTACAAAGGTAGATTATAATATTAAAATCAAAGCGAATTCACATCATGGGCAATAGTAATGTGCGAGTCCCAAGCGAATTCAGATTTTAACCACGAAAAATATTATTTTGACATTACAATCTACCAATTACAATAACAAAATACATGGGAAATTTCTGAATTCGCCTATGCGCCTACCTTCCAAGATCTGCCTCGACATGTGTCAGCTGCTTACAGATTTACGGCACCACTAACAGCGCACATGGATAGCAATAAAGTTACAATAAGGTTAACGATACAGAATAACTTATAAGTCACCAATGTCTGAACCTTTAAAATAAGCGAGTACATATTCCTTTATAAGTTGCATACATACATACAAATGCTTTCATTCCCTTAATCACCTGTTCCAATCCTATTATACACCGACCACGAACCGATCTCCAATCGCGAATATGCCGTACAATGTTTATGTATGATGACATTGAAGATATTAAATCGCGCTATATCCACCATCAAGGGTTCTTGGGGATTCTGGCCATGCATAAAATGAACATCCGGAATGCAAGGCACATTTGGCGGTTGTATGATGTAAATATCAAAGGCTTGCTCATATAGCACTAACACATTGGATTCCAAATCGACAACATGCACTCTCGTAGTTATTAAACCCACCTCCCAGAAACTCTGCGAATAACCACGATAATAACCGCTCGTGTAGGGTATACGATTGGCATGCAGTAAACCAAGTGTTTCAGCAACGGATCTCAGATTGTTGGCATAATGAAAAGCACTTGCTGCTTGGCCCACTGGCGCCACCACCGATTCGAAAGCATCGATTAAACTTTTGTTGGTGAAAGATTCATATTTAAAGCTACGCGCACCCAATGTTTCGATGGTAAGTAGAAAATTTTGTTGCTCACCATAAATGCCGATGGGATTGAAGAGTATGTGCATTTTGGTAAATGTTGCTTTACCACCAGCCACATCACAATGTTGTCCACCAAATTTTCCATTACATTTGCACACAAATTGACCGAAACCCGATTCACAAGTTGCGCCATTTTTGCACGGACTCGATTCGCTACATTGATTTCGGAGCTCCTGACAACGCGTTCCGCTAAAGTAGTTGCCAATGCAGGAACAATTTATTTGATTGTTGTTGTTGTTTGTGGTACAAGTGCCAGCATTATTGCAATTGCCAGTGGTGCAATCTTTCGCAGAAACAAGAACAATAAAGCAAGTTTGTAGGAGAATTAATATTGAAAGTAAAATATTTGTAAATAATTTTGTCATATTAATGACAAATTTTGTTTTGACATTTTTTGATTACAATTATTTTGGTTATGGTCTTGAGATTTTATAAAAAAAGGTTGCCACCTGTTTAAAAATTTAATTTTGCGGTATAATTTGTTTGAATATTAAATTTCAGGCGCCATAATTATGGAAAGGGGAAGAAAACTGGAAAGAGAAAGGAGACTGGAAACAGAGGGTGGATTAGATTGGCAGATAAAAACGTGTTGAACTCTTACACGGAAGCTGGAGTAAACTTTCTCAAATTTTTCTTAAATTTAAGAAGGCAAACAAAAATTTTCAAATCTGGCAAAACGGTTTAGAGGTTTTATTATATGAGTAGTGGTCCTGCCGCCTTCAAATTATCGCACATTCTAATCGGTAAAATTTTCTAACACGAGCAATACTAGTTCTTATTAATTTAGTTAAAAAACATGCGCATTCTAAATAAAGCGCCATTAGCGGATTTAAATGCAAATAAAAAATTCTCTTCGAACAAATACATAGGTGTATAAATTCCCTTACATGCCCAATAAAGAATGTTAATAGACAATTTATGGCCTGGCCTAACTATCGCTGTTTTGAATTAAACGAATTGTTGCATGAAATCAGCAAATTAACACCAAAAACAAATGCGCCTGCGCACTTCATAATTTTTAAATGCAAAAACGCAAACCATTCTATTTAGAGGTGAAAAGAAATATCCAAGCATAAAGGAAATAAAATTAAAATAAAATAAATATGTACATATTTAAATATGTTGCATGCGGAGGGCATTTGTAAATATTTTCATATACGTCTTGTGTTACCCCCTGTCCCCCCTTTACCCACCAGCTCTCCTTTTATTACTCGTAAGCTTAAATGCATCTAAGCTTAAGCTTTTCTCCGTTATAAATTGAAATTAGTCACGAATGTGTGATAAATTTAAATACTTTTGCTTTTAAAGTGCAAAAACTTGCAATGGCATTATATGGTATACCCTGAATTGTAGAAATTTTCTTTTGGATTAAGCATTTACTAGTAAACCCTGCCACGCGATGCTGTGGCTTTCGATTACACTGTGAGACAATTTGAAGGTGAAAGACCACATATTGCCACATTTGACAATTTTTTTGATTGTCATTTTAAATTTGACTTCCCCTTAAAATTTGCAGAATATGAATGTTCTGTAAGCCCATAGAATCTTATTAATAAAATATAAAATGAAGCATATACTCGTACCTACATAGATAGTTACTGGTTATTTTTATTTTCCGTGAACCTAGATTTTTTATACAAAGATTTTTTGCGAGGAGCCCTATAGTGAAGTTTTAATAATTTTCTAAAATGTGTTAACCTTAAAGCGACCTCCAAAAGGCCATTTATCGCAGTCCTCTTTCTCTTTCTAGTTTTCTTTCATATGACATCTCAAATTTAAAAATCAAACAAACTATACCGTAAAACTTAATTTTTGAAAAGATGGTAACCCTTTTTGTAAAAATAATAATAAATTACTCATTTTCAAGCAAAGCTCTTTCATATGACACCTCAAATTTAAAAATCAAACAAACTATATCGTAAAATTGAAATTTTGAACAGGTGGCAACCCTTTTGGTAAAAATTTTAGTAAATTACTCATTTTCAGCTCAAGCCGTTTCATATGGTACCTGAAATTTCAAAATCAATCAAATTATACAGGAGAATTAAATTTTTAAACAGGTGGCAACCCTTTTCAGAAATATTAAACCTTCCTGCACATCTTCAGGTCAAGCCCTTTCATGTGACACCCCATTTTCGAAAATCGGTGTAAAGGTGTAAAAGTTATGGTGCGTACAAAAAATCGCTTAGCGTAATATATATAAAGATGAGAAGATGAGATAAACTGTAGCGTAAAAATGGATTTTTGAACAGGTGGCACCCTTTTGTAAAAATTTTAATAAATTACTCATTTCCATGCCAAGCCCTTTCATATGACACTTCAAATTTAAAAATCAAACAAACTATAGCGTAAAACTGAATTCTTGAACAGGTGGCAACCCTTTTTGTAAAATTTTTATTAAATTACTCAATATCAGGTCAAGCCTTTTCATATGGTACAAAAAATTTTAAAATCAAACAAACTATACAGGAAAATTAAATTTTCAACAGCTGGCAACCCTTTTCAAAAAAATTAAACCTTCCTGCACATCTACTGGTCAAGCCCTTTCATTGGACACCACATTCTCGAAAATTGGTATAACGGTGTAAAATTTATGGTGTTTACAAAAAATCGCTTAGCGTAATATATATAAAGAAGATATGCAAATTATAGCATTGACAGACGGCAGCGATAATCCGGAACATCTAGCTAATTCGGACTTAACTTGAGAATTAAGTGGAGGTAATCCGGAATATCTCTTGAGTTAGTCCTCAAAATTTTAGCGGATTAGAGCATTTTGTAATGACATCCCTGGTGAAAAATGTCTATTGTGAATGAAAGGGAAGAAAAAGAAGAACCCAAGGCAGATCTAGGAAGGTTGGCGCATAAGTGAATTCAGAAATTTTGAATGTAATTTGTTATTGTAATTGGTAGAGTGTAATGTCAAAATGATATTTCGCCTTGGTTGAATTCGTTTGGGACTCGCCCATTCCCATTGACCATGATGTGATTTTTTTTAATTTTGACATTACCCTACCTTTGGAAATAAAACAAGAAGTTTTTGAATTCGCCGCTGCGCCCACCTTCCTTCAGCTGTTTTGTTAATCCGCAATACTTGCCGTCTGTAAGGGTAAAATTTTAATCGCAGTAAGTGATGCGGTAATCGGGATTATCGCTGCCGTCTGTCAATGCTATTATACAACTATAGGCATTGAAGAAGGAGCAGTAGGACTTGCAGGGGAGCCATTTATTTGGGTACTATGTGTGAATTATAGCATTTACAGATGGCAGCGATAATCCGGAATATCTAGCTAAGTCGGAGTTAAATTAAGAATTAACTGGAGGTAATCCGGAATATCTCTTGAGTTAATCCTCCACATTTTAGCGGATTAGGGCATTTTGTAATAACATCTCTGGCGAAAAATCTCTATTGTGAATGAAAGTGAAGAAAAAGAAGAGTCCAAGGCAGATCTAGGAAGGTAGGCGCATGGGCGAATTCAGAAATTTCCAATGTATTTTGTTATTGTAATTGGTAGAGTGTAATGACAAAATGATATTTCGTCTTGGTTGACTTTGAGTTTGACATTCTGATGGACAAAAACTTAAAGCGAATCGAGGCGAATATTGCCGAATTCGCCCTGCCATTACCATAATGAACTCGCCTTGGTTTAAGTGTTGCGGTAATCGGGATTATCGCTGTCGTCTGTCAAACCTATAAAATTTTAACTCGTATTTCTAGCATTAAAAATTTTTTTGTCAATAATCACTTGCTAGAGGAAATCGTAAACCAAATTTTACAACCCCACAATTGATACTTCTTTCGCATTTGTGAATAATAAAAAAAATGATTCAACATCATTTCAAAGCCATACAAAAATCTTATTATTGCATAAAACGCCGCCAGAAATTTGCAATTGCATTAAACAAAACCATTCAATGCTCATCGGTTTTGCTAGCCATATTTGGAAATGAGACTTTGTCATTTGGCAATTTTCTACGATTCGCTCAAAATAAATTTGCACAAAAGATGCAAGTGTTAAAAAATAATAAGTACATACATACATACATACATACATATGTACATATTTTTATGTGTGTAATTTCAATGGATTCTGCATACAAGTGTATAAAGTACGGATGTTGTCGATATGCACATGAATTCAAGTTTAAATTTAAAGAAGTACAAACACATTCAACCTGTTAAAATGTTCTTTAACGCCTCCCACAACAACCAGTCGAACAAACGCATATTGCAAAATACACAAAGAGAAAAGCGCGGGTGCATGTGCCAACTCGTAGGCAGCCAGACCGCTCATAAAAATTCTCAACCAATATGTTTATCGTCGGTTGCTTCCAACATACCGGCAACTATTAATTACAATTACAATGGCAATTTGCATGTGAAATATGGTATATTAAACGTTCAACGCTGCACTTCTGATTAAATAAAAGAGTTTGGCTGCAAGGCAAAAAAAAGAAATAAAAACAAAAGGAAGAATAAGCAAAGAAACATTCGCTGCAGGTGGGTGTCATAACAGTTATGACATAACTGATACCCTTTATAACCAACACCTGTTATAAGCGAACTGATGACTAAGATTTCGCTTTGATTATTTTTGCGTGAAAATGCAATTTTAATTTGAAACATTGAGGTTGGTTTAATGAATGAGTGGGTGGAGCTTTGGACTATTTTGTTTTAATTTTGTATTTGGTAGATTAAATATTGCAATTGTACAAGTGTGAATGGCTATTCAATGCTTCTAAAGCATTCTTCGTCTGTGTTTATATTGGATATTCAATATCATTTTCGAACGCCCTCCAAAATATTTATTGGGTAGTACTAAGCTGGTACATCAAAAAATTTTCTTATTTTTTTTTTAAATAATACCGTTTTTATAAATGAACTAGCTGACCCGGCAAATTTCGTTCTGCCCAAAATAGATTTTTTTTATTAATTTCATTTCAAAAACTGTTATTACACCGGTATTGTTTTTAATAGAAAATTAACGATTTTTCACTATTTCATTGTGTATACAACTTCAAAAATATATAATTTTAGTATTCAGTTTAAGGCTGCACGATACACAAAATTTTTAGTTTTCTGTTCCGGATATTTATTTTCACTGAGTATTGGCTATTTTAACCAATTAAGTAAGAGTATTGATACGTATAGTATACCTCCATAATGGTTTTCAGACCCTTCCTCCAACCCTTATAGATATATTCAGCCTCAAAAGTTTAGTACGTATGGGAGGTGCAATGCCCCATTTTTCGATAAATCTTTTCTTTTTTTTGGGTGAACATGGTATTGATATCGTATATCTGCATAGTGATTTCTATGTATATGCCATGAACGCTTTTAGAGATATTTAGCCTTAAAAATTAAGAACGCATGGGAAGTACCACGCCCCCTTTTCCCAAAACTACTGTTTTTTCATAAGCACGCTATTGGATATCGTTAATCTAATGATCAATTTTCAGGTCCCATCCTTAAACGCTTTTATAGATATTCAGCTTGAAAAATTAAGTTTGTATGGGAGGTGCCACGCCCCCTTTTCCGATAACCTACACTTTTATGCGCAAAAATTGTTTTGATATCATATAGCTCTGTACCAATTTCCAGGTCCCTGACTTAAATCCTTTTAAAAATATTCAGCTTAAAAAATTAAGTTTTGTTGGGAAGTGCCACGCCCCCTTTTCGTATAACTCCTATTATTTTGCGTTAATATGGAATTGTTATCGTTTATCTCCACACCAATTTCCAAGCCCCTAGCGTAAACAATTTTAGATATATTCAGCATGAAAAATTAAGTTTGTATTTGAGGTGCCAATCCCCTTTTTCCGATAACCCCCACTTTTATTCGTGGGAATGGTTTTGATATCATTTAGCTCTATACCACTTTTCAGCTCCCTACCTTGAACTGTTTTAGAGATAATCAGCTTTAAAAATTAAAGTTGTATGGGAGGTGCCACGCCCCCTTTTCTGATAGCCCCCACTTTTCTGAGTGAGAAGGGGTTTGATATCACCTACCTCTATACAAATTTTCACCTCCCTACCTTAAACTGTTTTAGAGATAATTAGCTTTAAAAATTAAGGTTGTATGGGAGGTGCCACGCCCCCTTTTCTGATAGCCCCCACTTTTCTGAGTGAGAAGGGGTTTGATATCACCTACATCTATATTAATTTTCAGCTCCCTACCTTGAACTGTTTTAGAGATAACCAGCTTTAAAAATTAAGGTTGTATGGGAAGTGCCACGCCCCCTTTTCTGACAACCCCCACTTTTCTGAGTGAGAAGGGTTTTGATATCACCTACCTCTATACCAATTTTCAGTTCCCTACCTTGAACTGTTTTAGAGATAATCAGCTTTAAAAATTAAGGTTGTATGGGAGGTGCCACGCCCCCTTTTCTGACAACCCCCGCTTTTCTGAGTGAGAAGGGTTTTGATATCACCTACCTCTATACAAATTTTCACCTCCCTACCTTAAACTGTTTTAGAGATAATTAGCTTTAAAAATTAAGGTTGTATGGGAGGTGCCACGCCCCCTTTTCTGATAGCCCCCACTTTTCTGAGTGAGAAGGGGTTTGATATCACCTACATCTATATTAATTTTCAGCTCCCTACCTTGAACTGTTTTAGAGATAACCAGCTTTAAAAATTAAGGTTGTATGGGAAGTGCCACGCCCCCTTTTCTGACAACCCCCACTTTTCTGAGTGAGAAGGGTTTTGATATCACCTACCTCTATACCAATTTTCAGTTCCCTACCTTGAACTGTTTTAGAGATAATCAGCTTTAAAAATTAAGGTTGTATGGGAGGTGCCACGCCCCCTTTTCTGATAACCCCCAATTTTCTGAGTGAGAAGGGTTTTGATATCACCTACCTCTACACCAATTTTCACCTCCCTACCTTAAACTGTTTTAGAGATAATCAGCTTTAAAAATTAAGGTTGTATGGGAGGTGCCACGCCCCCATTTCTGATAACCCCCACTTTTCTGAGTGAGAAGGGTTTTGATATCACCTACCTTTATACCAATTTTCACCTCCCTACCTTAAACTGTTTTAGAGATAATCAGCTTTAAAAATTAAGGTTGTATGGGAGGTGCCACGCCCCCTTTTCTGATAACCCCCACTTTTCTGAGTGAGAAGGGTTTTGATATCACCTACCTCTATACCAATTTTCAGCTGTCTACCTTAAACTGTTTTAGAGATAATCAGCTTTAAAAATTAAGGTTGTATGGGAGGTGCCACGCCCCCTTTTCTGATAACCCCCACTTTTCTGAGTGAGAAGGGTTTTGATATCACCTACCTCTATACCAATTTTCACCTCCCTACCTTAAACTGTTTTAGAGATAATCAGCTTTAAAAATTAAGGTTGTATGGGAGGTGCCACGCCCCCTTTTCTGATAACCCCCACTTTTCTGAGTGAGAAGGGTTTTGATATCACCTACCTCTATACCAATTTTCAGCTGCCTACCTTAAACTGTTTTAGAGATAATCAGCTTTAAAAATTAAGGTTGTATGGGAGGTGCCACGCCCCCTTTTCTGATAACCCCCACTTTTCTGAGTGAGAAGGGTTTTGATATCACCTACCTCTATACCAATTTTCAGCTGCCTACCTTAAACTGTTTTAGAGATAATCAGCTTTAAAAATTAAGGTTGTATGGGAGGTGCCACGCCCCCTTTTCTGATAACCCCCACTTTTCTGAGTGAGAAGGGTTTTGATATCACCTACCTCTATACCAATTTTCACCTCCCTACCTTAAACTGTTTTAGAGATAATCAGCTTTAAAAATTAAGGTTGTATGGGAGGTGCCACGCCCCCTTTTCTGATAACCCCCACTTTTCTGAGTGAGAAGGGTTTTGATATCACCTACCTCTATACCAATTTTCAGCTGCCTACCTTAAACTGTTTTAGAGATAATCAGCTTTAAAAATTAAGGTTGTATGGGAGGTGCCACGCCCCCTTTTCTGATAACCCCCACTTTTCTGAGTGAGAAGGGTTTTGATATCACCTACCTCTATACCAATTTTCACCTCCCTACCTTAAACTGTTTTAGAGATAATCAGCTTTAAAAATTAAGGTTGTATGGGAGGTGCCACGCCCCCTTTTCTGATAACCCCCACTTTTCTGAGTGAGAAGGGTTTTGATATCACCTACCTCTATACCAATTTTCAGCTGCCTACCTTAAACTGTTTTAGAGATAATCAGCTTTAAAAATTAAGGTTGTATGGGAGGTGCCACGCCCCCTTTTCTGATAACCCCCACTTTTCTGAGTGAGAAGGGTTTTGATATCACCTACCTCTATACCAATTTTCACCTCCCTACCTTAAACTGTTTTAGAGATAATCAGCTTTAAAAATTAAGGTTGTATGGGAGGTGCCACGCCCCCTTTTCTGATAACCCCCACTTTTCTGAGTGAGAAGGGTTTTGATATCACCTACCTCTATACCAATTTTCAGCTGCCTACCTTAAACTGTTTTAGAGATAATCAGCTTTAAAAATTAAGGTTGTATGGGAGGTGCCACGCCCCCTTTTCTGATAACCCCCACTTTTCTGAGTGAGAAGGGTTTTGATATCACCTACCTCTATACCAATTTTCACCTCCCTACCTTAAACTGTTTTAGAGATAATCAGCTTTAAAAATTAAGGTTGTATGGGAGGTGCCACGCCCCCTTTTCTGATAACCCCCACTTTTCTGAGTGAGAAGGGTTTTGATATCACCTACCTCTATACCAATTTTCAGCTGCCTACCTTAAACTGTTTTAGAGATAATCAGCTTTAAAAATTAAGGTTGTATGGGAGGTGCCACGCCCCCTTTTCTGATAACCCCCACTTTTCTGAGTGAGAAGGGTTTTGATATCACCTACCTCTATACCAATTTTCACCTCCCTACCTTAAACTGTTTTAGAGATAATCAGCTTTAAAAATTAAGGTTGTATGGGAGGTGCCACGCCCCCTTTTCTGATAACCCCCACTTTTCTGAGTGAGAAGGGTTTTGATATCACCTACCTCTATACCAATTTTCACCTCCCTACCTTAAACTGTTTTAGAGATAATCAGCTTTAAAAATTAAGGTTGTATGGGAGGTGCCACGCCCCCTTTTCTGATAACCCCCACTTTTCTGAGTGAGAAGGGTTTTGATATCACCTACCTCTATACCAATTTTCAGCTGCCTACCTTAAACTGTTTTAGAGATAATCAGCTTTAAAAATTAAGGTTGTATGGGAGGTGCCACGCCCCCTTTTCTGATAACCCCCACTTTTCTGAGTGAGAAGGGTTTTGATATCACCTACCTCTATACCAATTTTCACCTCCCTACCTTAAACTGTTTTAGAGATAATCAGCTTTAAAAATTAAGGTTGTATGGGAGGTGCCACGCCCCCTTTTCTGATAACCCCCACTTTTCTGAGTGAGAAGGGTTTTGATATCACCTACCTCTATACCAATTTTCAGCTGCCTACCTTAAACTGTTTTAGAGATAATCAGCTTTAAAAATTAAGGTTGTATGGGAGGTGCCACGCCCCCTTTTCTGATAACCCCCACTTTTCTGAGTGAGAAGGGTTTTGATATCACCTACCTCTATACCAATTTTCACCTCCCTACCTTAAACTGTTTTAGAGATAATCAGCTTTAAAAATTAAGGTTGTATGGGAGGTGCCACGCCCCCTTTTCTGATAACCCCCACTTTTCTGAGTGAGAAGGGTTTTGATATCACCTACCTCTATACCAATTTTCAGCTGCCTACCTTAAACTGTTTTAGAGATAATCAGCTTTAAAAATTAAGGTTGTATGGGAGGTGCCACGCCCCCTTTTCTGATAACCCCCACTTTTCTGAGTGAGAAGGGTTTTGATATCACCTACCTCTATACCAATTTTCACCTCCCTACCTTAAACTGTTTTAGAGATAATCAGCTTTAAAAATTAAGGTTGTATGGGAGGTGCCACGCCCCCTTTTCTGATAACCCCCACTTTTCTGAGTGAGAAGGGTTTTGATATCACCTACCTCTATACCAATTTTCAGCTGCCTACCTTAAACTGTTTTAGAGATAATCAGCTTTAAAAATTAAGGTTGTATGGGAGGTGCCACGCCCCCTTTTCTGATAACCCCCACTTTTCTGAGTGAGAAGGGTTTTGATATCACCTACCTCTATACCAATTTTCACCTCCCTACCTTAAACTGTTTTAGAGATAATCAGCTTTAAAAATTAAGGTTGTATGGGAGGTGCCACGCCCCCTTTTCTGATAACCCCCACTTTTCTGAGTGAGAAGGGTTTTGATATCACCTACCTCTATACCAATTTTCAGCTGCCTACCTTAAACTGTTTTAGAGATAATCAGCTTTAAAAATTAAGGTTGTATGGGAGGTGCCACGCCCCCTTTTCTGATAACCCCCACTTTTCTGAGTGAGAAGGGTTTTGATATCACCTACCTCTATACCAATTTTCACCTCCCTACCTTAAACTGTTTTAGAGATAATCAGCTTTAAAAATTAAGGTTGTATGGGAGGTGCCACGCCCCCTTTTCTGATAACCCCCACTTTTCTGAGTGAGAAGGGTTTTGATATCACCTACCTCTATACCAATTTTCAGCTGCCTACCTTAAACTGTTTTAGAGATAATCAGCTTTAAAAATTAAGGTTGTATGGGAGGTGCCACGCCCCCTTTTCTGATAACCCCCACTTTTCTGAGTGAGAAGGGTTTTGATATCACCTACCTCTATACCAATTTTCACCTCCCTACCTTAAACTGTTTTAGAGATAATCAGCTTTAAAAATTAAGGTTGTATGGGAGGTGCCACGCCCCCTTTTCTGATAACCCCCACTTTTCTGAGTGAGAAGGGTTTTGATATCACCTACCTCTATACCAATTTTCAGCTGCCTACCTTAAACTGTTTTAGAGATAATCAGCTTTAAAAATTAAGGTTGTATGGGAGGTGCCACGCCCCCTTTTCTGATAACCCCCACTTTTCTGAGTGAGAAGGGTTTTGATATCACCTACCTCTATACCAATTTTCAGCTGCCTACCTTAAACTGTTTTAGAGATAATTAGCTTTAAAAATTAAGGTTGTATGGGAGGTGCCACGCCCCCTTTTCTGATAACCCCCACTTTTCTGAGTGAGAAGGGGTTTGATATAACCTACCTCTATACCAATTTTCAGCTGCCTACCTTAAACTGTTTTAGAGATAATTAGCTTTAAAAATTAAGGTTGTATGGGAGGTGCCACGCCCCCTTCCCTGATAACCCCCACTTTTCTGAGTGAGAAGGGGTTTGATATAACCTACCTCTATACCAATTTTCAGCTGCCTACCTTAAACTGTTTTAGAGATAATCAGCTTTAAAAATTAAGGTTGTATGGGAGGTGCCACGCCCCCTTTTCTGATAACCCCCACTTTTCTGAGTGAGAAGGGTTTTGATATCACCTACCTCTGTACCAATTTTCACCTCCCTACCTTAAACTGTTTTAGAGATAATCAGCTTTAAAAATTAAGGTTGTATGGGAGGTGCCACGCCCCCTTTTCTGATAACCCCCACTTTTCTGAGTGAGAAGGGTTTTGATATCACCTACCTCTATACCAATTTTCAGCTGCCTACCTTAAACTGTTTTAGAGATAATTAGCTTTAAAAATTAAGGTTGTATGGGAGGTGCCACGCCCCCTTTTCTGATAACCCCCACTTTTCTGAGTGAGAAGGGTTTTGATATCACCTACCTCTATACCAATTTTCAGCTGCCTACCTTAAACTGTTTTAGAGATAATTAGCTTTAAAAATTAAGGTTGTATGGGAGGTGCCACGCCCCCTTTTCTGATAACCCCCACTTTTCTGAGTGAGAAGGGTTTTGATATCACCTACCTCTATACCAATTTTCAGTTCCCTACCTTGAACTGTTTTAGAGATAATCAGCTTTAAAAATTAAGGTTGTATGGGAGGTGCCACGCCTCCTTTTCTGATAACCCCCAATTTTCTGAGTGAGAAGGGTTTTGATATCACCTACCTCTATACCAATTTTCACCTCCCTACCTTAAACTGTTTTAGAGATAATCAGCTTTAAAAATTAAGGTTGTATGGGAGGTGCCACGCCCCCTTTTCTGATAACCCCCACTTTTCTGAGTGAGAAGGGTTTTGATATCACCTACCTCTATACCAATTTTCACCTCCCTACCTTAAACTGTTTTAGAGATAATCATCTTTAAAAATTAAGGTTGTATGGGAGGTGCCACGCCCCCTTTTCTGATAACCCCCTACCTTGAACTGTTTTAGAGATAATCAGCTTTAAAAATTAATGTTGTATGGGAGGTGCCACGCCCCCCTAACATTTTTTAATTTTTTCTTCGACTAAACCTTCGCGGGGTAACAACAAACAAACCCCCCTAAGGAAGTATTTGATTTGGTTCAGCCGTTTTCAAGTTTTAGCGTTACAATTAAATACCAAATCATTTTTATATATATAGATAATGGTTCTAACAGTCATCAACGCCCGCACATACCCGTGTCAGCTGACACGATCTATCTTATGGGAGTTGCATGTAAAAAAGTTTCAAATAAACTTAAAATCGATATTATCCAGTTATAACTTTTATGTTTTTCGGAGCATAACTTCGCACAGGTTGAAATAAAAAAGTTGCATAAATGATGTTATATTTGAAAAATTTAAATGGTTGAATTAAATAATAGTTATTTCATATCCCCGCTACATAGTAAACAGATAGCGTATTTTTCAAATAAATGAGAAATTAGGCAATGAAGAGAAAAGTAACGAGTAATTTACGATAAATAAAAACAACTTTTATTTCAAAATTATACCTTTTTACCATTTTTGAACGGGTCAACAGATAGCGGGCCAGCGGGCCAGTGGGTAGTGAACAACTGATATTTTCCGTCATAAAATCCACACAGGCAAACAAAATTGCGACAAAGGCGGCTTTTAGAAAATTGTTTGTGTAAGCACGAAATAAAAATTGCGTATGGTTAGTCTCTCAATTATTGCCAAAAAGTGTATTTTCTTTCACTTATTTTTCACTTTTCAACAAGAAAATTACAAAATGCATCAGAAAACCATTTTTACCCCGCCGTCTTTTGTTAACAATTTTTTATTGCGCTAAAAAATTAAGTTCCGCTTCGTATTCGTGTTCATGTGATCAAAACGCGTCGATTGACGCCCCACTTCTTGAAAATTTACCAATTTTCACCGTTGTCACCTAAACTAGATAATTACCAAAACTTGGAATACAAGATCGCGCATTTTTTTATTAAAAATTTTCGCCTACGTCGCTTTTTTTCTTAAAGAAAACAATATATTTAAAAATTTAAATTGAGAATAAATATCGGTACTAAGTTTGGGTATTTCATGCGAAATTTTTGTGTCTTCCCATATTTCAAATACGGCAACACTCACACGGTTGTTCAAAATAGAAAACAGCTGATTTTTGTGTTGTCATGCGGGCATGAAATTCGTTCAACTCGTTGTGTTTACGGGTACTCGATTCGTTCGGTAAACTCGTTGATGACTGTTAGCTCCCTAATTCGGCGAATTTGCTTATGAATTAAGGCCAATAAAATAAATAATCTGTACGTGAGGGATATAATAGAAAAGTCGAATGAACAAACATATGTATGAGCATACACACATATAAATAAGTATGTCTAGATACAGATGGGTTAGCAGCAAAATATAAAGGAACTAAAAAAAATCATTAAAAAATATTCATCTAACGCCGTATATGTACTTATGAGTTCATTAGACAAGATGTGGATAAAACTGATAGTATGCCTTGTACGTCCAGGTGTGTGTACCTAGATAAACAAAGAAGGTGAAGATAAGGAAAAGGTGATGTTAGACATATGTACATACATATGTACGTACATATTTTGAGATTTTCGTATGCAAAACATGTGTCACGGTAGTAGCAAGTCAAATAGACACCGTTTTGTTACGGACAACAACGATAAAGGGTTTGCGGGCGTGATGGAGAAGCACACAAATGCTGATGGCTAACAAATCTAAAATGACGTTTAAAACAAATCTCTTTTTTAAGAGCTTTTTTTGGATATGAATATGAATAATAAAAAAGTACTTTTTTTACGATGCCACCCCAAATAGGTACTATACTAATATGATGGATACAGGCTGATAAGGCGTGGAAACAATGGCAGGGCTGTAGAGTGTCCAAAATTATGTGTAAGTCGTACCATCCGAAGCTGTCCCTGAAAAGGAAATAATGCAGATTTATAATGCGGGTCCTGACAGTAAACTGCCTTTTAGCATCACATGCGTTCAAAATGGAACTAGTTGATGAACGTGAATGTAGGGGATGCTGATTGCAGGAGGAGACTGTGGAACAGGTTCTCTGCTCCTGTCCTGCGTTTTCCAGGCTAAGACTTCGGTTACTAGGAAAAGTTTTCATCAGTGATCTCGAATCTGTATCTAAAGTAGAGGTAAAGAAACTCTTGGTATTTGCCAAAGGGATGGGTTGTACTCAGTTTGATTTTCATAAAACTTAGCACACATATAAATTTATGTAGTTTGTGACATAAAATATAAGCACAGTTAGTGCTGAATATTTAATGTTCGATTCCACTCGTAATTGTAATTAAGCTCTTTATTATATTTTTTTACAATAATATAACCATAGATGCTCATGCCTATGCCCTTGAATCACATTTCGTCGTACCATACGAAAACTAACATCAGATTTTTTGTGGCTGACGAAAAGTAAAAAGTTCAAGTTTTGGCCGACGAAAAGTAATAAAATCGAGTTTTGGCTGACGAAAAGTAATAAAATCCACTTTTGGCTGACGAAAACTATCAATTTTGTTTAAACAACAACAATTTTAATGTAAAAACAGTATATAATTACTGATACTTTTCGTCAGCCAAAACTCGATTTTATTACTTTTCGTCGGCCAAAAGCCAAATGTTCTACTTTTCGTACAGAATTTTTTTATTGATAGCTTTCGCCAGAAATTTTAAATATGTTAGTTTTCGTATGGTACGACGATTTGTTTTTTTTTTCCCCCAGACATAGGCACAGATACAAATTCGCCCTTTGAATATAAAAATAAAATTTTCTTCCCCTGCCATATGCCCACAGGTATAAAAAATTTCGAATGAATGTGATTGAGCTACGTTGGCGTCGCCCTTCCCATATGAAATTGAAAATTACACTAATGCTGTGGTTATGGTACCAATCAACATTGCCAATCAAAATCGGAAACATTTCGTGATTGGTGAGAGGTGGTTATGCTTACATTGATGATTGGAGCGCACATACCCAACATAACACATGATTATTACTGAACACATACACAACATAACACATTATTACCCCCGAAACCTCGACTGCTGGCTGCCTGTTTCACACAGCAGATTTGCTGGATGTGAGAGTCCGAAAATTCTCTCACCGTCGGAGTGCACAACAACAATTTCACGGTGCTCGACAAGCAATATTGTAACCATAACCAGGCCCTAACAAATTGAAAATAATTTTTTTTTTTGAAAATATTGAATTCTTGAATTGAAAAGCGACGTAACTCAAAACCCAAATAAATATAAAATAAATGGAAGAAATGCAAGAAAAACTTTTTCTTTACAAACGAAGCTTTGAGGTAAAACCTTGGATAAGGAAGAAGACTGTTCCTGGGAGGAGACTAACATTTAGCAGTCCCTAAAGGCGTTATTCATGGATTCAAAAAATTTTGAGTTGTGCAATTTTTTGATTTAGGGTGCGATTTGTAGGCAAATGTAAAAACTGAACAAAATTTCTAGCTAATATTGAAAAATGTGTGGCAAAAGTGTATTTCAAATTATTTGAAGAAAAATAAAAGTAGATTTTAATAAGAAAAATAGGAATTAGAGCTTTTTTTACTGAAATATTATTGCGAGTCGCAGTCTATGCTAATTAGTTATAGGTACGTACGTATATAAATTAATAATTAAGTTAAGTTATATATATGACAGAAATAAAATATGACAAGTATCCACTCATAAGAAATGAAATTTTAAAATAGTTATCCATGTTCGGAAGCACATATATTTGCGAAAAAGCCTTTTTAGACTTAAGTTAATCAAAACAAACCAAAGAAACATTTTATCACAAAAGCATTTGGAAGCAATTCTGCAATAATCCACCTCTGATTACACTGGATCACAAAATGAAATTTTTTGTCTGTACTTTGGACGTGACTATCCTATCTATATGTAAAATCGGTCGCTGATTCCGAAAATCGGGTTCATTTTTAATTCTATGGGAAGGTTTTTGAGATATCGGAAATTTACCGTTATTTGGCCAATGGGTACACTTAATCCAGTATAACTCTTTAACACAGTGAGTTATATTCCTTAGGGTGACACCAAACGAAAGAAAATTAAATTTCCTTTTCACGGCTCCTATAACATTTTTCTCTAACTCTTATAGTTTCTGAAATATTGACGATTAAATTTTAATTTTTTCGATTTTTTACGATTTTTTGAAGAAAAAATTGACTTTGTCAGACAATATCTTTAAAACCAATGTCTTCACCTTCGGTTTTAATCTTTTACGTGAAGCTCCATTCCATTAGCAAAAAAATAAGCTATCAACGAAGGAAATCCATGGTAAAATGGAAAAATATTATTAATATTAATGATTTTACATATAGAAAGGATGGTTGCGTTCAGAGTATTTTTTGGCTGTAGAGCAGTGTTATTAGACAATAAATATTGACAATTTATTAAACAGCCTTGAATAAACTTATCACTTATTATTACGTAATATGTAGATACATTTTTTTATATGTACGAGTTCATATCTTAATTTAATATATAGATACATTTATATAAATAAAATATGTTGTAAATATTGTACATATGTATGTATGTTGTATGTAAAATTTCGTACAATAAAAATTTACTTGTAGTTTGTAACTTTTTTTAAATCTAACACAAATTTTTTCTGAGTGCACTAATAAATTTTTGTAGATGTATTGGAGTTTCCCCATTCAATACGAGAGCGTTGAGCAACCCAATCGAAAATTTTAATGCGCTCCATAAGATATACGAATAAGAAGCGCTTCCCTTTTGTACCTAAAGTGCTGATTTTTCTGCTCTTTGACTAGGCAATATGAATCACTTCGATTTTTTTAAAACCCAGTTGGCACAAAGTTAAAAGACAAATTTGACAAAAAAATTACTTAAAAAATATAATTCTTGAAAAAGTATGTGCCGCAAAAATTATAAGAGACAAAAAAATTAAAACAAACCTTAAAATGTGGCAAACGCCACTATAAAATATTGATAGCAGCTGAGGTAAAACAATTTGAAGAATAATGATTTTAATGAAAATGATCTAATTTAAAATTATACATAGGGCACATACATACATACATATGTTGGTGACAAAGGCGTTGCAAGGGATATATGTACATAGGTTTAGACCAAGGGTGCTCAACGCTCTCGTATTGAATGGGGAAACTCCAATACATCTACAAAAATTTATTAGTGCACCGAGAAAAAATTTGTGTTAGATTTAAAAAAAAAAAGTTACAAACTACAAGTAAATTTTTATTGTACGATTGGAAAATTTTACATACAACATAAATACATACATATGTACAATATTTACAACATATTTTATTTATATTAAATTAAGATATGAACTCGTACATATAAAAAAAAATGTATCTACATATTACATAATAACAATAAGTGACAAGTTTATTCAAGGCTGTTTAATAAATTGTCAATATTTATTGTCGAATCAGAGGTGGATAATTGCAGAATTGCTTCCAAATGCTTTTGTGAGGTTTGGTTTATTTGGTTTGTTTTGATTAAATTAAGGCTAGAAAAGGCTTTTTCGCAAATATATGCACATATGTGCTTCCGAACATGGATAAGTATTTTAAAATTTCATTTCTTATGAGTGGATACTTGTCATATTTTATTTCTGTCATATATGTAACTTACCTTAATTATTAATTTATATACGTACCTATAATTAATTAGCATAGACTGTGACTTGCAATAATATTTCAGCAAAAAAAGCTTTAATTCCTATTTTTCTTATTAAAATCTGCTTTTATTTTTCTTCAAATAATTTGAAATACACTTTTGCCACACATTTTTCAATATTAACTAGATATATTGTTCAGTTTTTTCGTTTGCCTACAAATCGCACCCTAAATCAAAAAATTGCACAACTCAAAATTTTTTGAATCCATGAATAACGTATTTAGGGACTGCTAAATGTTAGTCTCCTCCCAGCAAAAGTCTTCTTCCTTACCCAAGGTTTTACTTCAAAGCTTCGTTTGTAAAGAAAAAGGTTTTCTTGCATTTCTTCCATTTATTTTATATTTATTTGGGTTTTGAGTTACGTCGCTTTTCAATTCAAGAATTCAATTTTTTCAAAAAAATTTTATTTTCAATTTGTTAGTGTAATTTTCAATTTCATATGTTAAGGGCGACGCCAACGTAGCTACGTTAGCTTCGCCCTTCCCATATGAAGCTCAATCACATTCATTTGAATTTTTTTATACCTGTGGGCATATGGCAGGGGAAGAAAATTTTATTTTTATATTCAAAGGGCGAATTTGTATCTGTGCCTATGTCTGGGGGGAAAAACAAAAACAAATGTGATTCAAGGGCATAGGCATGAGCATCTATGGTTTAGACATCGACACTTTATGGGGAAGTAATCTCAACAAGGTAAAATGAACAAGGTAAAGGAACAACACCTATAAATCAGTGCATTGAAATGCTTTTTTGTGAAGAAGCACTAACAGAGGTGAATTGGAATGGACGCCAAAAAATTACATATTCTTCAAACGTTTTTACTGAATTTTTTACGATTATACTGTAATTCTATATGTATGCATCTTTCTGATTTATAGTAGCAGTTGATGGACCGCAAAAGGGGTTGACACATTGCTACACATTGATGAAAAAATGATTTCAACGAGTAAAAACAAAGTCTCTAAATTAAAACGACTCAATTAATGTGGACTTATGTAGGTACTTAGATATTTTATTTGATATAAATTTTAGCTCTCTTTTGAATTTGTACTAAGCAGAAATAGAAACATTACTATGTATTTTTAATATCTTACTTAATTGGTTTTCAACTATAGATAGTCAATTGTTTGTAATACTGAAATTTAATTTTAAATAAACCAAATAATATCCTCTATACATATAATCGTAACTTATACTTTATAACTATGTTTATTTTAGTAAGTATATTCAATAAAATAATACACAACGTTAGCCAAGCATATAGGTGAACGCGAATAGGAAGCGTTTCATTTTTATATCTACAGATGCGTATCTAAGCACATTCTTGATAGCGCGAGGAAAGCGCTTCAGTTTTACATCTACTGATGCGCATCAAAGCTCATTTTTGACAGCGAGAGCGAAGCGCTTCATCATAATGACATGCCAATGTTAAATTCAGCACCATTTTCAGGGAGAGAGAAGTGCTTCATTGCTACTTCAGAGCGCTTCTAAAGCGCTGTTGATGCGCTCCATTTTCGATTGGGACCCTTGGTTTAAATATTAATACTTATTTACATTCATATGTATGTTTGTCTTTTTTATATATGTACAAATGTACATACATATGTATGTATGTGAGTACATGCCATGGTATAAAAAATACAGGTATGTGCATTGTCATTTTGCCGCTGTCTTTTTGATTAAAAAGCAGATTTTTGAAGTTTGATCTTATGTCAGGTTTGGAGTATAGCGATGCCAGACTTTTATTTTTTGAATGCGTAGATTTTTGTTTGAAAGTTTGGGTATTTCAAGAATCAAAGGGCAGAAAGAGAAAGGGCACTAGTGAGCAGATTTATGGAACTTCCGGTAGCTCCTCTTCGCTCACTCCACAAATCTTCATCCACTCTCCGCGAATAAAGGGTATCGTCGGAAATTGGAAAAATTTTATATCACCGTCTTTGCAGCCATATTTGGTATTATTGAATTAAAACAGTTTTTACTGTCTCCTTTAAAATTTAGGTGGTAGCGGATACGCGGTATTGCACTTTATGCGACGATATGGAGTTATAATAGATCAATCTCCAAAACCTCCCCAAACTATATACCATAGTGATCACAAAGCCCAAATTAAAAGTGATCCTAACTACTAAACTAAATTAAAAACTCACCGAGAATACCGGAAAGGGGCTACTTTGTAGTACGGCCAAACTGATACTCCGCGAAGTAAAAATCCGAAATGAATCTTTTATGAATCACTGATGAAATTCATCTATGACTGAGGAGGCATCAGTGAGTACTTTCAAATAAAGACTGCTGAATTTTTCATATAAATGGTTTGCTTTTTTCAAAAAAAAAAAAAATAATAATAATAATAAAAATTGTACTCAGAAGAATCATCAATGATCATTCAGCAGTGAAACAAATTTACTGCAGGATGTGTAATTTTTTCAAATTGAAAAAATTTCTTTCAATTCAAATTGAAAAAATTCGTTACTATGAATACCATGGTTACAATTTATTTTTAAAACAAAGCAGTGAAAAATGCCATTAATGGAGGATTTTTATCATTGAACAATCATTGGCAACACGAAATATCATAATCTGCTTAATTGTCAGGTGGTTAATATGGCGACGAAAACTTGACGTTTGTTTTACCTGGTATACTTATACCATGAGTACATGCAATGTTTTGATTGTTCAAAGTTCACAAACAGAGTTGCCAGTTAAGCGAACAAATATTTATTTTTGAAAATAAGTACCAATGCTTTTTTCGTTCATTTTCACCATTTAACTCTTCTACATATACGTCGCATGGGCGCAACAAGCTGAACTCGAATACAATATTAACAAGTAAGGAAGCCTAAGTTCGAGTGGAATCGAACATTAGATACTCAGCTGCATGCTTTCATTGTTTGTTTGCGTTTGATGGAAACACGGTGCACTTTATATAAAGCGAGTGCTGCATATAGTGGGCGTAGCCACGCCCATTTTCAAAATCAGTCATCCAACTAAGCATATGAATATTATTTGTGCAAAATTTCATTCCTTTATGACATCTAGTTACAAAGATGTCACGTTACAAATTCCTAAAGGGTGTTCCAGAAATATCTTTGTTAAAAAGTAGGCGTGGTCATAACCGATTTCAATAAATTTTTGCATGTCTATTAACACAAGTTATAAAAGTGTATAAACCAAGTTTCGTCACAATATCTCAATTATTTGTCGAGTTATAGGCTAAGAAATGTCGTATATCCCTTTGTTAAAAAAGAGGCGGTGCCACGCCCATTTTCCAAAATTTTTCTATTTTTTTTTTCCCGGTCTATTGTGGAATCCATGCCACAAAATTTCAATGAATTATCTTTATATTTGACAAAGATATCGCTTAAAATGTTTTTATTAGGCCCCTTTATAGTTTCCATATACAAAAGAGGGCGTGGTCGTCAACCGATTTCTCTAAAATTTTGAGTATGTATTACCAGACGTTACGAAAGTGTATAAACCAAGTTTCGTCATTATATATCAATTATTTGTCGAGTTATGGGCTCAGAAATCTCGTATATTCCTGCTTCTAAAAAGAGGCGGTGCCACGCCCATTTTCCAAAATTTGTGTGTTTTTCGTTTTATGTCCGCAGATGGACTCCTGCCATAAAATTTCAATGATATATCTTTATATTTGACAGAGATATCGCTTAAAATGTTTTTATTAGGTCACTTTATAATACACATATATAAAAGTGGGCGTGGTCATCAACCGATTTTGGCAATTTTTCGTCCAAACATTTGCCTAAGTAAGTATATCACGCGTACCAAATTTCATCGATATATCTTCAACTGTTTCTGAGTTATGACTCATAAAATTTTCAATGTTTTCCCCTTAATAAGTGGGCGTGGCACCGCCCATTTTCCAAAATTTTTACGTTTTTTGTTTTACGTCCATAGCTGGACACAGGCGACAAAATTCCAGTGATATATCTTTTTATTTGACAGAGATATGGCTTAAAATGTTTTTATTAGGTCACTTTATAATACCCATATATAAAAGTGGGCGTGGCCGTCAACCGATTTTAACAATTTTCCGTCCAAAGATTTGCCTAAGTAAGTACATCACGCCTACCGAATTTTATCGATATATCTGCAACGGTTTCTGAGTTATGGCATATAAAACTTTCAATGTTTGACCCTTAATAAGTGGGCGTGGTACCGCCCATTTTCCAAAATTTCATCAAATTTCTTCTTAGGGGCCTGTGCTCAACACGTGGGTAAAATTTCATCACTCCAGCTCTATTAATGACTGATATACCAAATTTCCGATTTTTTCTATATAGGAAAAGTGGGCGTGGTCATGGTCCGATTTCGCCCATTTTCAATACCAACCGTCCCAGTGTCGATACCAACTTGCATTCCAAATTTCATCAAAATATCTCAATTTTTGCGCGAGTTATCGTGCGTACGGACGGACGGACGGACGGACGGACGGACGGACGGACGGACGGACATGGCTCAATCGATTTCTCTTTTCACCCTGATCATTTTGATATATATAAGTCTATATCTATCTCGATTATTTCATTCTGTTACAATCCACCGTTATGAAATCAAAACTATAATACTCTGTGTACTAGTACAGCTGAGTATAAAAAATAAAATTTTTTGGGGAGGACCAGAAGGTGATAAAATATCTGCATGCTTTGTAAAAAAATTTTATTTTTTTTTTGAAATTTATAATTTAAATGAGTTTATTATAAAAGCGAATAATAACTAACGAAAATTATGGCAACTCTGGCAAGAGTGGCACGTTGCTGCATGAATGTGCATAACGCATTCATAAGTTATCCGTACAATCACTCATTCAGACACTTAAAAAGTCAGTTAGTCAGTCAGTTGAGTTAGTTACATAGTCACGTGATCGTGTTGAGGAATTAGCATTATTGCTATTGCATTTAAAATGCTTAGTGGTGGCGTTCAAAGCTCTAACAACAACAGCAAAAGCAACAACAACAATTGACACACTCGACGGCTTCTGAATTTGATTCTAGGAAATTCCAATAGTACTTTTTTATTGTATTGAAAAGAAAAATGCATGAATTAAAATCACTGTAAATATTTTTATGCACATACACATGTGTGTACCCAGCAAACATTTGGAGTGTGATATGCGATTTGAGATGAAAATATTGCTTTTAAATAAAAGCAGACAAGCACTAATGCAAAAAGTAAGCAATTGTACGAAAATCTTGATGTTAACGAATGTGGCCGCTGTGGTGCAGTGGGTAGAGTGCTCGCCTGCTATGCCAGAGGTCTCGGGTTCAAACCACGGTCCGAGCAAAACACCAAAACAATTTTTCTAATTAGTAAAAATCCAATTATTGGGTTTTTTAAGAGCAGCGGTCACCTCTCGACAGTGGGCGGCATACCCTCCGAGAGTATTTCTGCCATGAAAAAGCTTCTCACAAAAAATGCATTCGCCGTTCGGAGCCGGCATAGAACTGTAGGTCCACCCAATTAGTAGGAAAAACAAAAAGGAGCACACCTCGAATTGGGAGAGAAGCTCGGCCATAAAACTCGTCAGAGTTATAATAGCGCCATTGTATTATTATTACTAACGACATTGAATAAGGAGTAATTGGGCCAACAGTAGAGTCAAACGTGCGGCGTATAACTCAGAGTCTGATGATGATCGCAATGAGCTAAACAAATTTTATATAAAAAGGATAAATATTTGATTTGTTGTTTATTTCAAGGAGACAATTTTTATACTCAGCTGTACTAGTACACAGAGTATTATAGTTTTAATCACATAACGGTGGATTGTAACAGAATGAAATAATCGAGATAGATATAGACTTATATATATCAAAATGATCAGAGTGAAAAGAGAAATCGATTGAGCCATGTCCGTCTGTCCGTCCGTCTGTAAACACTCTAACTCGCGGAAAAATTGAGATATTTTGATGAAATTTGAAATGCAAGTTGGTATCGAGACTGGGACGGTTGGTATTGAAAATGGGCGAAATCGGACCATGACCACGCCCACTTTTCCTATATAGAAAAAATCAGAAATTTGGTATCTCAGTCACTAATAGAGCTAGAGTGATAAAATTTCACACACGTATTGAGCTCAGGCCCCTAAGAAGAAATTTGATGAAATTTTGGAAAATGGGCGGTGACACGCCCACTTATTAAGGGTCAAACCTTGAAAGTTTTATATGTCATAACTCAGAAACCGTTGAAGATATATCGATGAAATTTGGCACGCTTTATTTGCTTACTTAGGCAAACGTTTGGATGGAAAATTGTTAAAATCGGTTGTCGGCCACGCCCACTTTTATATATGTGTATTATAAAATGACCTAATAAAAACATTTTAAGCGAGATCTTTGTGAAATATAAAGATATATCATTGAAATTTTATGGCAGGAGTCCACCTGCGGACATAAAACGAAAAACACAAAAATTTTGGAAAATGGGCGTGGCACCACCTTAGACAAAGGAATCTACGAGATTTCGGAGCCCAAAACTCGACAAATAATTGAGATATTATATTGGTTTATACACTTTTATAACTTGTGTTAATAGACACGCAAAAAATTATTGAATTCGGTTTATGACCACGCCTACTTTTTAATAAAGATAGTTCTGGAACACCCTTTGGAAATTTGTAACGTGACATCTTTGTAACTAGAAGTCATAAAGGAATGAAATTTTGCACAAAGAATAATATTCATATGCCTAGTTGGATGGCTGATAAAAATTTTGAAAATGGGCGTGGCTACGTCCACTTTATCTAGCACTCCCTTTATATAAAATACACCGTATTTCCATCAAACGCAAACAAACTATGAAAGCATACAGCTGAGTATCTAATGTTCGATTCCAATCGAACCTAGGCTTCCTTACTTGTTATTTTTTAGTTCATGTGTTCCTTTAAGCTCTCTGTATAAAACTTAAACCGCAGTAAACCCATAGGTAAATTTTCTATATATGTACATATATAAATAATATATGACATTCATAAGTTAGATATTTATGAGGTAGGATTATAAATTTGAAATTGATGTGATATATCTGTGTGCCTTTGAGAAGCTGTTTGAAGAAAAGTTATCGAATTCAGTTATAGATTAAATTCATTCGTAGCCTCCTCCTGGCTTTCTCACGTTTCCTTGCTCTTCATTAGGTTTATGAGTATTCGTTGTTGTCCTTTTTTGCTTCTTTTTACTTAAAAATACTATAAAATACGAAATGTTATGATTAAAATAATTTGTTAAATTTTAAACATTACAAAAAAGTTTGCTGGGTAATGAAACGTAAGTATGTATTTAGCATATTTATGTGTGTGACTATTTGCGCAACAAGGAAGTGTACGTGACAACTATTACAGTTTCATTGTATTGTTATTGTTATTTTGATTTTTATTTTTATTTATTGTAAACAATTTTTGCACAATTTTTACACTTGTACATATGTACATATCGTCGCTCCCAACGAAGACTAGCACGGTTCGTTGTTCGCATGGAAGACTAGCATGCTTCAGTTCTCTGCGTGGAAGACTAGCATACTTCGTTGTTCGCGTGGAAGACTAGCATACTTCGTTGTTCGCGTGGAAGACTAGCATGCTTCAGTTCTCTGCGTGGAAGAATAACATGCTTCACTTGTTTGGGTGGAAACTAACATACTTCTGTTTGTTAGAAATAAGCTTAGGGGTTAAAAACCGGAGGAGGATGGTCCGAGGAGTGAAAGATATTTGATAAGTAAGTGCAAGAACAATAATTCATACTGCAATAAAACTTTAAACAGGAAGCTTCAGCCAAACTACATGAAAAGTATATCAGTTTCAAATATTCCTAGACTTGTACTAGGCCTACTTTTAAGTATGTGCATAGGTTGTGCAAATAAAAAAAATTCCGAGTTAGTTGTTACTTGGAACTCTATATTTATATATCGTCGCTCCCAGCGAAGACTATCACGGTTCTATTTTTTTAAAATCATTTTAGAAATACAAAGATACACACTGTGCACACTTTTTGTGTAGTACCTCAGCACTAGTCATATCTACATATATATATATAAATATAGAGTTCCGAGTAATAACTTTGATGCAAAAGCCAGGTTTTATTTGCACAACCTATGCACATACTTAAAAGTAGGCCTAGTACAAGTCTAGGAATATTTGATACTCATATACTTTTCATATAGTTTGGCTGAAGGTTCCTGTTTAAAGTTTTATTGCAGTATGAATTATTGTTCTTGCACTTACTTATCAAATATCTTTCACTCCTCGGACCATCCTCCTCCGGTTTTTAACCCCTAAGCTTATTTCTAACAAACAGAAGTATGTTAGTTTCCACCCAAACAAGTGAAGCATGTTATTCTTCCACGCAGAGAACTGAAGCATGCTAGTCTTCCACGCGAACAACGAAGTGTGCTAGTCTTCCACGCGAACAACGAAGTGTGCTAGTCTTCCACGCGAACATCGAACCGTGCTAGTCTTCCACGCTAACTGAACCGTGCTAGTCTTCGTTGGGAGCGACGATATGTATGCCAGTTACTAAGTATGCAACGGTGCCTTTTTGCATTACCATATCTGGTTGACAATCGGCACATTTCTGCTAATTGTTCAATTGCACACCATTGCAGTTATTAATTTATAATTGTAAAAAAAAATTAACAATAATAAATAAATTAAATGCAACACAATTGTGTTTTTTAAATATACATATGTACATATCTACATGTATGAATATACTTTTATCTTATTGTTTAAATTGTTTATTATTTCTTGATCTTATTTTATATGCAAAGTGTTGGCATTGTGCCCAATACAATTTGTAAAATGGTGTCAACTCATTAATAAGATCCGTTTGCTATTGTTTTTTTTGGGAAACTTTCCTTTTCGCTCATATAAGGTAGGTCTTTTTATATAGAGAATTGCAAGTATTGCCTAATTTTTTTTTAAATAACATACATAAATAAAAAAGGCAAAGCAAGCAATAAATGCGGGTATTTTCGTAATTAACCTTTATTGGGCTCATCATGTTGACGGATTGAGTCCTGAAAGCACATATGTATGTATTTGTAAAAGCTTTTCTTGTGGGAAAATTGGGTTATGGAGAAGCTTAGTCAGTAGAATGTTTCCCTAAGAAAATAAAATTTCGATATCTACTTAAACTGAGAAGAAAATTATAACCACACAAATTATAGTCTCTTGTGCGGCCAATAATGCACTACGGAATTCTGGTCTGGTGTATGGCACTTGATAAAAAGGAGTAGGAAAAGAAGCTAGCGGGTGTACAGAGACTCTGTAGTCTATGTAGAACAGGAGCGCTACGCCCACTCAGCAGCGCTAAATAATTTACTCTACCTGTATTCCACGGAACTTGCGGCTAAAAGCGTAGCTGAAAACGGCTCTACGGCTCATAGTACAGTTTAGCGAACAGCCATTTGGACATAGAAACAAAGAGGGCTATACGGCAGCCCAGACTACGTTACTCACCAAACTGACCTTAACAGGGGACCATGGGTAATAATAGAAGAGAGCGGATGGAAGAAAATACCATGAACCAATCGCCATACGTTATTTGCGGACGGATCAAAGATGGACGCTAGGGTAGGAGCTGCGGTGTTTTGTCCATAGCTTGGAATACAACAATCCTTTAGACTTCCTGACTATTGCAATATCTACCAGGCTGATATAACGTCCTTAAACTCTCGTTTAAACATTTTCATTGACAGCCAATGACTAACTCCATGTGCGTAAATCAATGCAGGGCCAAGTTACATGAACTCTGCGTGAAGAGACACGTTACGATCTACTAGATACCCGGACACTAGAGAATCGAGGGAAATGAGAGGGCGGACGTGTTAGCCAAAGCCGGGTCATCACGAGGGCGGACGTGAATGTGGAAAACATCTCACCCTCTCTAAATTACAACAAAGTTCAAATAGATCAGCCACTGATACTCAAACAGCGGAATACTCTGCCATCCTGCAAGATCTCCAAGATCATGCAACGCAAAATCTGTAAACTACTCACACTTTCTAGAGCAGACGCCAGGTTGGCGGTCGATATACTAACAGGGCACTGTCTCTCAGCATCTCATGCGTTCAAAATGGAACTAGTGAAGAGTTAGTCGTGCATGGCATGAAACGAGTCCAATGCTGTTGGCATTCTGGAATACCTACCCTGTCCATGTCCAGCTTTTGGCAGACTCTGCCTGAACTGCCTCGGTTCTGCATACTTCTCGTCCCTAGAAGGCATTGCTAATAAGCTCAGAGAAATATGTATGAAATCAATTCATAATATACCAAATATATATACCAAATACTGCAGCCAAACACTGCCTGCCCGCATGGTGCCGATTTGACTTTATCAGACAAGCTGCCATCAACTAAAATGTAGTAGTTCAATTCAAGCAGAGTTCCGCTGCTGTATGCTGTTGACGAGACTGAGACGGCTGAGCGAACGCAGATAGCAAATGAAGTTGAATGACGATTGAAATTAAATCAATATAATAAAAAGCGCTGAGATCGTTAGGCCAATCTATATTGGATCGTTTGGTAGTTAATATTTCCTTTGCTTTGATTTCATATTCATGTCGTTGTTATTGTCGTATTGTTGTTTTCTTGTTATTTTTGTTGTAATAATGATAATCAAGAAGCTGTCACTGATTATGGTCTAACGAAATGACTGACTGCCACCAACCAGATCATACGCTCTCCGTTTCCAACGTTCGAGACCATCGTCCATGTTCATTCAGTCCAGTCAGTCGCTAGAGCCATGGTCTCTCCTTGAGAACGCGCATAGCTTAGCGTGACATGGCCTAGCATGGCTTGTCTGTCCAGTCATCCATCTGTCCACTCAGTATATATGTATGTATGTATGTATTTATCTGACTGACTTTATCTCCATTTGCTTTTTAAATTTTGCGGTGCCAATCTATCGCCCTGAGCGAGAAAAAAAAATCATTTGAAAAATCTAAATTAAAGCGAATGCTGCAGTGGGTTGCCTGCAACACGATTCGTCAATCTATGTGCGAGTATATTTTAGCTTTACGGTAAGGCGGCCTATTTGTGTTTTCATATGTATATAGATACATACATATTTATTATGAACATTAAACTGACATACATACGTACACTTGTAGGCAGTTCATGTTTTCCTTACGTTTCTTTGCAGAAAATATTGGCAAGCAGGCCAAAGAAGAAAAGAAGAAGGAGAAAAAAATGCTGAACTGCTTGTCACTTGCTCGTCATCGACAGTCACATTGGCAAAACTAAAAACCGCGTTCCAAACTGTAACGATGCCTCAGCGTCTCGGCAGCGTTGCAATTGTGCATGGGTGACACTGAGTCAGGCATAGCAAAAGCAAAGAGTTTTTCTAATACCCGGTTTTACTTTATTACAATTGGTTTCGATTGATATATAGGCCCAAATCGCTGCAATTTGTAGATATTGTGCTAGCTATAGGGCTAGGAAAGGTTGTTATCCGGTCGAGTAGGTCCTCTCAAGGCGCGAGCCAGGGTGGAGGTGCGAGACGGCCTCAAGCATGATTCGAGGTACATGGCGGAAGGCATAAAACGCATTTATCTTGTCGTGATCAAGGATAAAGAATCACAACAACAACAATAACTTATAGAAAATACCCTTCACTACAGGGAGTGCGATAGGTGTATTTCTTGATATTTCGGCTGCAGGGCCGCCGAGAGAAAATCCGGGCCCGGGGTCAAAATAACTACGGGCCTCCATACTAAATGCACAAATTCTAAAAATCAAAATTCAATGAATATATATGTACATAGTTATGAACTTTAATATATCTATACATTAATACAGATCAAGTAAATATGTTTACATAGAAATATACATATTAGGGTGGGTCAAATGTATTGTTCAAAAGGCACATCCAGTTTCCGAATCCATGGGTCATACTGAGTAATATTGTCCATGGGACCATAGGTCTGAATGAATTCTGTTTAAATACATATTGCTTTATTTGTATGAAATAAATTTCTTTAAATTGTAATACAAATATTTGTTGGTAGGAATTTGGTATATCAAACGACGTTCAGCAGGATCAGCTTTAGTGAAACAGCATTCGAATTCAACAGTACGAAGTACCAAAGCAAATTTTAGCTTCGGAAGCTTCGTTTGTTTTCGGCGTATCGCTGTTTACATACATACATACACGTACATATATGAGCATTTCCTGAGCGTTTCGGACGGTATGCGATTTTTTGAACTTTTGAGGCAGAAATATCGCGAAATATTGTATGGTTTTATGAAAGAGGGAAAGATTTAGGCCGTGGCTAATGATTAAAGTATGTTAGAAATTTAGTTTAATGCCTCTGTTTTAGCCACTTAAAAAAATGGACGTGTTTTTGTAGCTTCCGGAACGCAGTTTAAGTGGCTAAAACAGAGGCATTGTTTAGACCGGCAGTCTAAAAATTTCGTCCCACCCTAATATCTCTGCAAATCTATATGCATACATATGTAGCTATACATGTATGTACGTGTACACATAAATAAATGTACAATGCCGTTGACTGGACGAAAATTGATTTTCTACCGGTCAGCGCGCGTTTCCCTTTTTTCGTAACTTTCACTTGCGATTTATCCAGCAGCCACAGCGGTAAGTTCTGCGTTCTTACAAATTTGCATACATATTTTCCTTGCATATTTGTAATCCCATTAACAAATGTACATCTTCACCTATGTTACAAAACTTTAATTATAATTAAATATTCGAAAATATTTAAATTCGTTTGTTTTTTCATTTCTTTCATTTACGCATACACAATCCTTTATCTCCTTGAGTGCCGCTGCACCCGGGAAGATTCAGGCATTAAACTAAATTTCTGTCGCTAACATATTTTAATCAATAGCTGTGGCCTAAATCTTTCCTTTTATCATAAAACGATACAATATTTCGCGATATTTCTGCCTCGAAAGTTCAAAAAATCGTGCGAACATACCGTCCGAAACGCCCAGGAAATACCCATATCGCTGTATAAGAATTTGCATCATACCGAATTTTTCTGTTGCAACAGAAAACGAATTCAAATTTATGCTGCAAAGACGACGCCAAAAACCAACAATTCCTTAAGTGGGGTGCAGACACTTTAAGAGATTTATAAAATTTGTTGAAATTTAAAATGATTGCTATCTACGAAAGGTGATTAAAGGTGTTGTTCGTTTATTTTCTGTAAGCAAAAACTTGGATACCACTTTGAGATTCCCGGGCCCTCTAAAGCCCGGGCCCGGGGCAATTGACCCCCTCAGTCCCAATCTCTCGTCGGGCCTGTTCGGGTGCCTTTAGAACGTCTCTGCTGTGGCGCTGTTGGAGGGGCTCGAATGGATCGGAACACCCCCAATCATTCGGCGCTGGATCGACGATCTTTGGAGTTCTCGCACGGTGACGGGTGGGTGGGGCCTTTCGACGATGGCAAGGAAGGCATATAGGGCACCACACAAGACAGAGTACCTACTCTCACCCCTGTTGTGGAATCTACTGGTCAACAAATACTCTTCATAAATATACAAAATACTCTTGGGAAGATACACAAAGTACTAAAAATTGCGAAGTCTTGCATTCCAAGTTTAGTATTACGCCCCCAATACGATGTTGGTAACACTAAGGACCATATGTGTTCTATGTGAATGGTCACTGTACCCAGCCAACCTAACCTAACTTAACCTTATAAAAAGGGATCAAAATGACCTATTCGTGGAGGTGTTAGACGATTAAAGTATTCTATGAAATTAACTCTAAATTTGTGTCACAGTGTAATAAGTGTAAAAACATGTATGTATGTCGGTACTCGATTCGAGAACTTGGTCAGTTTCCATCAAAATAGAAGATCAAGTGTTTTTCCTTTAATTTTGAATTCGAAAACCAGGCCCCATAAACCTTTATTGACTTCAGTGTGCATTCAGATCCAATAACACCATTGCTGTAGAATATATGCTTCCCTGTAATAGGTATATGCAATGTTATAAAAGACGAGCGCTGGGTATACAATCGTCCATGCAACTTTAAACTCAACTACACTTCCTCGGCACCAATTTATTTCTTCCTCCATACGTTAGTTGCAGACTTACTTAACCATACAATGTATGTCTATAATATTTGACTTTGTTTGGGCGTCAATAAATGCATTTTTATCTATCTATCTAACTATAGCAGTTTGGTTAACCGTTTTGTATCGTTTATCCATTTATTTACCACACAAAATATTAGATATTATAATGATAAAATTAAAAACCTACGTTTGTTCGTGCCAATGGCATTTGGTTGAGTCATTTGCGCCTCTTTTCGCAAAAATTAGACACTTTAAGTGTAATCATTAGCTTAATTGGCATAAATCGTTATGTTAATTGGGTGTATATACGTATATACATATATATGCAAGTAGTAAGAAGAGTAGTTATTTATAGGTAAGTATAAAGCCAATCAGGGACCCATAATAATCACAATGTCCAACAGTGATTTCTCAACACGATCAAACGCTATTAATTATGAAAGAGGATGTCTCCCAGACCAACTTTGCCGAACAGAGTACTAGTCCAGAGTACTAGTTAGAGGGGGTTAAAGTATTATGGTTTCAGCTGGAGGTGCAATTACCTTATCCAAAATATCTTATCAAAAATTACGCCAAATGAAGTTTTTGAGCTCGGACTTCCCCTACAGAATTTAATAAGGAATTTCTTTGTGGTAAATATCAATTAACAATGCAGATAGAGGGTTAAAATGTTCTAGAAAATTATTTGCCATAAAATTTCACTAGGGGTCCCCTCAGACAAAATCTTTGTGCGAATAACGCAAAAGACCACAGGATATAATAATCACAAATTACGCCATGAAATATGCAACAACTTTTATATGTATATACATTAGATGCACTTTGGATCCTCCCTCTAGCACCGGAATATGAAAATAGGGTGTCGTAGAGTAAGTTAATTAACGAAAAGTTAACTTTTACAAAAACTGGATGGGGCTACTCCAAAAACAGCGCGATTTTCAGGAATATCAAGGCAAGTTTAGATTTATGTATGAAAAAAGTTATGATTTTGCACAAGAAAAAAATTTATATCTACCTATACGTAGAGTTAACCACTAAAGCGAATAGCGTATTCAGTTTTTAGTGCACTTCCCTGGGAAGGCAATAATGATTATTTCTGAACGATAAATATATCACTCAAGTAATAAGTGTTATTTCTGATCAAAAAAATAAAACTAAAAAAATAATGATTATTTCTGAACGATAAATATATCACTTAAGGAATAAGTGTTATTTCTGATTAAAAACAATAAAACTCAAAAATTAATGATTATTTTTGATGAAATATAAAAAAAAACATATAATGATTAAGTGGCGATTTTTATTATAAAACTCATAATAATGATTACGGTCCCTGAAGCCAATGCGTTGATGGCGTTGCTGGCATAAATTTGTAATTCAAGTGACAGTTTTGTGTTTCGATGAATTCGATGAATTAATATTGAATTGTTAAGGAAGTTGTTTTATGAATTTCACTTTTTGTCTTCGAATTGTTTAGTGAAATTAATGAAGTGTTTGCTGGAGTGCTTTTTAATCAATAATTCAATTTATGTGGGGTTAATGGTTTTTGATTTTCTAAAAAAAAAAATTCATATTTATCTACAGGCTGAGAAACGGTTTATAATAATTGCTTCTTATGCATCTGCTAAAATATATTGAGATGGTATATTTACTAAAAACTTGAGATTGAATAAGAAAAAAATTTATTCTGGTAAATAGCACTTTCAGGAAAATGCTAACAGTTGCTAGTGCTAGCTGCAGCTGGAGCTAGTGAAACTTAGACGCTGCTCGAAATGGATTATGTCTTTTATTATTAATCACACATTTCCTAGCTAAGTAATGCATCAGCTGAAATACTCGTAAATATTTCCAAAAACTACATAAGTTACATAACTTTTGCTTTCTAACTAATTTATTACCACAGCAAATGTGCAAAAGCAACAACACTTAAACGTCGCAAAGCCACATTTAAATCATCTATTTTAGTGCTCCACAACGAAAATTCAATAACAGCGATTTAAATACCAGTAGCAAATCCAATTATTCAACAGAAAAAAATAAAAGAGTTAAGAAACTTGTTTAGTGAGTGACATTCAAAAAATTTAATTTGCTTAATTAATTGGACACACTTCCAAAAATAGCACTCGATTGGTCAGACTAACGATATAACTAATATGTTCTCAGCATTTAAAATTAGTTGTCATTGGCGCGATTAAAAAACAAAACAAAAACAAAAAAAAAAATCAAAAAGCACAGAAACTAAAAAATCTTCAATACTTGTAGACTGTCTTTTGACATTACTTAACTATTAGCTGCTTCCCACACAGTTTTTTTGTGGATCTTTTTATTTTGGCTTGGAATATGAAAGTCATTTATTTTTAAGATTTTGAATTTCTATAATTAAAGTTAGAAAGGGAGTTTATAAAAAATTAATTTTTTTTAAAGCGCTAATAATATTACCTTATCGAATCACACGTGACCGTAAAAGACGGGTATAAAGATTTTAAAGATACATATTAGTTGTAATAACCCAGTGGTATGGAAGGAGTAAGAATTTTAAAAGCAGAAAATTTTAAAATATACAAAAAATAAAATTAAATAAAATTAAATAAAATAAAATTAAATATGGAAGGACTTGCTCAAGAAATTTAATAGAATTGTTGTTGTTCCACCAAATGTCGCTGTATTTAAATTTAGTGAGCTTAGAAAAGTGAGCTAATAAAGAACTTAAGTATTTCAATATTCTGGTTTTAAATTTTGAAAACAACTTTTTTAAGCTTAATGATTTTTTTAATATCAGCAAAAAGCATGTTTACCACAAAAATGAAAATATAATGGAATGAAACAAAATGGTTCGTGATTTGAAACGTCTACACGGTACGGTCATTCGTTATTCAGGTTGTCAACTCTAGTTTTGATTTTTCCTTGTTCATTAGAGCGTATCACGGTGTATGGAGGAAAAAAAAGTTGAAAATGTTCCCCCCCAGTTTGAATACTTACCTTATGAGGTTTTCAAAAAATTTTTTTTTAATTTTTTTGTCACCCTGTAAAAACAGCGAAATTTGTTTTTTTTCTATAATTTCTAAATTTTACGTTCGATTTTCAAAAGTGATACATTTTTAGAAAGGTATTCACCAAGGCAATATTTCATCCATAGAAACTTTTAGCCCATCATGCCAAGTTCAGCTTTTTGTTCTATTTTTACTAAATCCAACACCCTGTATTTGAAAAAAAAAATTGTTTCCTGAATACTAAGAAAAACAAGTAAGAGCGCGGCTGACTTCGGACGTACCAAAGACTGCATACCTTTCATGAATGGGGAAATGAAAAGTTGCATAGTCTGATATTGTTTAATTTATACTTTCAATTCTCTGGGTAATTTATACAAAGATTCCTTAGAAAAAGAAGTGTCATTATTTAGATGGAGAAGTTATACCCTAAAATATATATATCTGAACAATCGGTTGTATGGCAGCTATATGATATAGTGGTCCGATTCGGCCGATTCCGACAAATGATAAGCTTCTCCTAAAAATACACTCACATTCCGAATTTCATGCAGATATCTCAAAAATTGAGGGACTAGTTTGCGATTAAACAGACAGACAGACAGACAGACGGACATGGCTTAATCGACTCAGCTCATGATCCTGATCATATTGGTATATATTTTCGTAGGTCTGCAACGCCTCGTTCTAGTACTTTCACCATTCGTGTTTCGGTACAAAGTTATAATACCATTTCATTCTCATGAAAGGTATAATTAGGAGAAAAGAATTGAAATGATAAAGAAGAGTTAGCAAAGTTTTGTAATTAAAGATATATTAGACGGACAACTTAAGTGTTATGATCAGAGAAGAAGGTGGAAAGAATTCGCCTATAATTGTTGTGGTTTAGAGAGTTCCTCACAGCAGCTGGAATATAATTCCAAAGGCGTATGGTGTTGACGAAGAACAGCCTGGTTGAGGCAACGTAGTTGAAGCTTGGTACTACTAACGTGCATGAGCGCTGTTTGCCTCAGGTTGCGTAAAGTTCCATACACTTTGCCCACATGATCGGCCGCATTAAGATTGGAGTTCATTATGATACCAAGGTTTTTTACCTAACTGGTAGTCTTCACAGTTGAATTTCCCATAACTACATATCTCTGCATATCTCTGGTATTTTAAGCATTGAAACATCTCTTTTCGCAACAGGTAATATATGAGTTGAATTTTTTGAAGTGAGCCACCTAAAATTTTTCGGCGGCCATGTATTTTAATGAAAGTGGGTAGTATGGCTCACAACGCTTAAACAAAAATACGTATTTAACGATTTTTCGAAATTCGAATTATTTTCAAAGTTATAGCTATCAACACTTTTCGAAGTTCCTCGGTTTTTGCCGATTTTCTCACGATTGGTCAAACCGATTTTGCTAAATTTTTATATATATATAAAAGATGATATCTTCTAGCAAACTGCATTTCTTATTTTTGCAAATAATTTTTTTTTTGCAAACATTCGCAATTTTTATGTTCTGGACCACGGTCGGATGGCGCCTTTGTATGATGTGGTTGGGCATTCCATTAGTAACTATTAGCAAAAAAAAATTTTGGGGCACTTTAAGGGAGCGGGAGTTATGCATGCTTTAATTCATTATTCGTAGTACTTAGTAAGTAAAAAAAAAATTCATACAAAAATAAAAAGTGTAAAAATGTAAGTATCCCGCGCCTTTAAAGTGCCCCAAATTTTTTTTTTTACTAATAGTTACTAATGGAATGCCCAACAACATTATATCCCATGAATGGTATAAAAAGAATATTTACCTGCATATAATGAGGAAATAAATGTAATGCATTTATGCTAAATCTTTTCTTGGCTCTAATTTTCTGTAACGTTCTCGGCTACTTACTTTAGCGAGTATATAACCTAGGCGTTCCTCGTCGGCAACTTCTGTACAAGAATCACTTACTACCTGTTCAAATCGCTCAGTATTTAGAGAATGGCATATAAAATCTGAGTAAATTAATAGGTTATAATTAGTATAATTAGTATCAATCACTGCTGTTTTGAAATATTAATCAGGTATTTTTATAGCATCATTAGAATTTTGTAGTTCCTGCAGGTGCGTATCAGAATAAAATTGCAAGCATGGTGGCTCTGTAATTCTAAATGAGCTCCAATCGATCATTTGAGTGTACTATGTACTTCTTCATGGCATTTCTGCTCTGAGTTGCTCTATGTTGCTCTATTTCGACAGCTGCCCTACTTTGCTCTGCTCTAACCTGCTCCGAACTTTTTTTTGTTCATTAAACAGAGCTAATATTAATAAGTAATAATCTTTTTTACTCATATAATGATGTCAAAACTAAATTCAAGGCTAAATTTACTTTATTATTAAGTTGGTGTCGCAGGTTAATGGCTTATATGGACAAAATATGACACGGGTTAAAACCTTTACAACAATATATTGCTCGTTAAAATCAAACACCAAATAGAAAAGTTATAAGCAAAAAACGAATTTCGTTGTTTTTACAGGGTGCCGAAAAAAAAAATTTTTCCATTTTTGAAATCTCCAAGGAGTAAACATTCGAACCAGAGGGGAACATTTTAAACTTTTTTTGGCGATACGCTCTATTGTTCATTAATGATATATTTGTTTATTTTTCCTTTTTTGTTTAGGTCTGTCAAATTTCGAGAGATTTCCGAAAAATTAGTAACGGCATAATTTAAGTGTAACTCGTTGGATTCACTCATAAGGTTTTGTATGGAATATAGTGCGATTCTACTGTAAATCATGATTTATAGATCTATATGTTAGGATAGGTTGGGTTGGCCAGGATACACTTATCCCTCACATAGAGCACATATGATAATTAGTGTTGCCAACATGGTTTTGGAGGCGTTATAATAAATTTCGAAGGCTAGACTTTGCAAGTTTTAGTATTTTGTGTACATATATTTATAACTTCTACCAAAAATAAAATATGATTTTCAATAAAATTTTTTGAATCCTGCTGGATCCCAATAGTTGCTGTGATTTGTTTGATTTTTGCCAATAACAAGTCCTACAAATTTAAAAAAAAATTACTCAACACGTGCAAGCGCTACACCTTTTCCAGTTTAAGTTCAGAAAGTTACAATTGAAGTTAATTTGGAAATTCTGAACTTCAATTGTAATTTTCTGAAATTCAATTGTAACTTTCTGAACTTCAATTGGAAATTCTGAACTTCAATTGTAATTTTCTGAACTTCAATTGGAAATTCTGAACTTCAATTGTAATTTTTTGAACTTTAATTGTAACTTTCTGAATTTAAACTGGAAAAGGTGTAGTAATTAGCAAAGTATACCAGACCAGCTTTGCCGAACAAAGTAAGTACTACTCCAGAGGGACTGAGGAGGGTTAAAGTTTCATAATTTTAGCTATTACTTTATCAAAAATAACATAAAAAATTGCTCAAATGAAGCTTTTTAACTGGGACTTCTTCTAGACAATTTAATAATGTATCAAAAAATTATTCGCCATAAAATTTCCCTACGGGTCCCCTCATACAAAATCTTCGAACAAGGAACCTAAAAGACCACATGAAATAATAACACTGGATCACAAAATGAAATTTTTTGTCTGTACTTTGGACGTGACTATCCTATCTATATGTAAAATCGGTCGCTGATTCCGAAAATCGGGTTCATTTTTAATTCTATGGGAAGGTTTTTGAGATATCGGAAATTTACCGTTATTTGGCCAATGGGTACACTTAATCCAGTATAACTCTTTAACACAGTGAGTTATATTCCTTAGGGTGACACCAAACGAAAGAAAATTAAATTTCCTTTTCATGGCTCCTATAACATTTTTCTCTAACTCTTATAGTTTCTGAAATATTGACGATAAAATTTTAATTTTTTCGATTTTTTACGATTTTTTGAAGAAAAAATTGACTTTGTCAGACAATATCTTTAAAACCAATGTCTTCACCTTCGGTTTTAATCTTTTACGTGAAGCTCCATTCCATTAGCAAAAAATAAGCTATCAACGAAGAAAATCCATGGTAAAATGGAAAAGTTATAGGCGATCAAGTAAATACAGCCAAGTCGCACAATGCCTCTACACGGGTATATTTTATGCATGTTATACCCGTAAATGGGCTTGTATCTACCGCGCTGCCAATGTGCTGCTACTGCAGATGTGTAGGTATTGGTACAATATGCATAGAATGTACGCGTGCGGAGGCATTGCGCGACCTGGCTGTATTTACTTGATCGCCTATAACTTTTCCATTTTACAATGGATTTTCATCGTTGATAGCTTATTTTTTTGGTAATAGAATAGAGCTTCATGAAAAGGAGTAAAACCGAAGGTAAAAGTATTGGTTTTAAAGATATTGCCTGACAAAGTCAATTTTTTCTTCAAAAAATCGTAAAAAATCGAAAAAATTAAAATTTAATCGTCAATATTTCAGAAACTATAAGAGTTAGAGAAAAATGTTATAGGAGCCGTGAAAAGGAAATTTAATTTTCTTTCGTTTGGTGTCACCCTAAGGAATATAACTAACTGTGTTAAAGAGATATACAGGATTAAGTGGACACATTGGCCAAATAACGGTAAATTGCCGATATCTCAAAAACCTTCCCATAGAATTAAAAATGAACCCGATTTTCGGAATCAGCGACCGATTTTACATATAGAAAGGATGGTTGCGTTCAGAGTATTTTTTGGCTGTAGAGCAGTGTAATCAAATGATCAAATTAAATTAACTGAAAGGAATTGTATGATTTCCGTTAAAAGAGTATAGACGCTTTATAGAAAATTGTCCTCATTTATTTTATTTTATTTTATTTTATTTTAATTTAACTTATATTATTTTATTTGGTTTTATTTTATTTTATTTTATCTTTTTTATTTTATTTTATTTTATTTTATTTTATTTTATTTTATTTGGCCCCTGTGGTGCTGTGGGTAGAGTGCTCGCCTGCTATGCCAGAGGTCTCGGGTTCAAACCCCAGTCCGAGCAAAACAACAAAAAATTTTTCTAATTAGTAAAAATGCAATTATTGGGTTTTTTAAGAGCAGCGGTCACCTCTCGGCAGTGGGCGGCATACCCTCCGAGTGTATTTCTGCCATGAAAAAGCTTAACACAAAAAATGCATTCGCCGTTCGGAACCGGCATAAACCTGTAGGTCCACCCAATTAGTAGGAAAAACAAAAGGAGCAAACCTCGAGTTGGGAGAGAAGCTCGATCATAAAACTCGTCAGAGTTATAATAGCGCCATTGTATTATTAGCTTAGAAATCCATACAAAAGTTTAGCGCAGATGTATATGCGCTTAAATAAAAATAGGGCTAATATTATTATTTTATTTGATTTTATTTTATTTGATTTTATTTTATTTTCTTTTCTTTTGTTTTATTTTAATTTATTTTATTTTATTTTATTTTGTTTTGTTTGGTTTCTTTCATTTTATAATATTTTATTTTATTTTATTTTAATTTATTTTAATTTATTTTAATTTATTTTACTTTATTTTATTTTAATTTAATTTATTTTATTTTATTTTATTTTATTTTATTTTAATTTATTTTAATTTATTTTACTTTATTTTATTTTATTTTATTTTATTTTATTTTATTTTATTTTATTTTATTTTAATTCATTTTATTTTATTTTATTTTATTTTAGTTTTTGTTTCACTCCTCAACTATTATAAAATGTAAACCATTACAACTGTATTCCAATGTTTCTCTTGTTTAACAAATTTATACCAGCACTGAGTTTTGCTGGGTAGTAAAATATTATAATGTACATGTGTACGTGTGTACTTTTGTATTTTTAAGTAGCTGTCTATAATTTCACGCCAAATTAATTTGGTGATGTCCAGCACAGTGGTTGTGAATTAATTGTCGTGTTACCAAATTTGGTCAAAGCGACGCAAGAGACTTTGAGTCTGGCTTAAATAGCCATATATACATATACACTTATGTAGTGGATAGTATATGTGTTTGTTTATACGAGTATGCATTTGTGTATGAATTGAATAGCCAAACATTTTTGGAAAATAATCACGGTAACACGATCGCAACATAGATTTTGAAAACTAATTAAGGTTGCTAATGACTGACAAAATGGAGACACGATGAACGAGCGAGCACCTGTGTGATGGCGTGCGTGCGTGGTCGTTGAGTGAAGCCCATTCACAGAACTAGTGTACTTATGTACATATATATTGCCAATAAATGTCTCTAAGTACATTAAATTACTTGTAAAACTGCGTCAGCTACAGTTAAATGCGCCATCCGTCCGTTGGCCCGTTCCCCTCTTATGCGAGGCACGCGCTTTTTGTTTCGATTTTTGGCGCTCGTCGTCGTCGTACACTTTCCGTGGCCAAAATCTGAACGTCTGTCCAGTCTTTATTGTTCACGCCCGTTTAGGCATTTGACAACGATTACAACAACGTCCACATATGGCACCGCCATCGTGGTAATTAAAACATTTAATATTATTAAGCATTTATTTATTGTGCGTTTTTGAGGCTGAAATACTTTAAGCGCTAATCGCTTAATTTCAAATTGTATTTTGATAACCAAATACGGTTGGTCTGGATTTTTGGATTTGATTGCTTGTCTATGAATGGGTATAGATGTTCATAATCGTATTTCGTTGACATTTTTCTCACGATCTACATTTGTATGTTGACTTTCTTTGAGAATATTTTAATGGATGATCGTGGTGAGTTGATGAGATCTACGAGCTTTACGCAGACATCGACATTGTTCAGTGAATAAAGATCCAGGTCATGTCGTGATAATGAATGAAGGTGCTTCTGCCCATTATGCGCTAATTAAGAAGATAATCGTGGTGAGTTTAGTAAGGCGGAGAGTTTTAATTTTTGCTTTTAACTGAAAGACATTTTTTTCTTCATTTCCAGTCTTCTTTTCCATTATAATAATTATATTATGTACATTTCTACTTTTCTTCGTTCTTTCCAGCACTCATATCGGAATTCTTCTATAGCACTCACTGCCTGATTACTTAAAGTCTAGAGTCTAAAGACTTACTCTGTACTTTAGATCAAACGGGACATTCGGATTTGGGAGATATACTTGAAAATTTTGTTTGCTATTTTAAGAAAGAATATGATAAAATGGCAGCAGTGCAGGTCTCCTATACGTGCAGGTCCCCCCTCCATGGGGGTGCCGACTGGTAATAGGTGCCACAAAGCCCCATGCGTTGTCGGGAGTTGTCTAGCTAAGGCCAGGCATCAGTGTCGTGTATTCTACCTCCTTAATAGCTCCGGTATGTGGAAATGGTTTTTGATCGTGGCCTCAGAGTAGGGAATGGATCAAGGTGTCATGCGTTTACTGTGTTCAGGATCATTCTGGCTGGGGGCCCCTATAAAATAGCACAGTCTCGTACGGAGCCCTCTGGGTGCCGGTCACATCCAGTTGTAACCAGCTACGCCGGATATCTGCCGGGGTCTGACCGACCCCTTTTCCGCAACTCGTGGCTTTTGCTAATGGAAAAATCAAAAGTCGGAAGGGTTTACGCCCAATATATAAGGGGTTCATGCGTTGCAGGGTCCTACTACTCTAGAGAGGATTCAAGAATGCTTCAGGCGCTGCCCAAGTCAAACACATCTTAAACAAACAAACATTAGGCTAAGGGGCGTCATCTGGTGGAAGTGGTGAAAACGGCCATCGACGAAACTTGAGGATGCAACTCGAGCGGGCCTTTCTTAACGCCTACAGCGCTTTCCCGGCCGGATGATAGGCTGCTCCAAAAGACGCCCGCAGCAGGCATAGGCGACGGCACAAACATATCCTGCAGGTCTGCTACCGCCTCCATCTGGTTTTAGCCTTCTCGAGAAATTGCCGAGAGATTCGGCTCTTAATCCAACCCAGCGGAGGAAGAACCTCCTGCGCCTCTGCGATATTAAGAGCCGAGCCCTGCCTGGCCAGCTATTTCCCTGCCTGATGACACACCACACTGCATCTTTCTAGGCTTGGGAAAATTCCGCGAATGAAGAAATTACATATAACATTTTTGATAATAAAAAAGGAGCTGCTTATATGGGAGACTTCAACATTTGGCCATTAGTTCACTGCATCTTCTTTTAAATGAAAAATTAGCCAAATGAAACAACACACATATGCACTTTATTTTTGTTGTGTAAAATGCCAAAATATAAAAAAGCAAACGCCCCCAACATATGCTACTTACATACATACATTCATACACAAATAAAACATAAGTACATATGAGTATAATTGCGCCAGCGTTGCCGTTTTGTGGGTAATTCCCCAAATTTGGGGAATTTTTTAATATTTGGGTAATTTTTGGGGAGTGCTATGATTTGGGGAATTTTGGGGAATTCGCCTTTTAACAGTTTTATATGAATGATAATACCAATAAAAAAATTAATTATTTTCATGAGTTGCTTTTACATTCGCATTGTGCGAAACTGTGCATGAGTTTTTGCAGCATTTATTTAATCTTGAAATACCGGCTGGCCGAACATGTACAAGCAAATTTCATAAGCCCATTAAAGTAAGAAGTTAGCTAGGAAAAAAATAATCAATTTTATACCTTTCATGAACATGAAATGGTATTATAACATTGTCGAAAGTTCCAGAAGTAGAAAAATTAGACCCACCAAAATATATACCGATATTATTAGAATCATGAGCTAGTTCCTCAGTTGTTAAGATACGCTGGTCATTTGTCGGAATCGGCCAAATTGGACCATTATAACATATAGCTTCCCTACAACAAACCATTTATTTTGGGTTAAAACTTCTCCACTTAAATTGCTAAGATCATTACAATATTTTTTTATAAATATTTGCATAAACAGCCCACCCTATAAATTAAAGAAAATCGGACTATTTAATGTTTCATTTCTCTCTTACTTGTTTTATGTTTCTTTATAACTTTTTTTAATCACACATATACATACATATATGCACATGAATTTAAAAATGCTAACCGTTATAAAGTAAAATAAATTTCAAAATGCTTGTTTATTGGAAATTTCTTGATAACACTACCCGACAAAAAAATATCCTCGACATTTGATTCCTATGTATTCCTGCTGATTCCAAATGTGTAATCAAATGATTCAAAAGTAGAACAGTTTTCGAGATATTTTGAAATTTCAGTTATCAGAAAAGGAGGATTACTAATCTGTCAATATCTCCGCCATTACCGTCTTGAGTTTTATGTTATTTCATTTCATTTTGAGAGGATGAATTACCCTTTCCAATTCCACATAAAATCGACATTAAAGTGACGGAATTATGGCGCACAAAAGATTTGTTTTTATGCAAAAAATAAGTTAAATACAAGATGTATAAAATGTCGAGGATATCAAAATTTTTGAAATTTTGTCGGGTAGTGTAATTTGAAAATTTGTATGGGGAATTTTGGGCAATTATGGGTAATTTGAATATTTTTTTGGGTAATCTTAAGAATTTAAAACGGCAACGCTGAATTGCGCCCATCGAATTGTCAGCGAAAACTAGTATTTTTTTTGGCATTATCGCAAATTACAAATCTTTAATTAAGCATTATTTCTCCCCAGTGCATTGCAATGCACTAGCTAAGACGGGAAGTATGAACATAAAACAATTGCAAAAGTCATCGATATTAGATGCTGCAATTACAATTGCCCATATCAAAAATGCTGGTGGTGGTGGCGGTGGACTCATAAAATTACAGGTACAAATACCTAATACGTTACATTGTATGCCGACAGCGCAAGAGAGCGGCACATTTAGTTGACTTTAAATTAGAAAAAAGGCTAAAAGTGTACATAAGTACTCGTATATTTGGAAAAAAATTCAATCGTGATATGAATAAGAAAAAATTTTCGCGATTCATATCTTGTCACATGCGCATTAAGCAACAAGGACCTGCTGCCGCTGCAGCGCGAGCTGTTTGTTGTTGTTGGCGGCGGTGGCGGAGACTCTTGTTGGTGCTGCTGTCACAATTTCTGCTGCCTCGCCTGCCTGCCTGTGCCATATACACACACTTTTGGTGCGCTGCTGACGTTGCACTCATTCATTGTTAAAATTAAAGTGCATGCGCTACTGCTTGCTCGCTTCCACGCTTATCTATTTGATGCAGCGCTGCAAGCTTCGCTCCAAACTCGCGCGGCTGATTGGCGTCGCTTTGCGCTAAACAATTCACCGGCTAACTTTTCAACTTACCGTAAATCGATAATACTTTGTTTTGGTTTTTTTTCTTCGAGCGCTTATTACTCCGGCTGTTTGCTTGTATGTATGTATGTATGTATGTATGTATGTATTCCTGCTCGTCAGCCGGCAAGTAACGTAGCCGCTTACTTATTTACTTAACTCTTTTTTGCTTGCTTGCTTGCTTACACCCATTTTTCAGGTGCATTGTTGTTGGCGTCGGCAAGCGGGCGACATCCACTTGTCGCAAAGCATCATTAAACTATTTGTACTACAAACGTTCATGTCGACGAGCGACTGGCTGGTTTTCGAAATTTTATAAGGAAGTTATATGATTTATTGAGATAGCCCTAAAAGTATTAAGGCTTCATTTGATATATTGCATTTGAATGTATGAGCATACATGCATACCTACAGACAGGTGGGAGCACTATTAGTGGCGGCCCTAAATTGGCCATTTATGTAATTTTCTTTGCTTTATTATCTGAAAGTCAGATTCTCATTCACATATGTACATTAGGCATATAGCTTTTTACAATTTTTGCAAATACGAAAAACGGCATACCATAGTCGAATAGAGCATAAAAAAATATGAACTCCATTACTTTTTTTTTTTTTGCGAAATTGCAAAAAAGTTTCCGCGCAAAACGAAATTACTTTTTATCAGAACTGCTGAAAAAAACAAAAAAAGTTTTGTACAGTGTACACGTTTTTCTTCATGATAATAGATATTTACCTTAAGGTCTATTAAAAGAAATGTGGAAATCATCACATACTTTAAACTTAAAACTTATTTCATATAACAATTGACAAAAATGTAAAAATAAAAATATTAAAAAAAAAAAATTAAAAAAAAATCTGACTTTTTTTAGAAATCCATTTTTGCGCTGAACGTTTTTGAACCGTAATCACATAAAAAAGTGATATTCATTACTTGACAATATTTGCAACCACGTGGTGGTATGCCAAATTTTTCGTCAAAATTTGTTATATGCCTACTGTACATATGTACAAATTTTATGTAAAAATAAAATAGTGGTTTCGTAACTTTTTTTTTTCAAATTAAATCTGAAAATAAACAATTGATTTCTCCGAGAGAACAAGCTATGATGTTCTATCTTGAAAGCCTTACTTCTTCGCTGTGATTGGCTGTTTAAACAAGATACACGTATATGTTGTTGGTGGGCTAACGAGTCATCAGAACTTAAGTAAACACATTGAATAACTTAAATAGTAAACACATTTCAATAGTAATTTAAAGAAATTCGTAAAATTAAATGAACGAAAATATTTAGGCAAGCCGGGATTTTCGGTTTGAATAAAGCGTCCGCCACTGGTATGTACATGCATACATACAGGTGGAAGCGCTATATCATACCCACGTATTTAATAAATTGACGCGGATATAACTCTAGCGAGTTTTAGACCGAGTTGCCGAATTCGGGGCGTGCTATTTAATATTTTTTGTTCCTACTAATTGGATGGACCTACAGTTTTATTTTGGCTATGAAAAATTAGGCAAAAATTAGGTTCTAATTAATCTAGAGTTGCCAACTGTATACAAATGTACATATAATATTTCCGAAACAGTGCAGCGACAAGTTTTAGACCAAACATTTATTCAACAGTGGAAAGCTATCCTTCTAACTGCAAGTATTTAGCTCTATAAATATTTTTTTGAATATGAGTCAAGTCAAATACAAAATCATATCAAGTCTGGCATTCCATGTAGTCTGTCACATTGAAATGAACTCGTGAATCTTCACATGCAAATAACGATTCTTTTAACGACTATTAAAATGTTTTTATTTTTATAAAATCTGCTAATTAAACTACAAAAAACCTCTTATTATTTTTGTTTATAGTGTGGTCGTCGTATGTACATTTCTAGTTTAGCTAAAACTGCCGAGATGCGACAGCATTGACGTTTAATTAGGAAATAGACAATAAAAATAATAAAACTGATCATCAAATGTGTCGGCGATCATAAATGTTAGCCTCGCTTAGCTCTTTTTTTTCTTTCTACCTTGTTATGCAAAAGATTTATTGACTGATTAATCATAAAATTTTGACAGACGCGCGGGCGATCACGAGCAGACATTTGAATATTAAATCAGATGTAATGACGCTGGACTGATGGGCAGTCTTAAAAGTGCAGAAAAAATATGAAGATGTGTTTTCACGTGAATGAATCACTAACCTGAATTTAGTTATTAGGTAAATATGTATTAGTTATGCAAGGAAAAGGAGATTCATGTAATAATAAAATTAAACTAATGCTCTAATAATGTGCATATTGGGCCGAATTAATAAATGTTTCATAAATGGGTTTGTTAGTTCCATTGTTACAGTCACTTGAGCAACAGATGGAAATTGGTACAAATACTATTTAGGCATAGAATAATAAATTTTTTTTCAGTAGACATTAAATTAATAGTCAATCCAGAGTACCAAAAATGTTGCCGTTAAATGCTAAACTTGATGAAGAAATGCAAATAAAAATAAAAATTTATGCAAAATTTATTCAATTGCAACAAACGCATTCCTGAATATTTATTTCTAGGAAATGCAGAGGTACACATAAGGATTTACATATGCACATACATACATACAAGCATATATGTATAAGTATGTAAATATAAATACACATTTTCAAATTTCAACAGTTAGCCCCTTTTAACCTCAAGCCAACTTTGTGTACTATCTTAAACTTCAAATCACAAGCAAGCAATCAAAAACGATTTAGCATCGTCGTGGATATCAACACAAAATCAATAAAAATCTTTTACTCAAGCAAGCAGAAGATCTTTTAAAGAGTGTGTGTATGTTCAAACATTTCGAAAATTGCTTGGACACTAAAAAAACTAAAAAAAAAACTCCACAGACAAACGAACAGATCGACAGACAGAGATTCATAAAAAGTCCATGCAAAAACGGAGGCGGAGGCTGGCTGGCACCGGCGCTAGCGATCTTCGTATTGATATTGACTCTGTAATGCCCAAGAGTTCCTTTTGATAGCTATGCATTTTTATGTACAAATGTATGTGCAAATATGGCTGGCAAAAACGAAAATTATTTCTCACCATTCATCTGTAAAATTTCGCATATTAAGTAAGTACAACCCAAAATTATCACAATAGGGCATCAACACTTTTGGCGTGCGCGCGTTGCCAGTGCGCCGCTGTTGCGGTGAGGCTGGCGAGTATAGTGCGAATGAAACAAATTATGTACATGCATTTGCACAGTGGGACGAGAGTGAAAGAAAATTGGTATAAATAAAATTTTTAAAATAATTATTTCATTAAAATGAAATGAAATGAAATAAAAAGTAAGATAAAACAATACGAATTACAAAAATTTGAAAGGAATACATAATTCGATTAAGTATTGATTATTATCGTCCACCGTATCCCTTACATATTGCAGTCACTTAACATGAGAATGTCATTACCAAATGAACGAAGAATAAAGAAAAACGATTCGTGAGGTATACCTTGCAGAGAAGTTGCTGAACATACATAAAATGTCTTGATATTTTCAAGCTATAGAAGCTTTTATCCAAAGACGTAAAATAAATTATTCGACAATTACGCAAAAAAAATCCCCAGTAGAACTTGGAGTCATGGAATACTTGCAAAGGAGTACTCCCGGGAGCAGATGTAAAAGACCTAAAACATTCAAGTTGAGTTGCTCTCAGACTGTTTTAAAGAAGAAGAAATACAGTATTAAAAAAGAAAGCATTCATCGGATGTTCTAAACTCTAAGTTAAGCCTTTGGTTTTCCATAAGATAATTCACTGATTTCAAACTGCAGGTATAGGTTAGGGTAGATTAGATTGAGGTGGTTGGCTCCACAAATCAAGAAAGCGGATGCACACGCGTTGCGATACCGCAAAGGAGCTCTGATTTTCTAGGTCTTTAAGAGTCTTTCCGAAAAGTTAACTTGGGAACACATAAAGCCAAATAAGCAGATTTGCTTCATGATACTCGAAGAAATTCTCCGCCAGATGCTAGAAGATTGATTGAAAAAAACAGTGATACCTGCCAATTAAGAGCGCAAGACATTGATATGGATAGTGTTCGACTTTCTCTATTTTTTTTCGACGTCACTGTAACTGCGAGGAAAATCACTGCTGGCCCGACAATTACAGTCAATCGATTGCAGAACATCTTTCAGAGAAGCAATTGAAGAGTTATCAATAATGCGTAAAAGTAGTCAAACCAGTAATGAGTGCCTTCTGATATATCTTGATCTTAGAATTAGGTTACCAGCTCACTGGTTTAGCACGATTTTTCCTGGTTTTTGCCGAGTAGTTCTCTGTCCTGATCAATCCTCAAATTGTGAATTATTTTTTTTTTTTGGCTTGTGAGGAACAGTGTTGTCAGAAGAAAAATCTTTTTGGAAGTAAAACCAAGAAAAAAAGTTGCTAGAAAGAGCTAGATTTATTTAAGCAAATCTAAACGACCTGAAAAAAGAGTTAGATTTAGCTCCAAAATGGCAACACTGGTGAGGTGTTGTGATATGCGTCCTGGTTGTCAGTTTCAAAATTATGGCAGCGCTATCTCAGAAGTAGATGCTGAATTTTTGCCGGATATTTATGAATCCGCTGATATACACTGAAAAAAAAAACAACTTGCTAATATTATGGAAAAGCGGGAAAGGCTCGCAAAAGACATATTTTCATTATTTTGATGTACAATTTTCTTAAAATAAAGGAATAAAAAAAACGTTTTAAAGCAAGTTGTATTGAAAGTTCCATAACCTTATTACCCAATAAACACAACGGATTCGCCTCGAATTCGCGTCGGATTCGCTTTCTCTGATTATATTATCGCGGCAATAGTTCGCGGCGATAGATCGGCGAATCCGAATTCGTAGGGATGTCACCTATCACTAGCGATTCGAATTTTTTATCATTAGCGATTCGAGAATTTTTAATTTCTCTGATCGTTGGCGATTCGAAAATTTGTTCATTAGCGATTCGAGATTTTTTTATAATTGGCGTTTCGAAAAATTAAAAGTTCAGAATTTTGTTTACTAGCAATTGGTTAAATCCAGGGACCCATAATAATCATTATTCGTTATATTTTCAGTGAAAAAAATCAAATACTTGCAAACATCGCAGAAGAGTATTCCGAATCCACTATGATCGAAAAATTTTAAGCGATATCCATAAAAATTAAAAATAATCATTATTTTTTGAGTTTTATTTTTTTGATCAAAAATAAAACTTATTCCTTGAGTGATATATTTATCGCTCAGAAATAATCATTATTTTTTGAGTTCTTTTTTTTTGATCAAAAATAACACTTATTCCTTGAGTGATATATTTATCGTTCAGAAATAATCATTATTTTTTGAGTTTTATTTTTTTGCTTAGGTCGAAAAACTCAAATTTTCTCTGAAGTGCTCTGGAACATAATTACTAAAAAATTCCCATCGATATAACTTCGTGAATGAGTGAAATTTTTGATCGAAAATATAAAACTCACACAATAATGATTATTTCTGAACGATAAATATATCACTCAAGGAATAAGTGTTATTTCTGATCAAAAAAATAAAACTCACACAATAATGATTATTTCTGAAAGATTAAATATCGCTCAAGGAATAAGTGTTATTTCTGATCAAAATAAATAAAACTCAAAAAAATAATGATTATTTTTGATGAAATATAAAAAAACTCAACATATAATGATTAAATGGCGATTTTTATTATAAAACTCACAATAATTACGGTCCCTGGTTAAATCCGTATAAAATAATACTAAGCATTTAAAATATTTTTATAAGAACTATGATTTTTTAGTGCAAAACAATTTAAAAAAAATTAAAAAAATAATATCGCGAAAATTGATTTACTGGAACTTGCAGCGAACTCGAGGCGAGTCCGAGAAATTACATTCGCGAAAATCTGCTTTCGCGAACTCGCCTCGAATTCGCCGCGATATCATCCTCGCGTCTGTGTTTATTGGGTATTTTTTTTTTTTTTTTTTGAGTTTAGTGGAAATTTTGAAGCTTGTGTGTGAAAAATTACGAAATTCAAATTATTTCCCCTTTTTGCTAAATTTTTATCCACCGTGCAAGGAAAAGAAATATTTGCGCTCAATCGACTATAAGCGTGCGTGTATATGTATTAAAATAAACATATCTGGATGCGCCCGATGTCGATCGTAATCATTAAATTATATTTTTCTGTTTTTTTTGTTTGTTTTTTTCTTTCGTTTTTCACTTACCACATCATCGGCCATTGAGCATCTCAAAAATCTTTTGCGGATTGTGGCATCATCATCCTTTGCAGATTTGTAAGAAATGCAAAAGCGCAATGCCGCATATGTTCCCTATAAGTAAATTTGTATAGATAGAGGATATAGATGTATGTATGTATTTACTTACTTGAACATATTGGCAGTTGGCTTTTGCCATTGACGACAATTGCAATTGCCTTCATTTGCACGTTTATATTTATGCATGTATGAACATATGTTTGTATGTTTGTTGTTGGCATCTTGGTAAGTTTGTTTGTTCTTTGCCTGTTGGATTATAATAATTTAACATCATCATAATAAAACAATCAACGCATGAAAGTGCGCGCAGGCGCCCATGCGCATCTAGCCATTTGGGGGCCGTACCAAAATCCAAAATGTGCAGGGTCGACCGACCGACTCGCAGACAGACCGTATGACTGGCCTGTGTGTATTTATGCATGTACAGATATAGATACATGTGCGTGTGCAATGCACGAACGTTTGACTTACTTTGCTTGTCGTTGTTGTTGCTGTTGTTGCTGCATTTGGCCAATGCATATTTTCGCCCTGTCTGTATGTTTGTACGTCCGTGTGCAGTATTTACATTGTGGTTACATCCCACACTTTATTGCCACAATTGCTTATGATTGCTGTACAGCGGAGCGCAGCTTTTAAGGGTAGACGATAAATTGAGAGGTCACTTGCCAAGCTCGCCGATTTGTATGTATGCAACGTCAAGTGCCATATGCCAACCTATAGGAACAATTCTTCGTTTCTCTAATGAAATCCTCTTCCTTTGGTTTTTTTTTTCACTTTTTCTGAACGCGTCTTTTAGTGTTTTTTTGTTTTTGCACGTTGAAAGCTCACAAACTTCGGCATCTCGGCATCTAGAATCCGCCGCTCGATGTTTGCTGGTGGCAGATGGTTGCTTGATGTCGGATAGTGCCACACGGCTTTGTATGTTTGTCTGGCTGGGGCTATAGCGCCAACGTAATTGATGTGCTCGCCTGACCTGTGGGAGTTTTTAAATCACAGAGATTATCTCTAACCAAGACAATTGTAAATGTATGCAACTCAACGCTCAGTTACGCCTATTAAATAATTTTTGGTTTGTTTTCTTTTTTAGCATTTCCTATGAGTTGATTGTATTATTTTAAGATGATTTTATTGAATTTCTTTTTTCAGAATAAGTAAGAATGAATTCAATAGCCGGAAATGTGATGAATGAATTTCTTGCTATCTACCCCTTATTCCAACCGTATTTACACATATGCATACATACATATATTCTGTTGACATCATAGTAATTTAAAGATCTTCAGTTTTTCCTTGAGAAGAGAAGATTCAATGATGTTCTGCCCGAACAAAACCACCAGTATTTTTTTCAAATTATTAACCTTTGCTTTTATTAAAATCTCAATTGAACGCCATTCGCCAATATTTATTACAAACGAATTTTGTTGTATCGAGGCCTGAAAATGTTTAGTCCAGCTTTGCTCTACTCGTCTTCCTTTAAAATTATATACAGCTTCATAATTATGTCAAATACTTGGTTTTGGAGGTACAGAGAAATTGCTTTCGCTTTATTTGAAGGTGTGGCCCGGCTCAAATGTATATGTATGCTGAAACATCATTCCTCTGTACCGGAATTACAAAGAATTAAGACTTCATTTACTCTCAGCGTACGACACCGGCGACACACATATATATGTATATATTCTAAGATTTGCCAAAATTGTCATATAAACCATCTGTAAAAGATTCGTTAAGACTGGTTGACAATCTGTCGAGGTGACCAATAATATTGAATGGTAATGCAAATCAATTTTTCACTGAGTGGCTGGGCAAAACCCTGGTTTTACCTGTATGTTTGTATGTAAAAAAATTACGTATACGTAGTGTAGGCGCGTCTCAAAGTACATAGGGTGTTTTTTAGCTTGCTATACCTTTCAAGAGAATGAAATGGTATTATAACTTTGTGGCAAAAATCAAATCTTGAAAGTACTAGAAGGAGGCGTGACAGACCCATCAATATATATACCGATATAATCAGAATCATGAGCTGAATCGTTTAAGCCATGTCCGTGTGTCCGTCCGTCCGTCTGTGTGAACGCAAACTAGTCCCTCAGTTTTTGAGATATTTGATTGAAATTTGGAACACGGGTGAGTTTTGATTCTCAATCGATCCTTTGTCGGAATTGGTCGAATCGGACCACTATAACATATAGCTCCCATACAACCGATTTTTCAGATATACACATTTTGGGGTATAACTTCTCCCTTTTTACAGCTAAGGACACGAAACTTTGGTATTTGTACCCATATTGACCCAAAGAAGGTTACCGAAAATTATCAAGATCGGACCACTATAACATATAGCTGCCATACAACCGATTGTTCAGATATAAAAAAATTACAATAAAAGTTTAAGTAAATTGTGTAAATGCATGTATGAAGTTGGAATAAGTGTTAATAAGTGTGAAATTCATGTGAATATATGTAAATATATTAATCAACCGGTCGCGAGAAGCCACAAACATGGCGTGAGTCCATTGCATTTTCCACCGGGATTAAATTGCTGGTATATGCAAAGAAAAACTTCAGAGAAAAAATTGTGAAATAATGATAATAACAGTGATTTAAATACGTGTATGTAGGTTTTGGAAATTAAAATATATTTTCACCAAAGAATAATAATGCATTTTCTGAAGTTGATAACTATTGTTTGACTACTATAAAAAAGCAACTAACGAATTATGAATGTGTATTACCAACAATTTACAATTTCAGTAAAAACTTTCGTCTCAATAAAGACGCATTCAAATAAATATTGCAGGTGGTGGAAGGTCGGCTTCAGTATAATGCGCCCGCCATATTTATTTTCAAACCACTAGGAATGTTTCAATGAATCCTTCAGGAAAAGTTCTGCGAATGATAATTTTACTAGTTATAACACTCCCGACTACGCAAAAATACTGTGTTATTAATGAACTATAATGGCGTTTTCTTTTCTACAAAAAAATGTTGCCCTCCTATATCCTAATTATCGAATTACGTAACGTGACTTTCTATAAAATGGCTTATTTTGTAGATAATGTTGCTCTCTTACTTAGTTAGAAGTAAATGTTCGGTGAAATTACCAGACAGACATACAAAATGGCTAAGAAAGCCAAACAGGGCAACATTATTTCGAGAAAAGAAAACGCCATAAGTTTCCGCAAGATTTCGTTTGCATTTTAGTGATCTATCGCCAAAAAAAAGAAACGAAAAATTCCGGTGCCGGGTACATTGTTATTGAAATTTTCCCCTGTTTTTGTATACAATTTGCTTTTATGTAGTTCAAAACAGACCTGTTATTTAATGATTAAAAATTTTAATGATTATTAATTAAAGCATGTTTTGTTGTTGTAACTATTTAATGATTAATTACGATTACTTTCACCTTTTTAATGATTAAAAGTTAATTAAATTATATAAAAAAATAATTAATCGATTAATTATTTTTAATTGCACAATTATTTAGATTATTTTCAATTATTTTTAATTGCATGATTAACGCAATTACTTGATTATTTTCAATTATTTTTGATTTTTTTTAATTGCATGATTAATACAATTATATGATTATTTCAAATTATCTATGATTTTTTTAATTGCATGATTAATTAATTAATCGATTAATTATTTTTAATTTTTTGTTTCTTTTCAAATTTGTTTGTGAACAAAACATACATACATATATTCATACATACATATGCACGTGCATACATACATGTGCTGAGAGTATGCTGTGCGTTTAAACCCGTATCGGATGAGGCCGCACTAGTAATTGCCAGTCTATACTGCTGACGCAGTTCCTATCTCTACACGGTTGTTTCAAGGCCCATCTCTTTCGCTTTAAGCACGAGTCGAACCTAACGTGCGAAGACGATGCATACCACGTATTCTTTGAGTGTGCAAGATTTTACGAATCTAGAAACAAGTTCCGTAGAATATTTGGATTAGACTATACACCTGAGTCGTTCGTGAAGCATATGCTAGAAAGCAAGCCAAAATGGACTGCAGCGAGTTATGTAATAGCACACACCATGAAAACACTAATAAGCCTAGAGAGAATAGAGCGAGGCAGTGGCGACTAAATTGGCACTAATTGTATCCCTCTAATCATAGGCACCTCAAGTGGAACGGATACGTAAGTACAGGAGCTCGGCCTCCTGTATCCGTCATTGCGCGTGGTACGGAGCTTTGGCCTCCGCAGACCACGTAACAGTGACCACTTTTGTAAAAAATAAATGGGTGAAGCCTTTTAAGGCAGACTGAGGGCAATAACGCGACCATTACGGACTTTCGAGCCTGGTGCTCAACCACCCGATGGTAGCCTGACGGCAGTACCGGGGCGTTCGGTACGATGACAGTAGAACGTTTAGTGCGGTTAGAGTCCCGCACTGAAAGGGTAAAGGCTTACGATACTTCCTCCTCGTTAAAAAAAAAAAAATATATATATATATGTATACACATACATACATGTGCACATGCATACATACATACACACATTCATGCGCACATACAAACACACATACATGTATATATGTACATACCTATTTTCAAAAATAATTTAAAATAATCATATTAAAGAAAATAATCGCACAATTGAAAATAATCGAGCAATTAAAAATAATCATACAATTAAAAAAATTTTGGCAATTAAAAATAATCAAACAATTAAAAATAATTGGGCAATTAAAAATAATCATGCGATTAAAAAAAATTATGTGATTATATGATTATTTCCGATTATTTTTTTAATGGTTAGTAATCATGATTTTTTTTACAATTTTTTTTATTTAATCGATTATTAATTGTCCGCTTAATGTAAGACAATTAAAATAATCATTAAAATTAAAAAATCCAAAAAAATTAATCATTATTAATTTTAATCGGAATTTAACAGGTCTGGTTCAAAATAATTCTATGAAAAACAGAAAAAAGGACAAGGTAAAGATTTCTTTCACGCAAAATTAAGACTATTATTTTTATTTTCAGCCTCTAATTAAATTTACGCTTGTTTACTTAAAGTAAAAGGATTGCTTTGATCCCTTAAAAACTTTCTCTCGTTTATCAGATTCCTTTGCTTTTCTTCCTCCACTAATATAGCTGCTTTCGCAATAGATTCCATTATTTTATTATTTAAATAAATAGTTTTTAGTAAAATAAACTAACGATGTATTTGCTTTTATCAAAAAGATAAGAAACGTCAGAAAATCCCGCTCAATTCCGCCAGCCAGATTTAGAAAGGTAGGCGCATACGTGAATTCAGAACTTTAATATTGTAATTGGTATAGTTTAATGTCAAAATAATGTTTCGCCTTGGTTAAAACCTCGCTTGGGACTCGCCCATTCCTGTTGGCCATAGTGTGAATTTGCTTTGATTTTGACATTACACTGTACCTTTGTAAATAAAAAAAGTAGTTTCTGAATTCGCCGCTGCGCCTACCTCTCTTGAATTTCGCATCAGTACTTGGCAACACTGCTTCGAACACAGTTCACATATTTGGCTACACTGAACTTCGAACCGTCGGGGTTGCTGATGCCATTTTCGATGAGTTCGGTACCGTGGCTTTCGGCATTTCGGTGCCGTCGACGGCGTTGGTGATACACACATAAATATCGCTCAAGGAATGAGTGTTATTTCTGATCAAAAAAAAAAAATAAAACTCAAAGAATAATGAGAAAATTTTCTGCTAAAAATAAACTTTTGTTTGGATTTTTCTCTTCATCTTCTCTCCACCATTATTGTTTTTGTTGGCTTTCTCAAAAAAAAATGTTTTCTTACAAAAATTTTTTTAAAAGCAAGCAAGTTTTTGAAACCACAGCGCCGTTTTTAAATCAATTGTTGGATCAAAAACTTTGCTGTAAAAACAAATACTTTTGCTGTTGAATCAAAGACGGAGATTCAACAGCCGAAAGTTGTTGATTTAACTGCGGGTATTTTTTTCAGAGTATTCCTGGGGATCGGAAAAACTAGTCAACTAGTATTTTCCTTGCTCAACCAAAGGCAACGTTTCATTTCATATAAGTGCTGTTGCATATAGTATGCTCTTTATACCAAATGCTTCATGAACCATCTGAGAATTGCAGTAATATGCAAAGCCTGTGGCAGTTGAACGAACGAGAAATTTTCATAGATGTTTTGCCACTTCGAAGTTGTTTACAAATCAACGAGTGTCTTATAACGGTCGCTCAATTCACTCCTTCTGAACTGGTGGAGTTCTAACTACAATTGAATTAGTGCTTTTTTGACACCTTTTCGCTAGCTCGGAACTAGAAATTTTGCTCACTAGTTCCCTGCAGGATACATATATATGTACGTATGTACGTATGTATGTGTATTTCCGTTAGAACGAACAAGTATGTTTTATTAAATATTCAATATTATTGTCTGCAATCATAATATTTGATTAATTTAGCTACATCCGAACATACATATATTTGCACGTACGTATGTATATATGTATGAATAGCACAGTTTAATATACGTACATTTGTTGCTAATTACTAATTAGTAATTACACATTTATTTTACACGAGTTAAGTAGCGGAAAAGGTCAAAATCCAAAGATTGTACTTTTTGTTTGGATTTTTGTGAAACTATTAATATACCGTAAAATTTAATTTGAAAATATATGTACATATACCTACATATCTATGTACATATGAACGCTTTTGAAAAAAAAGCGGAAAAAACGTGAGATCAAAATTTAGTTATATTTTTTATAAACGTACAATCAAGTATGTATGTATGTATAAGCGCCAGCAGATACTCGTTTATCGTAAGTAGAGATATTTATGTACATGCACGCGTACGTGATTATTTAAATGGTTATTGGATCCATATTAACATCATTTATCTTAAATCTCTATTAACAAACACAACTCTAAACTAGAGAAGTTAGGCATTTAAAGAGTTTTTACGTACATATATATAAGAGTATAACTGTATAAATACATACATATACATATGTAAGTATGCCCGGCAAAAAAGGTTTGCTTATTGTTGACAAATCAGGTCTAAAAAATAGCAGCTAAAAAAACTAAAAAAAAACACGCTTTAGTCTTAAAAATCGTACTAAAAATTAGGAAACAAAATGATGAACGAAAATATAAGTATTTAAGGAAAAGCGTTAGGTGCTCAGTATGTCCAAATATTTAAAATCGGTGTTTTTTGACTAATATTTTTATTTTGAATTTTTGAGATTTCATACATCGTACTCTTTAATTTCGCAACTAGGTATATTTTTGTATTAGTTGTACGAATCGAATATTTTCATGTTCAAATATTATTGAGCACCCCCACGCTCTTCCTTAAATACTAGCAATTTTCCTTCGTTCCTTCTTTTCACTAAGAAACCAACAGCGAAAAACTAACCTATTTTGGTAATTAATTACCAAGTTCGGCAACCGTGCTGTCAATAGAATTTGTACAAATAAAAACACAAAACGAGTTCTTGCTTTGCATATATATGTACATGCGTTTGTTTTCATTATATGCAAATACAACAACAACAACAAAACAGAAGCATATGTAGAGATTGTTGCTTATTGGCTTGCATAGGTGAGTGAATTGAAATTCATAGAGGCTATTTCGAAGAAAGGTAAGTATAAAAGCCTCAATGAAGCGTGGAATATAATGTTGAATGCCCCACTATATGATGCCATTGGGCTGAATCTCATGTTGATGTCATGTTTCGAATCCGCAGGAGAATAGAAATAATAGAGGAGAGAACACAATAAAAGTGAATGTGAATATTTGAAAAATATAATTGTCGTCGCACTAGTTTGTGCGACCAAACTTTAATTTTTTTTACAATAACCTTTCGGTTCGAGTTTAAAAAAGACTTGTTGCGCGAGTAGGTTTCAAAATAATAATGACAAATTTATTTCATTGCTGTCAATGTAGTATATATATAGAGATGAGTATGTATATAAATTAGCAAGTGCACCGCGCAGGGTTGCACTGGTTATAAAATACACCAATTAATTATAAGTTGAGAAATTTCAGTTGCGGAAGCAAAGTGAGTTGACTCACAAAAAGAGAGTTCTTATGAATTACATAGTAATGATAAAGTGAAATAAATGATTTGTTTATGCATATACATACTGCATACCTATGTATGAGCGCAACATTATGAAATTATGATAATTGAAATATATGTACGATACATAAAAAATGAGTGAATGGATTAATATGATTAAATGCAGAGATGTTCTCCAACATTCCGGCCTCTTTGAACGACCTGCGGTCTTCAAGACGTTCTTGTTGGAAGCTGCGCTAATTTGTGTATGGCTCGACGATACACCCCGGACTTCGTCTTTACATCCGCCACTCGTACTTTACCGTCGGCCCCGGGTTTGATGTTGGTTACCCTTCCTACCAACCATTTTTGGGGCGGCAGATTGTCGTCGTGGACCAAAACGAGAGCTCCGATTTCCAAATTGGGATGCGGCTTGTTCCATCGCGTTCGCGCCTGTAGGCCCAGGATATAATCCCGTTGGAAGGCGGACCAAAACCGTGCCTTCAGGTACGAGAGCCGCTGCCAACGATCTAAGCAGCACAGCTTCTCGGTCGACTGGTGGACCTCGGGCATGGCGGCGAGCGAGTCTCCGATTAGCATGTGTGCTGGGGTTATTGCTTCGCCGTCGTTGGGGTCGTCGGATGCGCCTGCGATCGGGCGAGAATTGAGAATGGCTTCCACCTCGATTAAAACGGTGCCCAACTCCTCGAATGTCAACGCGGTGTCGCCGATGACGCGCATTAACAGAAACTTGGCGCTCTTCACGGCGGCTTCCCATAGTCCGCCGAAGTGGGGTGAGCGTGGGGGTATGAAAACGAAGTGCATTCCCTTCTCTGCCGCGAACGCGTGGATTTCTTCTCGTTTGGCGTCGTCGTGAATAAGTTTGGACAGCTCTTTGAGGCGTGCGCTGGCGCCAACGAAATTGGTTGCGTTGTCGCAATATAGCTTCGCCGGAACTCCGCGACGTCCGATGAACCTTTTAAGGACAGATAAAAATGCGTTAGTTGATAAATCAGATACAGGCTCTATATGTACAGCTTTGGAGTTAAAACAAACAAAAATAGCTATGTAAGATTTATAAGGTTGTCGCCCTCTTATTTTGTGGGTGGTATGAACAGGCCCACAGAAATCGACGCCGCAAATTAAAAAGGGCCTAACTGAGCGTAATCGGTCTGATGGCAAATCTCCCATGATTTGAGTCATCAATTTAGGCTTGTATTTGAAACCGCGAATGCATTCATGAATAACCTTTCTAGCGACATCTCTAATATTTATAACCCATAATTTTTGTCGAGTTAAACCGATTAAAATCTTTGGGCCTGCATGGCAATTGGATTTATGCAAATGTTCGATATATTTGTGTACAAAATTTGAAGATTTTGGCAACAACAAGGGAAATTTTACGTCTTCTGGAAATTCGGAGTTTTTGAGACGGCCTCCAACGCGGAGCAAGGATAAACTTCGGTTTTCTTCTTTATGATCTTGGATGAACGGGTTAAGCTTTTGGATATTCGGTTTTGGATATTCGCCCTTTTTTAAGTTCTCGATCACTTCTGCAAGTTCTGACCTCTGAACCATTTCCACACATTTTAAGAAAGCCCAATTATACTCCTTTGCATTGATGTTAATGTTCTTCGTATCTGTAAACGGCTTTATGAATTTATATATGTACGCTACGATTCGTATGATTTTGTTGAAAGATGAAAACGAATTAATAATCTTCAAAATTATATTATCTTTAAAGTCAACACTGAGCACTGTTTTCACCTGTTTCAGCTCCAATTGTGCGTTACATTCTGTGAGCTCAAATTTCTTGTTTACTGGCCAACTTGCCTGATCTGCCACTAGAAAATTTGGACCTTTAAGCCATAATGGTTGTATTAATTGATCGACATTGCATCCACGTGAAGCCAGGTCCGCAGGATTTTGTTTAGTAGGCACATGTCTCCATACAACGTTGGTTGTGTTTTCTTGGATCTCAGATACCCTATTTGCTACGAATGTTGATAAAGCTGATGAGTGTTTTTTCAACCAATATAGAACTATCTCTGAGTCAGACCAAAAATTAATATTTTCAATTACTACATTTTTAAGTAGTGGCTCGATTATTTTATAGAGTCTTGTGAGCAACAATGCGGCACAAAGTTCAAGCCGTGGCAGACTTTTGGTTTTTAAAGGCGCTACTTTAGATTTTGCAGTTAATAGTCGCGATGTAACAACATTGCCATGTGAGCTTCGTATATATATACAACAACCATATGCCCGCTGCGAAGCGTCACAAAAGCCGTGAACTTGTATATTTTCATTGGGCGACATATTAACAAACCGTGGTACCTCTACTTTATTAACTTCAGCCAAATCTTCCGCTAATTTTTGCCACGATGTCTCAATGCTTTGGGGAATTGATTCATCCCATGCCAACTTTAATAGCCATAGTTCTTGTAATAGGATTTTGCCTTTGATAATTATTGGGCAAAGCAATCCCAATGGGTCAAATATCCGTGATGATACGGAAAGTATGTTCCTTTTTGTGGCTTTTGCTGTAAGCGAGGATCGGTCGATTTTAAACTTTATTAAATCTTCTTTCGGAGACCAAGTGACTCCGAGTGCCTTAATTGTGGATGATGGTGTATCATCTATTTCTAGTGACTTTTCACCATCGTCATTTTTAAACAAATTTGGATGATTGGAGTGCCATTTCGCAAGGCTAAAACCCCCGGCCTTTAAAATCGTAACGACCTCATTTTGAATTTGTTGCAGTTCCTCTACGTTGTCAGCGCCAGATAGCATATCGTCCACATAAAACTCATCTCGGATTACCTTACAACCGAGTGGATATTGGTCTGAATACATGTCGCTCAACTGCTTTAAACATCGTATGGCTAAAAATGGAGCAGGAGCTGTACCCTATGTGACAGTGTTTAGGCAAAACTTTTGAATTGATTCCAATGGGCTTTCTCTAAACAGAATTAGTTGAAATTTTCTGTCATCGTCAGTAATGGATACTTGACGGTACATTTTTGTAATGTCAGCGGTAATGGCATATTTTCGACAACGAAAGCGAACCAGAGCGATAAATATTTCTGGTTGAATCATAGGGCCAACCATAAGAGTGTCGTTTAGTGAGACTCTTGTGGAACTTTTGCACGAAGCATCAAAAACTACTCTTAATTTGGTAGTTGTGGAATCAGGTCTTAAAACGCATTGATGCGGAATAAAATAATGTGGCGCATTCAAATCGATATTTTCTACTCGAGACATATGGCCCAATTTTTCGTATTCATTCATAAATTCTTTATACATGTTATAAATTTCGGGTGATTTTTCTAGCCTTCTTTCTAATGATAAAAATCTTTTTTGAGCAATTTCGTATGTGGACCCGAGTGTCGATGGATCTTTTTTGAATGGTAATTTAACCTCGAATCGTCCACTTGGCAGTATTTTCAAATTTTCTTTAAAATGATTTTCGCAATCTATATGCTCGGGGGTTAATTTTTGTTCGCAACCTCCGACCTCCTCTATTTCCCAAAATTTTTTAAGCGTTTCATTTATTTCATTATCTTTTTCAACAACGTCTTCAATAGTGGCAAGCGTCAGGTCGCAAACAGCCTTTTTCATTTGAGGGTTAACTTTACATTTGCCTGAAACGATCCAACCTAACTGAGTCTTTTGCAGCGTTAATAACTCAGTGTTAAGCTTGATTTGACCGACTGATAACAAGCTGAAGAAAATTTCGGCCCCAATTAAAAGATCCACCTTTTGACGTTTAAAGAAAAAGGGATCCGCTAATTCTATATTTGACGGAATTTTCCAATCTGTTGTTGCAATATTGCCTTCGGGTTGATACCCAGAAATTTACTTAATAACCCAAAAATCAACATTTGCTTCATATTCATTTATACGCGATTTAATCGAAGTTGACACTTTGCCTTTAATATTAGCTTCAATTTGCCCAACGCCTGATATTTGCAATTCTTTACGCTCTTTTTTCAGTCTCAATATTTTTGCCATTTCTTCGCTTATTAAGCTAACTTGCGACCCCGAATCTAATAACGCTCTAGCTACTATGTATTCACCGCTTTGACTTTGAATTTGGACCAATGCAGTTGCTAATATGACTACATCTTCTGTGGTCGAAACATGAATGACTGCAGTAGGTACCTGATGGGTTATTGATGCAGTATTCGACGCCGCCTGAGAAGCGTTAGGTGTATCGCGATTTACGGCAAGAGAAGGAGAAACCACCTGGTATTTATGTAATAGTGAATTATGAGGGCGTTGGCATACCCGACATCGAACGGCTCGACAAGTGGAAACGCAATGACCTGTTTTTAAACAATTAATGCAAAGCGCATTTTTCTTTGTAAAATTAAATCGATCTGTCACAGTCAAATTAGCAAATGATCCACAATTTGTAATCAAATGACCCTTTACTTTGCAATATGAGCATTTATTAACCTTTGCTTCGGTAATGCTAAACGAGGATTTTTCAGAGCGTTTATCTGATGCTTTAGTTTCTTTGACCGAGGGTTTTTGGTTTTTGTAATCATTTACTTCTAACGACTGACAACGCCTTATAAGAACCTTTGCGCAGTCGTTCCATGTTGGCAGCTTAGAATAATCGAGTTGATCATTCCATTTTGCTCGTGTGATTCCATCAACTTTCGACATGGCTAGGTGAATAAATAGCGCATTCGTTATATCTTTGTCACTGCCCAATGAGTGAAGTGAATCATATGTAGCTGAAATCGTATCAACAGCATTGCGGAGGAGGGACGCATTTGGTTGAGAAAATTTTGGTATGCTAAATATTTGCTCTACACTGTCAAAAAATATCAGACATTTTTTGTCATATCTTTCTGCTAGCCGCTCTAATGCCTTTGAATAATTTTCAGCAGTAACTTGAAACGCCTTTACTGTATGCAAGGCTTCACCTGATAAACAACTTAACAAATGGTTAAATTTTTCAATACTTGAGAGAGAAGCCTCATCATGAACTAAATTTGTAAAGGTTCCAATGAAATTTTTATAGTCCGCATATTTTCCGCTAAAATTGGGCAACTTTAAATTAGGTAAACGAGTTACAGGGGCAATTGTGGCATTCACTGTGGTTTCCAGCATTGAACTATCACGCCGTCTATTGCCTAACAACGAAAGTAATTTGGATTTTGCCGAAATACATAATTCTTCAAGTTCAGCCCGCTTGTCGTCTTCAGAATCAATTTTCTCAATTTCGGATTGATATGCCATAACTTGTTTTATGTATGAATTCAAAATATCTAGCCTGCATTCAAGATCTATTGGGTTCCATACCGTTGTGGAATCATCGAGTATATTCTTAATACGGGTTATATTTTTACGAGAGGTTGCACGCTGTTGTTTCAACGCTGCAAGTGATTTTGCTAATGATTCAGCTTCTGTACTAGCACCAGGAGCCATTTTGAGTATTAAGTATAGTGAATAAATTAAATGAAGTAATTAACAACAACCAAATGAAATGGTATCCAGTATACCTTTTCTCCAAATAATTACCGAATCGTATGAAATTACGCTTTGGTTTAAATTAGCTTCGATTTATTCACTAACAAATCTACAAATTTCCAATAAATCTTTATACGAATTTAATTTTGTCAATCCTTTTAAGCCTTGTTTGGTTTCCAATAAACCGACTATATGCTCAAATGCCACTAATTGAATGCCAATATCCCACAAGCCAACGAAAAATATCAAGTTAAAGATTTTATATTTGTAAAACATTGGGCATCCTAATGTTACCTTTTTATATACCTACATATGTATACGTATATGTATATCTATTTACTTGAATCGTATGATTCTATGCAACGGACTTTCTGATCAACTATTTTCAACGTATGTATTTACTTATGTGCAGGTCTTTATTTCTCTGTACATATGTATGTATGTTTGTTCGCTCAGCGCCTTGCTTATATATCGTCGTTGAAGATGCATTTTTGCGTAAGAGGTATTAAATTACATACCTCTTACGCAAAAATGCATCTTCAACGACGATATGTACCTATGTATGTACGTATTTCCTCTTGAAGGGCAAACTAAAAACTTCTATTTTAATTTGCTTTGCGTACAAACATACATATTTATGTGCATGCCAAGGAGTTTCGTAAAGTTCCAATTATTATGTATGGACATGTATGTATATACATATATGTGAATGTACGTATGTAATGTGCATATATTTGCCGGCTTTTTCTATATGTATCTATGTGCCAAAGGTACCGGTCTTATATATTGCTCAGACCCGTTAAGTCTCTCACTTGCGATTACTTCTCTGAGCAATTAGGCGTTATGTATTAAGATACCGTTGTCTATATACTGAAATACCGCTATTTTCGCCAATCGAAATTTCTGGAAATTTCTTTTTCCTTGCTTTAATGCACCGACCTTGAAATCTTTTAAGCACTTATATAACGTCTAACTAATGCCCATTCTCTCCATTGAACTTCTTTCAGTTTCAATTTCTATTTTAACTTAAATTTGGCACAGCTTTCGTATGTATGTATATATATATGCACGTATCGAAATGTACACTAAATTTTCCAGAACATACCTCTGCGGCTCCTAAGCACATTACCGTCACTAGTGGCACCAACAATTAACAACTGGACAAATTTACTCCTGGTCTTGAGCAGCAACGAGCAGCGAACCACCAGCAATTTACCACCAGCAATACCCAATTCTCAGCAGCTACGACAATTTACCACCAGCAATCAACCAGCAGCGTAATCACCAACAATTTACCACCAGCAGTCCTAATCTTGAGCAGCAACCACCAATGTTGAGCAGCAACCACCAATGTTGAGCAGCAACCACCACCAATTGACCACCAGCAATATAAGTTCGTTTGGCAGACGTTTTATTTTAAACACCCGCGGCCACTCGCGAACAATTTTAAGTTCTTTTTTTTTCGCGAATTGTTATTTCGTACAACTACTATAGGACCAATCGTCCTGTCACGGTCGCCAAAATGTCGTCGCACTAGTTTGTGCGACCAAACTTTAATTTTTTTTACAATAACCTTTCGGTTCGAGTTTAAAAAAGACTTGTTGCGCGAGTAGGTTTCAAAATAATAATGACAAATTTATTTCATTGCTGTCAATGTAGTATATATATAGAGATGAGTATGTATATAAATTAGCAAGTGCACCGCGCAGGGTTGCACTGGTTATAAAATACACCAATTAATTATAAGTTGAGAAATTTCAGTTGCGGAAGCAAAGTGAGTTGACTCACAAAAAGAGAGTTCTTATGAATTACATAGTAATGATAAAGTGAAATAAATGATTTGTTTATGCATATACATACTGCATACCTATGTATGAGCGCAACATTATGAAATTATGATAATTGAAATATATGTACGATACATAAAAAATGAGTGAATGGATTAATATGATTAAATGCAGAGATGTTCTCCAACAATAATAATTTAGTTTAGTTAGTTAAACGTTGCAATTTTTAGGATGAGATGAAGTTACATACATACATACATACAGGTGAAGCTAATAAAAGCGTGTTAAAAAGAAGTTCACTGGCAGCGCTGCTTTTTTTGTGCACTCACTCTGTCTGCTCCTAACTCTCTAATACTTATCTAGGTCTTATTTCGCATGGCGCATAAGTCTTTGGAATAAGGTGTGCTCTCACAGAGAGAGAGTACTCCTTATGGCATGATGACATCAACACAGGAAGATCAGCCTTATTTTAAGCCTTACGCCATACAGATTTGCTACCCTTATAATTTTCAGGCGGCCTTATTTCAGAAGCCTTTAAATCTGCTGTTTTAATTCTTAAATAAGGCTAAGATTTTTTGGTGGGTGTATATACTTCCAGGTGTGTGAATCAAAATATAGCGGACTAACAAAATCCTTGACATAATGCCCCCTTTTAACAGCGAATGAGTATAGAGATAGTGGTAGCGAAATTAGATTTTTGCACTCGCATATGTTTATACTAGGGTGTGTCGAAATTGCTGCTATGTTGAATTTTTAATTCAGTTCATTATTCGTATTACCCTTATAAATATTAAGTTGGGTGGAATTTCTAAAAGATTCGTAAACGATTTTTTCCCCAATCTCAGCTCATCTTTGAAAGGAAATTTGAATCGGAGAGTGTGGTTATCTTAAAATACGCCACTTTTCTTTTGTTAATATAGTTTATGATTTTCCGATATATGACGAACATTGGCAGTTCCCTGCTAAATAAATATTAACATTCATCATGTAAGTAACACACCCTAATTGATATGAAGCTTCGTGTTACAAATATACACATTTAATAGTGGTAAAAGCGAAAAGTTTGCAGACGTTAAGACGTTTAAGTGCTCAAATACTGTACAAGTACATACATAAGTATCTAAGTACGTGCACACGTAATCTGGTAAGTAGTATATACAATGTACATATGTATGTATCTACGGACGTGGTCATACGCGTGCCTTCGCCTTTTGGTGTTGTGGTGCCACAAAGGCGCTGAAGTCGCTGAAGTTGCTTACGAGCCGTTTAAAAGTCTCTAACGCATTGGAGTCTTTTTCCACTTAAATGTTTCTGTAATGTATTTGTTATTGTTTTCGGGTACCAAGAGCCGAGCCCTGCCTGGCCGCTGTGGTGTAGTGGGTAGAGTGGTCGCCTGCTATACCAGAGGTCTCGGGTTCAAACCACAGTCCGGACAAACACCAAAAATTTTCTAACTAACTAAAATTCAATTATTGGATTTTTAGAAATAGCGGCCACCTCTCGGCAGTGGGCGGCATACCCTTCGCGTGTCTTTCTGCCATGAAAAAGCTTCTCACAAAAAATGCATTCGCCGTTCGGAGCCGGCATAAAACTGTAGCTCCACCCAATTAGTAGGAAAAACAAAAGTTAAGGAGCACATCTCGAATTGGGAGAGAAGCTCGGCCATAAAACTCGTCAGAGTTATAATAGCGCCAGTGTATTATATTATAATTATTGTTTTTGTGGATTTGGTGCTATCTACTGTAGTATAAAAAGCACACCAAAAATTTACTAAATATGTTTGTACACAAGTATGTTTAAAACGTTCAAGCAAGAACGACGCGACAGCAGCATGACGTCTAATTAGTATTTTAAAGCTTCCAGTTACACCACCAGCATCAGCCAAGCACAACACACAAAAAAGCACATACAAAAAAAAAAAAAGAATGAAAATCACGGAGTAACAACAAAGGTATTCGTTTCTAGAAAGTATAAGATGGCAGTCTATTTAGTTACTCGCTGTAGAGCTGCGTAGTCTAATTGTTTGGCAACATATCATACTATTAGATGCTTCCACTCCTTACGAATTCATTGATCCTTATGAAACATAAAGGAAGTGCCGGAAACTTGGATTCGATTGCTTTGAGACAGACCATTAACCATGAGAATAGATGTCTGTGGCCAAAAGCAATAGTCGCCTAAGCAGTAAAATATGATTTTGAAATCAGTAGTACAACTTCAGGCGTTGCCCTCAATGCTCTGTTGAATCTGGTCCGACTGGATTTGGTGATCGGATCCAAGAGGAAGCTTTGAAAAGCATGTGTCGACTATACTCCTTCAGGTTGTGGATCGACGACTGGAGCTCGGGGTACGAGGAGTTGTTTAGCAGGCTGTCAGAGCAATTCCTTTTGTTTCTGGCCCCAAATGACAAGCTGCTATCCCAAATATCCCTTGGTAGACGATAAACTGTCAATTTTCCCACAAGGGTTCATTGGAAAGATCTCGAAATTCCATTGGGAGGATCGAAGAAAATGATCTACACAGACGGATCAAAAACAGAATATTGTACTGGATCCGGCTGGCACCTCGAGGCCGACTCTAGGTGCTATTATGCTTTAGGTATAAACCTCTTCAAAAATAGTTCACGAATGTAAGTTGAAGCTGGGCTCCGTAGCAAAATAGAACAAACTTCAACACTGCAGTGTTCAAGTTAACGAACTGGTCGATGAATTGGCAAATTGCTGATCAGCAGAACAACCAACTGCATCGTAGCGAATAATAGGACCAAGCACAAAGGTCACTGTGAAGTACATCATGGACTCCATGAGGGAACCTCGTGGGAGATGCTGTAACTCTATAGATTGCTGTAAAATTACAAAGCGGTTTCTGAAAAACCTTAACAGGGAGGTAGCAAACTTCCTCCTAAAGTAGAAAAGGAGGAAGCATCGGGACCTTGTAGGGGTGATTACAGGAAACAATCCTTGGGGAAAGCACATGACGCCCATAGGCATAATCGCGAGCTCATTATGCCTATCTTGTTTGGAGGAGGGCAATGACGGCATAGAGCATTTTCTCTGCACCTATACGACTTTCGCTAGAATAAGATTGTTCATTCACAGATCGGATGTATTGAGAATGGTGGATGCACATTTTCTACCACTCGACAAACTTATCAGATTTATTAAAGAATCTGGGAATCTTGCAGAGGAATCATTATTTGGCTCATTGAATACCAGATAGCTTATGACTACCTTTCGACAGTTCAGCCGATAAGCGTTGAGGTGGAAAGATGCTTTTCATCAACAGGGTTTGTATGTAATAAGTTCAAGTCCAGATTAGAGAAATCTACTTTGAATGCTTTGCTGTTCATTAAATTATTGCTTGCAATGTATCCGTTTCTCATTTACAATTTAAAAAACTCACTAATTTAAGATGTGTTAGATATTGCTTGCTATGATGGTGGTTTAATGTTAGTGTGTTCTTATATCAAAATATGTATCTTTTATCTTATACATTTTTATGAATGTATGTTAACAAACCATATCAACATGTCCTGGTTGGTTATTTATTTTATTATTTCATAGTTATGTTAGCAAATTATTTAATATTTGTCATTGTTCATTCGTTTTACTTTAATGGAATTTATTTAAATTAATGTTATTGTTTGTTGTTTTTAGCCTCGAGATCTAATGATTATGGTTATGGCGATTATATGAACGGCTGGCTTGTTGTCTAGCTGCGGGCATATGCAATATTTAAATACATTTTATCAGTAAAGTACTTGTCTAATAGCCAACAGCGCAAATTTTACCGTTAGAACCATAATAGCAATAGTTAGAGCAAATGAAAACAACAACAATCACAAGCAAACTATTTACGATTGACTTGTAGCCAAGCCAGCGGTAAGACGAAATCAGTGAATGTGTGACGCGAGATAAGAGTAAATCCGTGAGAAAAGTTAAGCATAAGGCAAAAGCAAAGGCAACAATATACTGTTGTGTATGTATGTATTTATATATATTTGAACGTATGCAGAGCCACCACAACAACATCAATTGAAAGTTCATATGCATTCAAATGAAAACAGCAGGATATGGCATGAGCTTGTTCTTTGATATCACAAAGCAAAGAAAATGCATTTTTTTTTTGAGTGCGAGAGCTAGAGTTTAACATAAACAAAAATAATAATAATACTAACAGTAAAAACCAAAATTAAACATGAGCCGCAGTGACTTAGAAATGCAGGTGTTTTGCATAAAAGATAAGAAATTGCCATGCAGTAATTGGATTGGTTTTGTGTGTAGGAATGTGCACTTGTATGTTTTTAAAGTATATGTAAAGGTTGTTGGAAACTGTGCCTCGATATTGTAAACATTCTGATTTTTAAAACTATAGTAGGTAAATGCTTCAAAATTCAAGCTTGATAATGGAAAATTTCAAGTTCGACTTTTGGATGGAGAAACGTTTATAGAAGACGTGTATAGAAGAGAGAAAAGGTTTTAGATTTTTGATTTATCGAAGATTTACCAGAAGGTTGAAGCCATAGACATTGATACTTGAAAAAGTCTCTCAGTGGTCCTGTTGTTATACTGAACCCGAACCCTATGTCGAATGTCGAATGTCCCTTCTGCCCATATTTATAACGGCTGAGGGTCGCATTTCATTTTACGAAGATCACAGACTTCTACAGACCCTGTAGGCCTGCAACTACCTCCATCTGTGTTTAGCCTCCGCGAGCCAGTGCCGAGAGATTCGGCCCATGATGAAACCCAGGGACGAAAGAACCTCCTGCGCCTCTGCGATATCAAGAGCCGAGCCCTGTCTGGCCAGCTCGACTTGCTAAGCCCATGACCCACGCTCTGCACTGCCTGGCCAGGCTTGATGACATCGTTTCAGATCCTACAGTCCTCAGAGCAGCCTGATGAGCCAGCAAAACTTTTATCCTGTTTTCGGAACTTTCCATTGAAAGACGAGCCTTGCAGGCCTCCTGTAAGCAGAAAATTTCGGATTGAAAGATGTTTGCCGTGTCTGGGAGCCTAATTGATATGGAAGTGCCGGGGTGCCTTCTTTTACCCGTCCGTGAAATCTGAAACATCCAATCTATGAGCAAATTTACCATATCCCTATACTTCCTAGGTGGAAAGATAATCTCATAGTTTGTGTCAAAGACTCTTATAGGACAGATATAATTTGTTTTTGTGTATCGTTATAGAAGTCAGTAACTTGGACCGTATGTGCGTTCTTTCCAGAGTCCCAACTCCCGCAACTTAAGGACACTCTGAGATGCCCTTTCCTTGACAAAAAGATCAATGGGCGGGATATTGCAAATCACATTCAGAGCCTCGGTGGGGCATGATCAAATCGTTCCTATGATTCCAACGCAAGCATTTCTTCCTCGAATTAAAAGCATCAGCTCTGTCTTTGAGGGGTTTACACTGAGACCAAAGGCTCCAACCATCCGCTCAATCTCCTCAGTGCACCCTGCGTTATCCAACTGATCACCATGTGTGTTTTTTTTTTTTTTTTTTTTTTTTACGAGGAGGAAGCATCGAAAGCCTTTACCCCGTCAGTGTGGGACTCTAACCCGAACTAAACCTCCTACTGTCATCGTACCGAACCCCCCGGTACTACCGTCAAGCTACCGTCGGGAGGTGGGTTGAGCACTAGGCTCACAGTCCGTAATGGTCGCGTTATTGCCCTCAGTCTGCCTTAAAAGGCTTCACCCATATATTTTTATAAAAGTGGTCAGTGTTAGGTGGTCTACGGAGGCCAAAGCTCCGTACCACGCGCATTGACGGATGCAGGAGGCCTAGCTCCTGTACGTATCCGTAACGGATGCAAGAGGCCGAGCTCCTGTACGTATCCGTTTCATTCAAAGTTCACAATATTAGGTGGTCTGCGGAGGCCAAAGCTCCGCACCGCACGCGATGACGGATGCAGGAGGCCTAGCTCCTGTACGTATCCGTAACGGATGCAAGAGGCCGAGCTCCTGTACGTATCCGTTTCATTCAAAGTTCACAATATTAGGTGGTCTGCGGAGGCCAAAGATCCGCACCACACGCGATGACGGATGCAGGAGGCCTAGCTCCTGTACGTATCCGTAACGGATGCAAGAGGCCGAGCTCCTGTACGTATCCGTTTCATTCAAAGTTCACAATATTAGGTGGTCTGCGGAGGCCAAAGATCCGCACCACACGCGATGACGGATGCAGGAGGCCTAGCTCCTGTACGTATCCGTAACGGATGCAGGAGGCCGAGCTCCTGTACGTATCCGTTCCACTCGAAGTGGTTAATGTTAGGTGGTCTGCGGAGGCCAAAGCTCCGCACCACGCGCGTAACGGATGCAGGAGGACTAGCTCCTGTACGTATCAGTAACGGATGCAGGAGGCCGAGCTCCTGTGCGTATCCGTTCCACACAAGGTGGTCATTGTTAGACGTGCCTATGATTAGAAGGACACAATTAGTGCTCATTTAGTCGCCGTTTGCTCGCCGTCTTCTCTCTAGGCTTCTCAGTGTTTTCATGGTGTCTGCTATTACGTTACTCGCTGCAGTCCATTTTGCCTTGCTTTCTAGCATATGCTTCACGAACGACTCAGGTGTATAGTCACCTCCAAATATTCTACGGAGTTTGTTTCTAGATTCGTAAAATCTCGCACACTCAAAGAATACGTGGTATGCATCCTCTATTGCTTGCCCCCCGCAGTGATCGCACGTTGGGTTCGACTCGTGCTTAAAGCGAAAGAGATAGGCCTTGAAACAACCGTGCCCAGATAGGAACTGCGTCAGGTAGAAATCGACTTCGCCGTGTGCTCGTTCCAACCAGCATTTCAAATCTGGTATGCATCTATGTGTCCAGCGTCCCTTCGTGGAGTTACTCCATCTAAACTGCCAGCTATGCATGCTGGCTTCTCTCGCCTTGGAACGCTGGACATCGTTCTGTGCAATAATTGCAGCTTCTTTTGCTAGTATGTCTATAGGGTATAGACTGGCAATTACTAGTGCGGCCTCATCCGATACGGTTTTAAACGCACAGCATACTCTCAGCGCGCACAGACGGTAAGTCGACTTGATGCAGCGAAAATACGACTGATGTTCTATAGCGTGGTGCCACACAGGAGCGCCGTAGAGAATTTGGCTCCTTACGACGCACGCAAGTAGTTGTCGCCGCCGTTGCTTTGGACCACGTGAGTTCAGCATTATGCGTGATAATGCTGTCACAGTCGCTGATGCCTTTTCGTTTGCGTATTCAATATGATTTTTAAACGACAGTCTTCGATCTATCATAATCCCCAGGTACTTTATTGCTTGTAGTGTGACGATATCGTGACTACCGCTTCTTATTATAGTGTGCTCCACTTTTTTCCTGCTTGATATCAGCACTGACTCTGTCTTCTGCTCCGCTAGCTGCAAGCCATTTTTGTCCAGCCATCTTTTCACGCTGCTTATACTTTCGTTTGTTTTTGTGCGTATATCGTCTAGTTGCTTAGCAGTAACAACCAGGGCTATGTCATCAGCAAAGCCAAATATTTTTACACCTTCCGGGAATCTAAGGCGTAGAATTCCGTCATACATAATGTTCCATAGCAGGGGGCCTAGCACTGAACCTTGTGGAACGCCGCCTGTAACCTTTAGTTTCTTAGTGCCGGCCGACGTTTCGTACTCTAGCGTTCGATTTTCGAAGTAACTTCGTATTAACCTTGTAAGGTATTTTGGCACTCCGATTCGATCAAGCGCATCTAGTATTTTTGCCCAGTTGGCAGTATTGAATGCGTTCTTTATGTCCAGTGTTACTATAAGACAGTACTCTTTGGTTCCTGACAGCCATCGGGTGCCACTTATGGCATCTTGGGCTACCTTTTTCACCGCCTCCACTGCGTGAACGGTGGATCTTCCTTTCCTAAAGCCAAACTGATTCTCAGATATGCCTCCTAATGCCAATACTTCCCCTTCGAGGCGGTTGTAGATGACTCTCTCTAGGACTTTGCCTGCCGAGTCGAGTAGGCATATGGGCCTGTAGCTAGATGGTACAGTGGGATCTTTACCAGGCTTAGGTAGCAGTACCAATTTTTGGTGTTTCCATATCGTTGGAAATGTACCTTCTGCTAGACACGAATTAAACAGGTTCGTGAACACTGGTGTAGCATGTTCAAATGCTACTTTAAGTACTTTGTTAGGTATCGCATCTGGTCCGGGTGACTTGCTCTCCTTGAGCCCGTTGGCTGCCTGGAGAATTTCTTCGTCCGTTACTTCTCCAAATGATTGCATTATGTCACTCGAAATAGAGGAAACTAGTTTCCTTTGGACAGGAAAAAGAGTTGTTACCACTTGCTCCAGGAACATAGGGCATGTTGGTGTAGACTCCCTGCCTGTTTTTAATTTTTTAGTCACAATCTTGTATGCGGTCCCCCACGGGTTATTCTCTGCATCATCGCAAAGTTCTAGAAAACATTGACGCTTGCTTTGCTTGATAGCCATTTTGAGGGAGCGTCGAGCCGATTTGAATTTTGCTCTTAGTTCCTCGAAATCAGCTCTACCTCTTGAACGTTGAAAGTTCCTTCGAGCTTTGATGCACTCCTTTCGTAGTGAACTTATATTTTCGTTCCACCAGTACGTGGCAGATTGATGCCTGGATTTCATTTTCCGTGACATTGATGTGTCACAAGCCGCCCGTAAGTCGTTCATTATTGCAGTAGCCATGTCATTCGCACGCCCGCTGTGCTCAGTTCTAGGGAACATTTCCATGAATACTTCTTGGTCGAATGTGTTTACTTTCCAGCCTTGACGCTTTGCACGGGGTTTCTTAGTTGGCCGTTCTCCCTCACTCATTGTAACATCTATTAATATCGCCGAGTGGTCACTTTGAGTGTAACATTCGCTGATTTTCCAATCGGAAAGCCTATAAAGGTTGGAGCTAACAAATGTTATATCGATTACGGAACCGCGGCCGTTTTTAGAAAAGGTGTTTTCACTGCCTGTGTTTAGCAGGACTACATCTAAGCAAGCGAATGCTTCAAGCAGAGCTCTGCCTTTTGGAGTAGTCCGCTTTGAGCCCCATTCTATTGCCCAGGCATTGAAATCTCCTGCGATCATGAAGCGCGGTCTGTTAGTTGCATCCATGGCTATTTTCTCGACGATTTCTTCAAATCTGTCTAGCGGAGTGCTTGGTGGTATATAGCAGCTGTAAACATATATGTCACTGGCTTTCGCACATACGAATCCATTTTCTTTTATTACGGCTTCCACGTGTAAAGGCTGTTGTCCGCAGGACCAAGTTGCGGTCTTGCTACAAACACTTTGTATCCAGTTTGCTGATTTTTCTTTATATGGCTCACTCAGTAGCGCAATATCTACTTTCAGCTCAAGCACAGATTGCGCTAGCAAATCTTGTGCAGCTTCGCAATGATTTAAGTTTAGTTGGAGGAATCTCATCGCTGTGTCATCTTCTGTATTGCTTCCTTGTATGCAGGACATTGATTTCCTCCTGTAGGATGATCGTATCTGCTAGTTCCCCTTTTTACGCATAATAAGCACTTTGGTACATTGTTACATGTTTTCGCTACATGCCCTGCAGCACCACATTTAAAACATGCACTTCTAAAGTCACCTTTGCTGGTACAGTTCTTCGAAATGTGACCATAGTCGAGGCATTTAAAACACCGTTTAGGCTGAACTTTTGCCCTAATCCGGCAAACAACCCATCCGATCCGGACTTTGCCGCTTACCAATAGCTTCTTAACTACCTCCGTTGGTAAGGAAATAGTGGCTGTTTGCGTTTCTCCATAGGCTTTCCTGATGGAGCGCACGCACATTGGTTTCACGTCGTAGGAATTCAGCTCTTTGCTTAACGCCTCGCAGATTTCCTCCTTTGTCGTTACCTCGTCAATGTCACGTATTTCGCACAGCGACTCTTCCTTCAAGGATTTTACCTCTGCTTTTCCTGCGAGAACCTTTTCTACCGCTGCTTGCAGCTTCGCTGTGTCAGTCTCCGACTGCTTGGAGAGCTGGAACAGGAGGTCTCCGCTCCCCGTCTTCCTTATCTTGCGGACTAATGCGCTCATATCCTTCAGCGAGTCCTCTTGTTTAACTGCCTTCAAAATGTCGGCATAAGAAGACTCGCCCGTGCGCTTTATGATAATGGCATCAGGGCGCACTGCCTTTGGCTTTTGGGCCTTAGATTTTAGACCTTTTCGCTTTTCCACTCTAGTCCATGCCCCCTCTTTGCTTGGTTCCATTTCCTTAGCCATTTTCAACGTGGTAGCTTCGGTGTCGGTGGCTGTAGTCCTTTGAACCTCCCTCATCTTTTTTGGGAGCGTTTCCGGGGATGGTGTAGCACCAGAAGCCCTTTCCCTACCCCGCTTTGCCCGTTGTTGCTGCTGCTGCTTCAGTGAAGGTGTCGTCTGAGACTGCTTTGTGTCTTTCACAATCGTCTCATTTAGTATGACGCTCGCTTCGTCGTATGAGACCGCAATCGCTTTTACCAGTTCTCTAAAGCTCTGGTTTATAGAAC